>JAEAOA010000432.1:2010000-2405000 GCA_016746295.1 Potamilus streckersoni
CAGAGAGTGTGGAACAATAGCATGCTGACACTGAACACTAAGATCTCCGTGTACCGTGCCTGCGTGCTTAGCACTCTCCTGTACGCCAGCGAAACTTGGACCCTGTATGCCTCTCAGGAGAAAAGACTGAGAGTCTTTCACATGTGTTGTCTCCGTTGCATATTTGGGATCACCTGGACCGATCGTGTGACAAACAACGAAGTGCTTGTACGTGCCAAAATTCTCAGCATGGTCATACTCTTCCGCTAACGTCGCATTAGATGGCTGGGCCATGTGCGTTGAATGGATGACGGACGGATCCCCAAAGACCTTCTCTACTCTGAACTTTCCTCTGACAGAAGATCAATCAGATGGCCACATCTCCTCTTCAAGGATTTCTGCAAGCACGACATGGAAGCTCTTGGGATCGATGTCAACACTTGGGAAGAGCTTGCCCTAGACAAGTCCAGCTGACGACATGCACTGTTCACTGGTCTGAAAGCCAGCGAGAAAAAGTTACAACAGCTCGCTTATGATAAAAGATCTCAGAGTAAGAGACTGCAGTTACAGCTCAGACCTGACTCAACCTTCAAGTGCAGTAACTGCAGCAAGGATTGCCACTCTCGTGTGGGGATCCATAGCTACAGAAGACGCTGCATAACTACAAACAGGGACACCTCTCATTGGCACAATTCCATCGTCTCTCGAGATTAACGGATGTCAACAGAAACAACTGCAAGGCTAAATATGGATATTGACCTTGGACACTTTGTACTGTGTTTTTTTTTTTTTTTTAGCATTCTACAATTTTCATAGCATTTTTCATTCAGACATTTGTTTGTCTGTCTGGCTGTCCTCTGACGATGACATAGTCAATGAGATACAAATGCTTGGGGTCATCCAAGATGTCTTGTTGATGTTTGGCAGACAAAAGACTGTTGGTAATTAGGAGGCAGTGTTCAGCGCATTTCGTCAGTAGGACCAGTCTGTTGTTGCATTGGCACGATCATTTTGAAAGAATTAATACCACAATAAAGGAGTCAGTTTTGCGCATGGAAAAAAGTCATGATGTGAATTATAGAGAAAGTCAACGAAAGAAAGAAATGTAATTAAATTATCCAGTGCCGGATTTAGACAAAGCGAGGCCCTAAGCTATGGGAAGCTATAGATGCCATATTTGGTATAAAATAAATTTGAGAGGCCCCTTCAGACTGAGTTCAGACCTTGGGACCTTAAGCTGTAGCTTGCTTAGCTTATGCCTAAATCCGGTACTGAAATTATCTGTTTAGTCCAGAATTACATCTACAAGACATGTTGCAGTATGTTACATGACATGACACACTGTATCTTTCCAGACACAGAAATCTACCCAATTAAACTGCTGCGGTAATCTACGCACAAAGATCTTCAAAGGCAAAATTACTAGCTATTATCAACAGGCACATGGGTGCGTCAATCCATACTGATCAACAGCTGTATAAATCCCAAATGAGATACTTTTGAAACCTGTCCCTAAATTTCAATCCTACACGACCTTGGCCTGAATAGCTGCAATATCACCAACTGTATGATCACAATATCACCTCTTATTTGACCTTGACCTTGACCTTGACACTTACGAGTTCAATCATTTTACTTTACTGCAATCATAATATCAACGTGTTATTGACCCTAACCATTACCTTGTCATTAATGGATACTGTAATATCACTAAAAATGTCTCGATTCTATGAGAAACTATTGAATTGCATCTTTATGAATTACTCCTTTTAGATGAAGTGCCTACTGAACCCAAACCCACTCCCCCATATGGAATATTCCAATAATTTACACTTTTCATAAATTTGATTCCAAACTGTACAGGAAACTTAAAGCTAAATGAAGCACAGATCCTTTAAAAACGTCAAATCATAAAGTGAACACTATTACATTGATATCTACGTCTAACAGACCTACTGTAAAGCCCTAACAAAGATAGTTAAGTAGTAATCTCTATTTGCAAACCTAGGCGCAAATGGTAAAAAAGATGCCAATTCGTGCATAAGAATTGTCCACAAATGAAAATGCAAGATTATGGTGCACACGCAAAAAGACGACAAAATGTGGCAATTTCCTAATTTCAATACCTAAGTCTGGAATAATTTACCTTAAATTCAAATGTGTAATGCGTTGCGCATGCCCCTGCTCTGCTTCCCAAAATGTTACATCAACCAGCAAGTAACCCATTTTTCTACTGTACCCATCCCCTTCCTGTTGTACCCTTTAAATGACCTTTCTTTCCAATAGCACTATCTTAACATGCAAATTTAACGTCACCGAAGTTTCCTGCCTGATGCAGGTAATCCCTTTCATTACAGGAAAGGTGTAAATAAGTTACCATTGCAAGAAGTTTGCAGCCATATATCAAGGATCTGTCTCAAATTGTCACAGTCAAGGGAATGGTTATGTCAGTGAAAATCGGTACACAAAAGCTATGGAAAAAAAAAAACAACAAATATAATGTTTGACTTGATCTTCTCTCCTAATAAATCTGCTTATCTGTAACCTCTTGCAAGATGTACATGATGCACTGTATAAAAAAAAAAAATCAGAGCTACCTGAAAGAACGTGCTGGATCCAATCAACTTGACCAAACATGTCATTGGCATGAAAAGATTTCTATATTAAAAGAAATGTATCTGTTTGTAACAAAATACTAACAAATTCTGTCTGACCTAACAGTGTATATGTTCGTGACTATTTTGAGTGTTGCAATTGCCCGTCCTAAATATGAAGACTACTGTATCCCGTCACACGATAGTTCGTCCAACAACGTGCCCATGCGTTTATTAAGCTACTGGCATTACGATAAGATATTTATAAATAATAATTTTTAATTCTTTCTGACAGAAATTAAATTCTGCGGTAGTTACATACAGTCGAGATTTCACTTCACACCTTACGTAAATTAAGTAAATTCATTTATTACAAAACTAGTTCTAACATATCTTAGATTTGTGATGAATAAGAGAATTCTGCCTGCTTCTGAAAACAGAACCTCTAGTTTAGGAAACCAAGTTGCCTAGTTCGAGACAAATTAGTTGCCAAATAGTCAAAGTAGGCACGACGCCTTTTAGGGTTGGCAAAATTAAAAAGGTATTTGGAGATAATTTGTAAAGTGGGCCCAGAGGTTTCGACTGCCTATGGACATCCACGGGATTTGATCAGGCACTGATTAATTACAACTGCATAGATCAGCCCGAGGGTTATCCTGCAAGTACGAAAGACCCCGTTTAGGAGCTTGGGAATAAGAATCTCGCGAGGAGTTTATTTGGGAGTTTACCACGGTGACAACGAGAACTCCATGCCACTTGAATCTATAGCAAAACACCGCTGGTTGTGATAGGGTTTTATTTAAACTATTATAGAAGTCCCACCCAGGCTATATTTTGTTGGAAGTAAAAATGTAGTGAACGACAGATGTATAGCCCCGAGTCCCCATAAACCAAAGCCCATGGTTGATGGGCCAAACATGGGAAAAAAAAAGGTTTTAAATTCAAACAAAAACAATTTTTAAAAACCCCCTTCTTAGTCCCAAAAAGTCCCAAAAAACCAATTTCACCCATCCGCTCGAACTTTTTAAAAGCCTATTGCTCCTTTATTAACAGCGTGGATTTAAATTTTCCCCCTGTCATTGTATTTTGACCCTTTTCTGGTGCCCCCTTTTTTCTCTCTCCATCCCTCTCAAACCCTTTTTTCCCCTTCCCGTGACTTTTAAAAAAACCCCCCCCCGAAGAAAAAAGAAAAAAGACAAAAGGTACGGAAAAAAAGGTAAGAAAGAACCCCAAAACCCCCGAAACGAACCAAAAAACAGGAAAAAAAAAGGGCAAAAACCCAAAAAAAAAAAAAAAAAACGGAAAAGGGAAGAAAAAGAGAAAGAAAAAGGAAACCCAAGAAAAAGAAAACCCCAAAAACCCAACAAAAACAAAACGTAAAAAAAAAAAAGAAAAAAGAAAGGGGAAAAAAAAAAAAAAAAAAAAAAAACCGGAAAGAAAAAAAAAAAAAAAAAGAAAAACGGAAACCAAAACATAAAAAAATTTAAAAAGAAAAAGGGAAAGGGAAAAGGGGGCAAAAAAAAAGGAAAAAAATAGAAAAAAAAAAAAAAAAAAAAAAAGACCACAAGAAAAAAAAGCCCCCGAAAAAAATACAGGAAAATGAAAAGAAAAAAAAAAAAAAGAACCAGAAAAAAAAAAAAACGAGAAAAAAAGAAAACGGAAAAAGAAAAGAAAAGAAAAAGAAACCCAAAAAACGAAGGGGCGGAAAAAAGAAAAACCCAAAGGGAAACGCAAAATAAAACCAAAAGGAAGCGACGAAAAGGGGAAAAGGGAAAGAAAAAGAAGTTCCCCCTTAAGGGAAAAGAACAAAAAGGGGAAAAACCCTCCAAAGACGGACAAAAAACCGCCGAAAAGCCGGGTTCGGCAAGAAAAACCGAAAAAAAAACCCCCCGAAAATTTAAAAAGGACAACCAGGAAAAAGAAAGCCCCGAACCCAAAAAGCCCCAAACGAAAGGGAAAAGGCAAAAGAAAAGAAGAAACAAAAAGAAAAAAAGAAAGCCCCAACGGGCCCGCAACCAAGAAAAAAAGAGCCGAAAGGAGGAAAGGGGAAACCCCGGGATTTCAAAGGCGAAGAGGGAAAATTTTTGGGGAAAGCAAGGCGAAAGCCAAAGGTAAAAGGAAATAACAAAACAATCAAATTTTTTAAAAAAAAAAAGAAAAAAAACAAGTCACCAGCCCAAAAAACCAAAACCAAAGAGAGAAAAAATCCAAAAACGGTTAAAACCCAAAGAACAACCAAAAAATCCGACCCGGAACCCCCAAAAGAACCCCTGCAACGGGCCCCCGGGGCAAACCCCAAAAACCCCGACGGCCCCCGCCAAAAACCCCCCTTGTCCCCCCGCCCGAATGGCCAACCGGAAAAGGGGAAGGAGAAAAAACCACCCGGAGGCCCCGGGCGGGGGCCCCCGGCCCGGTTTTCCCCCCAAAACGGGCCCCCCTGAAAAAACCCCACCCCTAAAAGGGGATTAAAACCAAAAACAAAAACAACAAAAACAAAGCCTTTACGGGGCCCACAAAAAAAAACTTTTACCCCCCAAAAACATTCCCCCAAGGGGGCAACCCGAAATGAAAAAAGGGAAAACGAAAAAAAAAGGCCCAAAAAAACGGAAAAGGAAGAAAAAAAAGCCCCCAAAAAAAGACAAAAGGGACCACAAAAAAACCCCAAGAAAAAAGCCGAAAGGAAACACAAAAAAAGAAAAAAGGGGAGGAAAAACGACTTTATAGGTGAGGCTGAACAAAATTGACACGAAGTTTATGGAGAATTTTCTATTAATATGCCTTTATCTTTAAACAAGTTATTATTGTTACCTTATCTGTGCCAGCATCTAATGATACAAGCTATTATTGAGACCGATATGTAGAGGAAAGGAAATCCCGCTTTGGGGATTACATTTGTTTTGTCTTTTGAGAGGGCATATTTTATGTTGGGCTAGATGTACAAGTTTTGCTTGAGTTTTTCCAAGCCTTAGCATTGTGCATATAATGGAAATATTTTTCAAAATCATTTTTATCAAATTTTTTTTAAAAAAAAAAGAAAAGAAAATAAACATTTCATCCATGCAAGTACTCAAGACATAGACTTGTTTGTTATTAAAGCTGATTAAGGGTTGAATTAACATTTCATAAGTATGACAATTTTTTCTAAAATATTCTTTGAGGTTTTGTCATGACAACTTAGACAATGCATTTTTAAGATCCTCAGGTTGTCAAACATCATATTCTTCCGTTACGGATCACTGCCATCTCACCTCTGTCTGCGTGAGTTTGAGTCCAGACTCGGCTAAAGTGGGTAAGTGAGAAAGCCTACCAGTAGCTTCTCGTGGGTCGGTGGTTCTTTCCCCGGTTTTCCAGGGTTCTTCCTCCGCCATTAATACTGGCCGCTCTGTATAGCCTATCTTGTGCTGAAAATGGCGTTAAACCCTATAACAACAACAACAACAACAAATTTGTCATTCTACGGATCTGCATTCAAGACATTTATAGTACTTCTACTCCCACCATCAACATTAACACCACCAATGTTTTGTGGACTATTCAGTAATATGCTTAATACAGGTGTTATTTTACGTCATCACATTAATAAATTTATGTTTGCTTGGGAGGGGCGGAGAGGCAAGAAATAATTATACTGCTCTCCCAAAACAAACAAAGCTAAGTTTTTTGGTGTCTGACCACAAGCCAATGGAAAATTCCAAGACGAATTTATGGAATTCACATATATACACATGTAAGGATCTGTATTTGGTTCATCTTGTATCATACTGGCTGAGATTGCTTCCAAACTTCGTTCCAAAGATTTTATTATCATCATCCTATATATGTTCTTTGACAAGTATGTTCTACACCTATTGATGAGACTATGGGTATGATCTGCACATATTGATACAAGCCAGCGGTCTTTGCTTGACGGATTGGTGTCAAAACCCTGGCGCGATTCCCTCTAGAAGTCATAATTTTACCCCAAATTTCCAAAGACTTCTACACAATTTCAGTTGTAAGTTAGAAGGCCCAGCGTATCCATTCTATACATAAATTTTGCTCTAATCAATGCAAGACCACATTATTCACAACATGTCAATTATCTATCAACCGCATATCTGCATAGTTTCTATTCATCACTCTACAACTATCCCTATCTCAGGGAACTGTTTTAACTACGCCACCTTAGGCCAGTCAATCTAAGGTTTCAAGGCACATCACGCTAGTAAATCTACATCACATTTGCCACCATGGCGACATAAACGGTATCTACCGAGCCCCTTCTCGTTTATTCCATTGTGTAATTTACCGGTTTCCTATCATAAATACTGCCACTGCAGTCACAACACCAATGTTCACCAATAGATTTTATTAAGGACTACATTATTCCAGGGGACAGTCACGCGGTTCGAATCGGAATTCACTACTCATTGACCATGGCATCATGGAAACTCGCTAAAACTTTCTCTCCGCGACGTTTGCTCCTAGTAATTGGCTAATTATTTCGGGCTAAGGAATATTTCTATTGCACCGAATTCCAAGAATGAAACAAGTAATAACGCAGACGTAGGGATTGCTTAAACGGGGTGATATAACAAAATGCAAATCTTAATTTTATTACAATATTAACGAAACATTAGCTATGAACTGCACCTATCAATGAGACGCTCTTGCATATGACTCATTCTTCTCTTGATCTAGAGTCTATATCTAGCATCCAACTTTTGGACAGTTCCTGTTGCTGATGTTTTCTAATTTTACCAAAGTTTTATTAATAGTTTCATGTCATGAAAGTCTTGTCTGATGTTGAGTGTGAGCAAGAGAATATTCGCATTAATTATTGCTTTATTTCTGGAAAGAATGTTTTTTTTTTTAACTTGCACTGGAACGCGTTGTTACAGTAATTCATAAGTCTGCTTCCTGATATGGTCAACTATTAAATTACATAAACCAGGTGGACGATATCAAATCCACTTTTGCCTATTATCAGAGTATGGATTAGCTCTTTAAGTGTCATCTTGAAAACATGATTTTAGTGGAATATTCTAGAGTCAGAAAATTTCTTAACAAAAAATATACAAAATAATGAGAATTTCAAATTGCAAATCTGTTTCGTTTAAGGTAATATCGGTATGAAAATGCATGAAAATCATATTTGTCTGTACTGATTTTTATCCATAAATTGCAATGCATACAGTTACAACCTTTAATCAGTAATTATAAAAGTAACTATAGTGGAGTTTCTGAGTGCAGGTTTATATCAAGTGATAAAATACCATAAATAAAAAAAATGAATAGTTATGCACTTGTAAGTCATGTTTAAACAATTCTAACATATTTATAAACGAAAAAGTCAGTAATAATGACATTTACTTTTTGTTACACATAAGAAATTTTAATTTTTTGACATTGAGAATAATGTCTAAAAAGTAAATTTTTGTACCTCCTTTTGATGTGCTTGTCCATAAAAAATAAATTTATATGAGTGGTAATTTCGTATCATATTTATGATACAAAGAAATTAATTTTCGTGCATATTTTGGGAAACCTTGGGAGTTTTAGATCATTCAACGTGTTTCATAAATTTCACGTGAAATTAACTTGAATGGATGCTTTCATGGATGATTTTAGTATATAAACAGACTTTCATAAAAGTTTGTATCACTAAATTTAAATCCGAAAGCTCTGATGTATGACTAAAATATTTCATGTTTTGTTTTGTTTTTTATTTGATATTATCTGCAAATCAGTGACATCACAAATAGGAAATGGCTATGTAAAATTTCATAAAAATCACATCATTAGGGGTTGTTTCATATGAAAATATATGGTAAGTTAATATTCTCGTGTTTAGTTCATATCCCTTTTGGATGATTCGTTAAACGCTTTTCATTTTTACTACGTTTCACATTTTATAACAAACTACATTTGAATAAGCAACATAGACTAATCTAATGTAACAAAATAACTCACCCTATCAAATATAAATTTTGTCGTGGGCGTCGTTTAAACAGGTTCCACACCTGTCTCTTAAACGGTTTTTGAGGGCTCAGGCATATTAAGAAAACAACGGTGATTTTTATTAGCAACCTCGTATGGATTAATAACATTTACTTGCGTAGTGACTCCTTCGAGAATGATTTAGTATGAATATTGATAATAACCAACTGGCTAATTTTAAAATGTTAGAATTCTTCTTTAAGTTTTCAAAATATCTTTTTTTTTGTTGGCATCACTTAATCTGCATAATTAAACGAATAATCACTAATGGTAATATCTGTCGAACTGACAAATGAAGACGGAAATACAAATAGGTCAGGCACACACATCTTTTCAACAATTTTTTTTTAAAAATTGAAACCAGAGTTGTATACGTTAACATAGATTATCATTCTTTTTATATTCCATAGTACTTGTACATTATATTACTGTATTTCTCGTACATTCCAACAAGAAAGGTAACAACACAGTACAGTACATAGAGGTCCATTGCTTCTTCATGCAGATCTGAAGAATTTTTGTAGTTGGTAAAAATATCCTTTGCTTCAGGTCAAGATCTGGAAACATTCCCATGATCCGAGTCTGTCAGGGTAGAATACTAATTATATCCAAAATGTGATGACAAATCCCTATATAATCTAGCTCTTGAACATTCTCAAATTGGCAGTTTTAGTTAAACTGGTCAGAGAACCATTGTTTGACCAAAGAAAAGCAAACATGTATTACCCACACTTCACCCAGACTAAGACTGTTTAACTAACTCCGGAGAAGCAATGTCCAATTTTTTTCTGTCCAAATCGGATTTCTATATCTGTATGCGCTGTTTTATATATTTTATAAGATAAGATAAGCTTAGTCCAGTATTTCAAAATACGGTTATATCTATTGGTCTCTAAGGGTGTCCTCTCTAATTCACTATATACAAAGTCATGTTCGGTAGACTTTTAGCCGCAATGAGATTTTTGCAAAACTTTAAATGCAGTCATTCAGCAACATTTTCTTCGCTTCCGATCCATAATAAAGAACTGGTGAAATAGTGCGTCACAAATTTTATATTATAACTTTTAGAGGCACATTACAAGCCTTCTGTAAATTTATATAAAGTGCATTAATTTTGTGTTCTACAATTTAATAGCAAAATATTTTCAAAGCAGATCGTTCACTTTTGTACAAAATTTTAATAGTTTACTGAGAAATAAACCCATTACAGCTCTGAAGAAAATAGTCGTAAAAACAATTCCAATGTTGTAGTCCTCATATTCCATCGAAACATGCCGATTGCATCGGGTTTTTCTTCAAATAAAGATAGTTTGTTCCTAAAATGTTGTTAAGTCTACGTAATATTTCAACCACCATGTTGAATAATACATTAGATACGAAACTTTCCTCTAATGTCAAGGTCACAAAATGCTTGTATCTGTCAAAAGTAAAGTTTTGAACCAGTCTATGAGAAAGAGAAATAGGAGATTTCTGATAGCATGAACTTGAGCATTATTTGTTTTGTATTTCTTGGATTCTGCATTTTATGTCAGGTCAAACTATGCCTCCAAGAAGATGAATGCAGTGGAAAGAATAATTGCTTAAAATACAAGCCATATTCGCCTCTTGTTCGTTGTGAATATTTGTGAGTGACGATTCCGGATGAAGATAATAATAATTAGGCTTTCAGTCACAGGGTGTCGTTATACATAAAATTAAGAGTATCGGTTAATGGATAGTTCTGCAGGTTCTTGACCTCACCACTGCCAGCCCTTTATCCACTGACAGATATTCTATCTTACATTTTAAATGAGCCCCGTTAATCAGGCCAGGTTAAAGTGGGGGTGGGGTGAGGGTGAAAATAATAAAAAATTGCTGTTGTCACTGAATTCCCTTAAGGCAGGAATACGCCCCCTCCCCCGACACAAAAGCTGTACGTATCTTTCCAGCTCAAATACAAAGTTATGCAGGTTGTTTAGGAATGTGGTACCAACTATTTTAGATCTATTCAGTGTGTGTGACGGTAAGGGATCATTAGCTTAAAGGATCAGTTTGATGTTTGTTATCAGTGCTTAAGTTGCCAGTTAATAAATTGAGCATCATAATTATCATGCAGTAATTTATGTCAAAGTTCAACTTGTGATGATGCTTCTAGTCAAATCCAGGTTTTTAGAATGAAATGCATTCTTCTGAGACAGACATTTAGCCTCAATTTGAAATGTTCTTCCAAGCATTGCTGAAATATCAAAACAATTGTCCCAGTGTAATACACAATTCAAATATTTTAACATGGCTTTAAACAGAATTTCAGGATAAGGAGACTCCAGGACTCGTGACTTGTGGAACTCGGGAGTCTCCAGCATATATCTTAGAGTCTTTGGTATAAACTCGGGTGTCCCTTACTTTGAAATTGATAGAAAGGAAAATAAAACTCATGTATTTATTTTTTTAATAATATTTGGGTTGAATTATTAGCTTTTAGTAATAACTCACTTCAAATTTTTTTTGTCAGTATATAGAACATTAAAGTTTAAACTTTTCATCCTTCAATAATACAGATATTTCCTTCCCTTCTGCACTGACAGAGTGGCCATATGAGACATGTGGCCTTTATAGAAGGGCACTATATTTTTGAGAGGTTAGTATATGTATGTAGTGAGAAAGCTACATGTAACTTAAAGCATTTAGTATCATTATTTAGAAGTAACATTAAGGTTATTCCTGTCTTAACTCATTAAACCCAGAAGGTTTTTGTCATTTTCACCTGAAATGTGAGTAGGAAACCCATTGGGGGAAGGCTATTTCTGAATACATCCTAATACATTGACAGTTTAGGTTAACCTAATGCCTATATGTGTTAAAAACATTATTTTTCATTGGCTATTTCACATGAGCATGAGCAGAAGGGTAAAAGTTGGATTATGTTTTTTTTTGCTTAGTAGACCCATTATTTTCATGTAGAGACCACTCTTTATTTTAAATGCCCATCTTATCCTACTTTTTGCAAAGGTTCACCTGTCTGTGTGCAGTTCAGATCAGCCTGTCTTAGATCTGAGGCCAAAAAGACTAAAATTGGACACAAAATCAGATTCTGACCTCGGGTGAATTTTGGCTGAAAAAAAACTCGGGTCCAAAAAGTTACGTTTTTTTCCTCTGTATTTTGTAGTACAAATGGAACATCTTTTTATTTGGTATAATTTTAAAGCTTCATCTATCTTCTTTCTATAATGCCTCCCACTTTATCGTGTCATACATGACCTTGACGCTACAGAGCTCAGAAGTAGGCTACCACAACTTGCTACGTAAACGCAGCACAAGGGGTTAATGAGTTAAAGATGAACTTATTTCAAATGGAAAAACATTATATTAGTTCTTGATTCTTAAGTGTGAAAAGTGAGTGAGCTATTTTGAAATGCGCATTGTAAAACCATTAAAAACATTTAAGTCTTTGTACATATGTTGCTTGGTATTTAGAATCATTCTCTATCCATTTGCTCCATTTTCCAGTTACTGCAGAATATTCTCAAAATTCAGTTATGATCTTGTTTATTTGAGTTTTATCAACATAAAATTTATTAGCAAGAACTCTCAAACTCAATTCATGGTTGTCTAGTTAAATGACTTTTACTTTTTTTTCAAAAGTACTGTAATTATTTTCTGTTTACATGGATACATGTTAAAGTTTTGTAATGATTTATTCTTGTGTATCTTATTGTACAGTATTACAGTTCAAAGGAAGGGATGCATGTACTTTCACATGATTTTTTGGTCTTTTGTTATGTAACTTGATTTGTTCAAGGTTAATCACTCTTTGTGTGAAACTATAGAAGCTATTTTTAGCTGTGTTGACCTTCTTATGATCTTTACAATTATGTTTAGTCATAATCATTAAAGAGAAGAACTGAACAGCTGTTTGAGGCCCAAAACTTGATTCCATTACCTGTTAACCTCACTGTTTATAGATAATGATTTACTATTAACCATAGTGGTACATGTTATAATGTACTTTAGCACACACTTTTTCTAACAGAAAATATATCAGGAAATGTATTGGTAATGATAATTGGATTACTTACCTTAACGTTTGGTTCTGGATACAGGTAAAATGTTGATACTTATGAAGAGTAAATTTGACCTTTTTGGCCTTGAATGTTGGCCGTAAGCTGCATCAGAGGGGTAACTGCAAAGATGTAATTCGAGATAAAAACACCAATTGTGCATTCTGGGCTTACCAGAATTTGTGTGTAATATCAAAATGATTTCTATCAGAATAATTAATCTAGACTATATTTATTTGGAATTAGAAATTGCATCTGTATCAAATAGTAGTTACATTGGCTTTGAGTCCGATGCATTTGCCATTCTGGGCAAGCTAGCATGGTGTGTCATTGGGTGAAAAACTTCTGTTACTAAAGTATGAAATAACTTGTTCATGTTGCTGTGCTGCAAAGCACCAGACCAAATCAAAACATGCATTTGATTCTTTTACTAGCATCTCTCTGCTAGGTAAGGTCTTTGCAGAATAAAGTTAACAGAATGTTTCAGTTCTGCATGTTGATGGAGTTTGTCATGTTGGTAATTGTCGAATTTTTAATACAAATTCCTTTCATAACAAAATCAGTTACATTTTGTTTTGTAATACTTTACTGATAATATTTTTTCATTTAAAAAACTGGTAACTTGTAGGTATTTAAGATAATGATGACTATTTCTCTGTACCTATAATTATTTGTAAAGCCAGAAAAATACATGTAATGAATAGTTAGTGTACAAGCACATATAGCACATTAGTAAAGTAAATTTTGTTAGTATAGTTGTGCATGTTGGGTAGTAAGTAGTAATTAAAAGGCTTGATACTCCTAAGTTGTTAACAGTTTTCCTTTTTCTTACTTTACAGACCAATAGAGTTTTTGCAGTGTGATGAGCCAGAAGATCTCAAAGGCAATGAAACACTTCGAAATGAGCAGGGGCATGGCTGTACTAAGGTAAAAATGGAGTTTAAAAATTCCAGTATGAATTTTTCAACAATTCATCATTAACTTATTGTATCATTTAAGTGTATTGAATACCAGGAATGCATTCATCCACCAGTTATTCTGTGCATCAGGATGTGTTTTGTTTATATACTGCTTGCACATTATTTGTCCCATTTGACCTGATATCTAAATTTAACTTCAGACAGTGCTCATCATGTGTGTCTTATGTTATGACTCTATGGTCATAGATAAGGTAAGAGAAAGAAGAAAACCAACACATTTTGTAAAACTTTAAAAAATAATTGAATTATTAAAATTATAAAATGAATAGACAAGATGAATTTACAATATTTTGAACTGAATAAAAAAAAAATTATTCTAAATTTTTTTCTATTAATAGCCAAAAGAATTGAATGTTCCGAATGAGTTCAGATCCTCAAATGCACTGGTTGGTGACAGTCATGATGTGTCAAAATGGCATTGTCCTGAACTCCTTTGAATGATTCAGAGTAGTTCTAAAATAATACATTAGTCCAATGCACACTTTTGAGTTACAATTATCTAAGCAAAAATGTTTTCTCTCAGATAATATTTAAATACCCAATTAAATACGTCTGAAGACTGAAGAATGTTAGAAGTAAGACTGACTAATTGTGCAGCTCCGCATACATATATGCAAGCATAAGGTGTGATTATGCACTTTGCTACTGCTAGGTATGTGATTTTTCACAGATATCCAACATCTTAAAAGAATCCACCTGTCCTTAACTATCCAATGAGAAATAAATTCTTCTAAATATAACGCAAACTCACTTTTACTTAAATTAATTGTCATATGTGCCTCACTCAGTCGAACAAAGAATTTCCAGATAGTTTCAAGGTGATCTTTCCAGATGTTGCTGTATATGATGATGTTGTCAATATACTCATCACAGCTATCAAGATCAGATGATGCCATGTACATTAAATGCTGGAATGTTGAGGTAGGATTTTTCATACCAAACAGTATTTTTTTATATTGGTATCCAAATTGGAAAGGCCAGAATTTCGTTTGCTCTATCCCTATGTGAATCTGACAGAACCCTTTTGAATAAGTCAAACTTAGAGTGACATATTTTGCATTTCCAATTTTGGCATACACTCTTCAGTTCTGAGTATTGGAAATGAGTGTTTTGGTGACACTATTCACTTTACTGAACATATATCAAAAGAATTTATTGGTTTCATGACAAGAATACATGGTGAACTCAGTTACCTTTGCTTGGTTCAGTAAAATCTTTCTCTAACAGATCATCTTGACTGTAAGATGATAATTATGATTTACAGTCATGAACAAAAACTCAATAGTTTACCAAGAATTACAAACATATAGTTATATATATATAAGAAGAACTACAAACATAGTTATATATAACTCTTGGCCTAGTACTGCCAGCAGTGACCAAACTCTGTTGGATGATTTGAACTTGGGGTAAGGAAGAACTCAAAAGCTTAAAAGTCATGGTCACTGTGACTGAAAGAAGAAAAATCATTAATGTTCTGGGGCAAAGTTGCTGGCAATTTTAAATTGTCATCTGTCAATAGCAGGTAAACTATTGTAACATGCTCACCCTGGTTTGATTTCCCAGTATAGTTCACTTATATTTAGAAAATCACTTCCTTTTTCAAAACTTTGGCAATCCTTAGATTGAGACCTTGAATTGGTTGCATTATTATAATGTACTGGTAGTATAAAGAAAGTCATCTGATAACATGAAATCCCTGTAAAAATAATGACTTATTATATCAGCTACTTATAGGTGAGGAAATTACTTATTTAAGTATATAAACAACATAAAATCAGAATGAGAAGAATAGAGGAATTATTCTAGGCTTCAAATGTCAATAGAATTTACATATTCACTTCTTAGTCAATAAATATATTAATATAACAGAATGTATATATAATTATAACCAACAATCTCAACAGTTTGTATTAAATAATAATATTGATCAAAAAGAATTTACTATAATGATTTAATAATGATATAAGAATATTCATATAGGTAACATTAAAATCCCAATAACAGAGTCAAATAAATAGAATTGCCATGTGAAATGGATGACTATTTCTGTTACGAAAAAAATCTAAAGTCATACAAATGCATTGAAATAGCATTATGGAGACACAATATTCTGATGTAAAAGTACTCCATGCTTTTTTTTTGGCTTTGATTTTCTTTATTACCAAAACTGACTACATTATTATATTTCAGAAATGAATGTATATCTTCTATTATGAGTATTTTCAGTTAATTTATATTTAGAAAATGATAACATTCTCTATAAATTTTGGAAGCTGATTGTACAATATGTATTGCATTTGCATATGAACCTGATGCTGGTTGAAGGGAGACTGCCTGATGCCCATATTTATAACCTTCTTTTGCACTACAGTGTAACACTCCACCAAAATAGTATATATTACTAACAAGTATTTAGGACTCAATAAATATTAAATATCATAAAAAAAATTGAGATTCAAAACAAATATTGAATGCTAATTATATTATTAAGGGAAATACTTACACAGTACGAAAAATGTTGTGGGTTTCATCAACAGATATAGTAATGACTTTATTTACATGCATTTGTTTGATTTTCATGATATTAGCATGAATTCCAGAATCAAATCTCAGAATAGACTCTGCTTAAAAACATAATATCCATTGGCTGATTCACTGTCTCATCACTAAATTCTGCTAAAATCTTAGTAAAAATTCATCAGTTTACTTTGTTTTATTGTTTTACATTATGAATGTTTAATGTTAAATATGAAATCTTTCAGGTAGTTTATAAAAATCATTAATATTCACTTTAATTTCAGTGGGGAGGTGAACGTTATGAAGAAGTTCAGATGACATCAGTGAAATGTACAGTTCTGGAAGGGATTGATTGCTATGGAAACAAAACTTTCTACAGAGGTCGTGTTCCCTGTATCAAGTGAGTTATACACATGTACAAGCCACACTATATCAAGTGAGTTATATACATATATACATGCCACTCTGTATCAAGTGAGTTACACATATGTACATGCCACTCTGTATTGAGTTATGCATATGTACCTGTCTCTCTGTATCATGTGAGTTAGATGTACATGCCATTCTGTATCATGTGAGTTACACACATGGACATGCCACTAAGTATTAAGTGAGTTACATTTACATGCCACTCTATTTCATGTGAGTTAAAAATGTGTATATACTAATCTGTATCAAGTATGTTACACACATGTATATATAAATCTATAAAGTATGCTACTCTGTGCCAAGTGAATTTTTGGGGCCCCGAGTGTTCTAAAGCGCTGTCCGTTACAGATCACTGCCATCTCACCTCTGTCTTCGTGTGTTCGAGTCTAGGATTCGGTGAATGTGGATATGTGAGAAAGTTTGCCAGTAGCTTCTCGTGGGTCAGTGGTTCTTTCCGGTGATTTCCCGGTTTCTTCCTCCACCATTAATACTGGCCGCCATGAATAGCCTATCATGTGCTGAAAAATGGCGTTAAGCCCAACTACTACAACAACCAAGTGAATTTTACACATGTACATGTCACTCTGTATCAAGAGAGTTAAACACATGTACATGCCACTCTGTATCAAGTGAGTTACACACATGTACATGTCACTCTGTATCAAGTGAGTTACACACATGTACACGCCACTCTGTATCAAGTGAGATAACAGACATGCATCAAGAGAGTTAAACACATGTACATGCCACTCTGTATCAAGTGAGTTACACACATGTACATGCCACTCTGTATCAAGTGAGATAACAGACATGCATCAAGAGAGTTAAACACATGTACATGCCATTCTTTATCAAGTGAGATAACAGACATGCATCAAGAGAGTTAAACACATGTACATGCCATTCTTTATCAAGTGAGATAACAGACATGCATCAAGAGAGTTAAACACATGTACATGCCATTCTTTATCAAGTGAATTGCACAAATATACCTGCTACTCTCACATACATAAAAATGTCAAATGTAAAAGGGGTATTTAAAAAGTTGTGACTGTTAGTTTGTTTCACAACAGAGATTGTTATTAGTGAACGAGACATTGGAAAAATGCAATTCCAAATATGATATCTGACCCTCAGCAAATCTACCCCTTCACCAATCTTTGATAACAGGAATTAGCCAAAAAAATCATTTGGGGCAAACTAAGACTTGTAAGAAGGATGTGTTAGAGTTTGGGTATTGTGCTTTTTTAGGAAGTCTGTCATGACAGCATATTTATGTACCAGTGATTTGTCATGGAGTAAATTGATTCCTCAGGTATCAGTGTGCCTATGGGTGATTCTGGTAATGTTGCACAACTTTTAGTAACACTTTTGAGGCATGCATTTGTTTAGTGCTACTAACAGTGTCAGACACAAGACATTTGGCATTAAAAAATATGCATATTACATTAGGTGATTTGTGGTCTTTAGTATTTTCTCCTAAGTCAAGTTCAGAAAAGTAAATCAGTTTCATCATTTATGAGTCTCATTCAAGCATCTCTGGTCGATCTATTATTTTGCAAGTAGCTGTTCTGCAATTTCAACCTGAGTCTGTTTTTGATCAGCAAATGCAAGACACATCTTGCTCCAAACCTTTCAGAGATTCAGATGATTCTGCGGTACATTAGAAATAGATGATGAATTATTGCACATGGTATGAAAAATATCTTCCAGTGTGTATTGAGCATCGTCATCAATTACCCTTTTCACAGCAACCACTTTCTGCTCATCACGTACAGACTATCCTCTTTCAGAACATGTATCATCTTTTATGGATTTGTGACCATCTTTATTGTCATGAAATTGTATAGTGTAACAGAATTGCATGCATAAACTTTATTCTCATCAGCCTTGATATTATTAGAGTGCCCGAATAATAATAATACTGATGATAATAATAAAGTCTTTCTTTTATGAGGATGACACAATTAGTACAAAATATAATCTCCCTTGTGTGATGACACAATTAGAACAAACACTAATCTCTTTTGTTTCTCTTTATATATATATATATATATATATATATATATATATATATATATATATATATATATATATATATATATATATATACATATACATACATACATACATACATACATACAGGCAGGTAAATGTACAAAATACAGCTGGGAAACAAGCATAATACTACAAAGGTATAATAGATTGGTGTACATAAGAGCAACTAAATATGGATTCAGCATACAGAGCATTGTGTACACCAACATGCATGATTGAAAATGCTCTCTCTCTCTCTCTCTCTCTCTCTGACACACACACACACACTATATATATAATATATGGTATGACCTTGTATTATATATATATATATATATATATATATATATATATATATATATATATATATATATATATATATATATATACATATACATATACATATATATACATATACATATATATATATATATATATATAAACATATATATATATATAGATAAACATACATACATGCATGCATGCATGCATGCATGCATGCATACATACATACATACACCACAAAGTTGGCCATAACTGGTTATAAATAATATATTAAAGAGATCTCGCTAGGATTTTAAAATTAGGAGTCCTGGACTCCTAATTTGGTAAATATAGGATTCCTACCAGCAGAAGTTGCAGTCCCACCAACAAAAGTTGCAGTCCCCACTAAGCCTGACTTCACATACTTTCTTACACTTGGCTGCTGACGCATCCAAACTAACAGTTCTAGCAACTTTAGTACAGTTCTGAATCTCATTGAAATCCTCGTCATTTTTTCCTTTTAACCCAAAATAGTTGTATAAATTTGCAAACGGCATTTTGTCCAAGCCCTTTGATTTCGAGTTCGCAGGCAATATTTATATGGCAACAACAGGAAATAAAATCAATAACAGTGATTGTGATGGGCTTCACCAATGTCGCAAATTGGGATTTTGTTTTACATATTGGTGACAAAATATACCATCTGGTGATATTTTTGATGACAACACTTTTGGTTAATAAAATTGGTATATACAGTCTTAAGTTTGGAGTGGAGAAATTCAAAGGCACCATGACAGGAAGCTGTAAACTTGGATATAAAAATGCACTGGAATCAATTCTTACATAAATAAATCCTTATTTCATATTGACAAACCACCCTAACAGCAAACCACCCTAACATCGCATTGTAATATCCTAATCCTTTTATGCTGACATCTGGCCTTGAATACTGTATGATGTAAAATAATCAAAATAAAGTCTGACGATACATCCCCGTTTGTTTGTACCCATCTACCGATTTCAATAACTAAAACATTTAATTTGATAAAAAGTGCACAGAATTAGGTCAATTGAATCATTAATTTATAAGTTCTAACCTGACTGTGACCAGAATGGCACTAATACTGGCATCACAGTCTAGTTAAAACATAAATCAATGATTGAATTGACTAAGTGTTTTGCAATATTTTTTTAAAATCAAATTAAAGGTTTTCGTTATTGAAATCAGTTGGGGGGTACAAACGAACAGGTTAGTAGACTCGACCACCTCTTAGGGCAAAAATGTGAAATGACTATGGTTGACCACACGATGGCAATTTAATAAATAAAAAAACCCTGAAAATATAGTTTTGCTGCAACTTCAATGAAAACTGATTACCTCTAAAGCACAGATATATACTAAGGAATTTTTTTACAAATGGTCTCAATGTTCTACAATTTTTTGATTTTGCTGCAGCAATAACAAACCGGTATTTGTTTGGTTGCTCAAAGGGAGCCTTTAGTGGTGCCTTCAATGACACATGCACCTTCATCAAAGCAATCCGGCAACCTTTGATCAAATACATCAACAACAAATTAAATAAAAGCATTGCTAGTTTTTCATAGTAATGAGAACATATTTATTCTGCCACAAAACTTTCGTCTTTGCAAAAGAAACACGTGCGGAGAACTCGCATGTCGGCAATGCGTCCCAAATCAAAAGTTTGCATCCAAATACACATAATTAAGCATACCTGAGATCCCTGATATAGTATGGCCTTGTATAATGAAGACATATACAAATATACCACACAGTAGGCCATAACTGGTTAGAGACATTGTCTCGATTGCATCCATTTCTGTGATGAAAGGAAGGCTCATATTATGCTTCTTTAACATCTATAGGTAGACAGTTCCAAATGATTATACCCAAGAAAGCCAAACTATTTATGTACAAGTCAGTTTTAGGCTTTGGAACAAAAACATACAGCTTAGCAGAGATAGATTTGAAACTGTACTGATATTTGTCCTTTTACTGAACTTACTTATATAGTTGGGCATAGTACCATCCAAAACCTTTATTTATAAATTTAGCCTTTCTTAAAAAAATTCTTTCATAGATAGCCATGATTTTCAAATCCTTACATTCGTGGACATTATGAGCTTTATTGTCATGGATAATTCTGATAGCTTGTTTCTAAAGTCTTTCCACTTTTAACAAATTTTGTTTTAGAAGCGTTACCCTATATGATGTAAAAGTTGTCATGATGAGTTTGAATGTAATTTTTGTAAACATTATCCTATGGTTTAAGGTTAGAAATTTTGTAATGGTTTTATAGTAACTAGATATTAATAGCCATCTTTTCAGTAACATTACTGATATGCTCTGACCATAACATATAGCGATCTTTTCAATAACATTACTGATATGCTTTGACCATAACATATAGCCATCTTTTCAATAACATTACTGATATGCTTTGACCATAACATATAGCCATCTTTTCAATAACATTACTGATATGCTTTGACCATAACATATAGCCATCTTTTCAATAACATTACTGATATGCTCTGACCATAACATATAGCCATCTTTTTGGTAACATTACTGATATGCTCTGACCATAACATATAGCCATCTTTTCAGTAACATTACTAATATGCACTGACCACAACATATAGCCATATTTTCAGTAACATTACTGATATGCTCTGACCATAACATATAGCCATCTTTTCAGTAACATTACTGATATGCTCTCACCATAACATATAGCCATCTTTTTGGTAACATTACTGATATGCTCTGACCATAACATATTGTTATCAAGTTTATCTTGCACGACATTTTCAGGTCCATTTCATTGAAAAGGATGTGGAGAATATTATCTTTAATTCTGTTATGTCTCTGTTGAGTTGTTGTTAACCTCTCTTGGGTTTTGATTAAATCAACGACTGTTTCATTATGTTTACACAATTTAAATAGTTTTACAAAAGCATTATGCAAGTTTATTTTGATAGTAGTTTTAGAGGAGCTAATATCATACAAGGTGTTGTCATCAGCATTGAGATCAGTGTTAGTATTTACTGTATGCATTGTTACAATTTATAGTGCTGTTTAGCACTGGGGCATCTTGCTGCAGAGATGTAGCATGTTGTCCCACCCATTCACATTATCTTGACACCTGATCAACCAGTCCTAACACTAACCTCTTAATGCTGAAAGACAAGCATGGCATCTGATAGTACAACTTTTAAAAGTCTTTGGTATGTTTTGACCGTGGATCGAACCTGTGACCTCCCACATCTGAGGCAGACCTCTACCACTAGACCACCAGAGCAGTCATTTTAACAGCTCAAGTACTCTGTTACAAAAATATATTTTTTTATTGAGAGATCATGCTACTATGTAAGAATGTATTGCCGTCAATCCAATATATTAAGTTGGTATTATGCAAAGGGATAATATAATTAATTATCATATAACATTGAAGTTTGGCTTTTAGATAAACATTTGTGAGGTCCATATTACAGTAGCTGAAGACGTGACAAACACTATGTTGATGTTACACTTGCTTTATTACATGTAATGTTCTATCTCACCATTATTATTTTATTTAATCTTTTAAATATTAAGCTCTGGTCTTTTGTGAAATAACATTTGGACTTTTGGAGTGTTACAATACTGTTATTTGTATATTTGTGAAAGTTTATGAGAGACTGCATCTTGACATATAATACAATACCTTATAAGTAGGTGAGTACAGCCTATATTTCACATTTCATTCTATTTGGTTACAATTGTGCAATAATATTCATGTTTGAATCATTAAACAAGATGATTGTATACACATTATAATATAACAATACAATAAAGGTCCCTGTGATCTACATCTCACATCTTATTAAACTATATTAAGTTTCTAAAGTTTTAAGAAATTTTTTTTAGGTTTTCTTTGTGATATGTATATACATGTACCATCAAATAAAGAATCATGAAACTTGATCATTGAATACATCTTAATACAAACTTCTCCTTCATTGAAGCATTTGGTCATTATGTCACTTATTTTATTCTTCACAACTTTGCTGAATTTTGTGTTTGATGTTCATTTTGGAACACTGTTCATAGTGAAACTGATACATCTGTGTCATTACTTTGCCCAAACTACAAAAAAGGTCACTGTTATCTATATTTGTTTGTGTTGATCTCATGAATGTGTGAGTTGTAAGAATGCATGAAATGATGGCATGCATACTGTCCTACATTGATTCTTGAAACTTGGCAAACATTTAGCTTTGTAAGTTCTACAGCCTTATTACAAAAAGATGTTTCCGAAACCAAATTTTTATGCTTCAATGACTTTGTTTAAATTTTATGCTTAAAATTAATTTGTTTGGTGCTATTTATGTTCCAGTCACAGAACCTTACCATTTTAACCAAATAAGGTCACTGACATCTACATTTTATACTTTACTAAGGTTAAGTATTTGTGTCTATTAACTAAATATATTTTTTCATGGTGTATAAGGAGACAAAAGTTGGACTAAAATACCTATGAAAATTACTTTAGTTTTAACTTATTTTCTGCATAATAGTTATTGTTAAAAGTGACTACCGGTACTGGAGAATACTACATGGTGAAGTGAACTATAACTAATTTCACTCCAGTACACGTGGGAAAAACTTAAATTTTGCCAGTAGGGAAGATGTATTATAATATATTTCAGATGATTTTCATATGTTTTTCTTTATAAAATACTTTTATATTTTCATCTTTTCAGATATACAAGACACTATTTTGTGACGACCCTGATATACTCTGTGCTTCTTGGGTTCCTGGGAATGGACAGATTTTGTCTAGGCCACACAGGTAAGTGAATATGTAGATTTTCTGGCCTGCTTCATTTTATTCAAGTTGGTTAGTATCAGTTATAAGTCTTCATAAAAACAAAAAAAATCAGAAAGGACAACCAAAAACTGTTTTGACCAATACTTCTTAGCAGGGTTAAATATGGACAGGGTCTAAAGGCTGCATTTATGACAGCAGTGTTACTATGGTCAGTTTCACTTTCATTACACAAGCAGGGAAAAATCAAACTGAATTAAGCATTAATGAAAGAAGCATGGAATATACCATAGATAATGCCACTCAGACAGTTGTTAGTCACACTTTAAGGAAAAAGAATTCTTTCCTGTATCTTTATATTTTGTCAATTACACTTAAATGGTTGTTAGTATACAGCAAAGCTTTATTTAAATATCTTTGATTCACATGTTGCAAGGAAAATACTAGGAAGTGTTTAATATCACTTGTAAGTCAATTCCAACTGCAAACAGCATAGACCCTAATCTGCCATCACATAATGTGCCAACAGATCGGGGTCTGTATTATTTGTTCTACTGATTGCTAATAACAGACAGCATAAACTCACATTATGTCATCGTTAGTATGCTGCCATTTGGAGCCAGGTCTTACCAGTCTTCCAGCTGATTACTTTCATCCCAACACTTGTTTTCAATATTAGCATTAAGTGCCTAGTTGTGTATCTTTAATTGGTGGTTATTTTGTCAGAGAGTCCTATAATCGAAATAAAATCCATAGTGTGGCTCTGTGCACTGAGTCAAAAGCTTTTAGGTCAGTGTAGGCTGTCCATATTGGTTGGTATCAGTATCTCAAGTATATAGATTAGGTTTATGGTTGACCTTCCATGTATAAAGCCACTCTGTTCTTTTCTGTGTAGTTTCAGTAAGGAGGATGGAGATGAAGGTTTTATCTAGTACAGATAGCATGGTAATGCTGTGATAATTATTGGAGATGAAGGTTTTATCTAGTACAGATAGCATGGTAATGCTGTGATAATTATTGGAGATAAAGGTTTTATCTAGTACAGATAGCATGTTAATGCTGTGATAATTATTGCAGTCCTGCTTAACTTCTTTGCTTTGTAGAAGGACAGGATAATACCCTTTTTTCAATCAACAGGGATTTTGCCTGTCTTCAATACAGAATGAACAACCTTGGTTAGCTACATTATGCAGCCCTTGGCTGCAGGTTTCAACAATTTGCTTGTGATGCCACAGGTCCCAGCTACTTTTTATTTTTCTCGAGTTTTGCACTTGTTGGTGCAACAGTTACACTCTGGTCTGGTGCAGCTAGCTTAGTGATCTTTTCAAGCTCCTGGGATGGGGTGGAAGGAAGCCAGTTTAGCAGTTGGGAGTAATGTTGTCTCCATTGTTCTTCTGCTTGAAGTCAGATAGAATCTTGATTGCCAAATCTTTATTAGATCTGGAAGACGTGTAAGTTCTGAAACATTACTAATCGTATCACTGCTACAGCCTGTAATTAAGGCTTCCTCAGCCTCTGTAGATTTGCTATCAACCCAAGTTTGCTTATTCACTGCCATTTCTTTTGGATATTTGCCAAGATTGCAATAGGTAGTTCAGTTGTCAGAGTCTGACAGCTCATCTGACTTGCAGTATTTTTTTTAAAAAATCCCGTCATTTCTTTTACCCTCTTTGCTAGACCCAGATATACATGTACTTTGGCTGTGTCATTCATTGCATAGAGGAAACAATTCAGTATTGTTCTTCATCCTTGGAAAGTGCTTCGACGCAGTTTTAAACTTCTACTGCATAGCCATGTGATCTTTTAGTGCGGTAGAGTCATATCTCAAAGATTTTGTGGATTTCTTTTAGCAGTAATTCAGTTTGGTCAATTGGCATCAAGAACTGGTTGGTGGTCAGTCATATTCAAACAAGCAGAAGACCCAGCATTTTAGGACTGCCTTCCACCTGTTTGTTGTTTACCAGGAAATGTTCAATTTACTTTTGTGTCTGACCATCAGTTGAAATCAGTGAATTTTGATGGATGTCTAGTTACCTGAACCAGGAGCAAGTCTAAAGCTGTTCCCCAGTGTTCCCCAGACAGAATTCAAGCAGCCTGTCAGCAGTTTCACTGGGTTTTTCAGTTCCCAGTGGTCTGTTTCATTATACCATATACTTCATGACCTCCAGTATCACATAGAAACTGTCTTTTACCAAATATGGGACTTTGTCAGTTTGACACACACCACAATTACTTAAAGTAGCTTTTATTATTCTGTTGTTGACTGTCTGTCGTGACTGTGGTAAACCTCTCCTCAACTTATTTGTGGTGGGTTTAGTGGTTTTGGCTTCATATCTTGAGGTCATCGCCAATGATGTAATTTACCCGGTATTGAATAAAGTCAATACAAGTTATGAACTTAGGGATGGAATAAATATGTAATCTGAGCTAGTATAAAGAACAGAATAAGTCTATCCCTTGTTACAAATAAAAGCAAAATTGAATCAACTTTCAAAACAATAAATTCCACAAGCAAATGATATAAACATTACACTCCAAAAGATACTTTCTTTTCATTTTAAACTAATTAAGGCATTAAAAAAATGCAAATAAATTATAAAATTGGCCAATTCTGTTTATGATAGAATAAAAATCATCCTTTACAATCCGAGTGTAAGATCGAATAACTCAGCTTTGTATTAATTCATAGCCTGGTGGCCGATTCCGTGCCACATGTCTCCTTAGACTGTAATTTTGGTTCCTTTGCATCAGTAAGTCTTTTGCTCCACTTTGTTTCTTTCAAAAAATTCTAGGTGTCTGGCCTTTTCATTCTACACTACCCTTTTTTTTCCTTTCCACACTGAGTTGTAAACGTGTCTCTTCCAGACTATCTTACCTTATAAAAATATAACAAAGCAACCACAATCTTCCATTACGTTATACAGGAATACATTTCTAGTCTGTTCCTTCTAGGTCAGATGTTAACTCTGTCAAATTCAAACAGACTATAAGACTACCAATCAGAACTTATGGTCTAGTTGCAAGATTAATGGTCTGAGAATAGCCATTTATGCCACATGAGGCATTAATCCCTCAGTTGGTCTCATTACATGAGAATGAATGAAATTCCTTGCCCTACTCTAGGGTTACCATTATACATAATAAGTTCGTTCGGATAATTCCAACGACTTTCATCAATTCATCCATGTATATAAATACAATATCATTGTTCGGGTTCAGCTAAATGAACTCAACACAGTTTTGTTAGATACATAATTCCTTATATAGAATAAGCATGAAATCGGGCTACATAATTCCCTACAATAATCAAGACTATAACTTAGCGAGCTGCCAACATACATATAAAAGAAAATATTGTGCAGACTCAGATAAACAAACTAGACACAAGAAAATTAATCTACAACTCAACAAATAAATTTCTGCAAATGCATGCACTTACAAGCAATAAATGCATAGCATAAACGATGATTTATGCAGTTACCTTGTTTTTCAAGCTTTTTAGTGTCTGTCAAATCCTTCAGACAAACGTCTTCCCCCTTGGATAATAATTCGTTTGACAAGAACTTTAATCTTTAAAATCTTTGGAGTCTCCAGGTCTTATTATTTCCTCTCTCATAGAGAAATGTTCACTGAAGTTCTAAGTCCACTCCTGTACATTTAAACTTTTAATTTTTTTGTGTGAAACTATACCTCCTTCACAGCGTAACCAATCAGAATTACAAAAACTCCCAATTTTTCAAGCATCAAAACACTGCATTATGTCTATCAATATATGGCTAATAACTGGTCCTGGACTATCTCTGACTGTCAGTTTTCCACGCAGAACCATAACTTGAACTCTGTTCCGGTAAGTTTAAACAAACTAAGCCCTTAATTATAAGTCAGAAACTCCTGACTTTGCCAGAACCAATCCAGATCTTATGGTATGTAAAATGTAGCCATTTTCCATAAATCTCGTTAATGGTACATGTGTTCATCTAAATGTGTTCTACCACAATTAACAATAACAAAACAAAGATTGACCTAAAATTTTGGTCCTTTACAATGATCACAGAGCATTAACTGCACTTTGCAAGATGGCATGTCTTAGTTGGATTTATGACCTCAGAAACTTGTAATTTCTTGTTGGCATTTCAACTAAATCTGGGCATCTCACCTCTTGCAGATCCATTATTGAAACATTCATATATTCAAAATTCCATTGCCAACAGTCTCCTAGTGCCACATTCTAGCAGTGGTCAAACATTTAATATGGACAGAGTGCCTTGGGTAGAGTGGTGCTTTCAGTTTTCACTGTTGTCACAATAGCCCACTAATCATCATCAGCTGTTGAAGGGCCAAACAGCATGCTCCTTGTTTGACTTTGTGAAGCAAGGTGGGTTGATTTTATCTTTGGAAAAACTTGTATATCTTCCTTTTGAATGAACCATATGCTTTGAAGATTGCTTATTTCATAAAAATTTAACCTCTTGCTCAATCAGTGTACTTCCTAGTTTAGCCATCCTCTACTTTGAGCAACATTGTAGTTTTCACTGAAAGACTTACTACAGTATTTTGTTGGTAATCAGTGAAAATCATGCTAATCAAACTTCCAATATGGCTACAATAGTAGCCATCTTGAAAATCTTTTTATTAATATATCTCTTGAATGGATGCATGGTATTTGCACTGGAAGAACTTTTTATGGTATATTGTTGGTCTTGCAAAACAATTGTGCCTATATGTTATCCAATATGGCCACCATAGTGGCCATCTTGAAAATGTCATTGCTATTCTGTCTAGATGGAAAATCATAACATTTAACCAGATGACTACTTATGATATCTAATTGGTACTGGAACAAAAAATTGTGCCAATCATACATTTTGTATGGACACCATGGCAGTCATTGTAAAAATCTTCTTATAGCTAGCTACTCATCCAGAACTTACTATGGTATCTACTTGGTCAATGCCTTGCTTGCAGACAATCAATGCAGCTGCCACAATGAATATATTGTTAGTCATTTAACTATTTTTTCCTAAATTGATGGTCATATTTGCAGCAGTTTTTCACTAGATGTCTTTAATAGTGTCTAGTTTGCCCTAAATGAAATGGTGCAAATCTTACATTCAATATGGCTGCTGTGAGCATGGTTTTTAAAGCTAAATATTGTAGTTTGAGGCAGTTTTCTTAGCATTATTAGTAAACAAACCCGATATGTAATAATAGGTACAGCCAGCCAACTTTTTCCATACATTTTAGCAGTGCCACATTCCATGTGGAAATCATAATTTAAGAGAACAATCCATCCAAATGTTTCACTTAGGCATAGATGTGGAAATGTTGGTCCAAAATGAAATGGTACATTGCAGACATCAAGTAGGGCTGCCTTACTGAATTTATTGAAAGTAACACTAATTCACTTGATTAGAAGGTTGTCCTAAATGTACCATAAATGGAGCCCATCTTACATCCAACATGGCTGCCACTTCAACTAATTTTTTCATATTTGCATATAAGAGATGGTTCAACATGGAGAAGTTAAAAAGATCTTGAATTGAAATGCTGGAAGTTATTTTTGGACAGTAGAACAGTTTCTTTGAGTGACTCTTGTAATAATGATATTGTCTGTCATTTATTTGCAGACTTATTAACCTGTTTTCTGTTTCTTTTTTGTATTCATTGTAGGGTCTTTGGTGCAACAGTTCTACCAATAAAGCACTTGCACCTTCGACATTCATGGGTTGACCTCATGAATTTGTCATTCTTTGCATTTTATTTTTTAATTGCTAACATATTAAAGATGCTAAAGTGCATTAATAGTTTAGGATTTTATATCTCTATATAACAATATATTTTCACATGAATCAAATTCTTTTCTATCTTGTTGACACATTGATTTTAATTTCAATTGTCTCCCTTTGCAGGTACAGCTGTTGGGAAGTTGCTTACACTTGGTGGTGTTGGTATTTGGTGGATTGTAGATATCATTTTACTTGTTAGAGGAGTGCTGATTCCAGAAGATGGTAGCAACTGGATCCCTTATTATTGAAATTGCAGCTATTAGATTTATTCAAATTAAATTTGTTATGCAGAGACATTCTCACATGAACAAATTCCAAAGAAAGAAGGTATTATGGAAGTTCATCTGAAAGTGATGCTTATGGATACTGTTCATTTTGATATTACTGTATTCAAATTTAACTGCTTTTCTTTGGCTTACCACATACATAGACTCTCTTATGAGTCCAACTCCAAACTGTACAGTCCAAGATCGGCCATTGCATAATGCACTGGCAGATTTGGGTCTTTGCAGTTTGGTATGAGTAATCAGAACAAACAGTATATAACCTGATCTGCAGGTGCATTATACTACAGCATGGCAGAATCTTTGTTGTTTGTACTTTCATTTGACATATAAGCGAGTATATATATGTTTTTCCATCATTTTTAACCATTTTGGAAATAGTTCTTTGTCTGAAATTATGCTACACCAAATTAAAATGACTTTTTTTATAATAAAAGGCAGTAACACTCAATTTGCGAACTAAAGAAAATCAAAGTTTGGTTAGAAAACCTGTAGCAGACTATGGTGAATACTACTGAAAAATTGTCATAGATTGGCAAGTTTTTGCATTTTTTGGCATTTTCTGGAAGTTATTTTTGCAAGTTTTTGAATTTTCCGCAAGTTATTTTGGGTATAAAAAATAGTACTTGATATAATTTTAAAACTTTATTGTTAACTTTAGAGGTAAATCAATCTGTTGATAATATTGAACTGGTCATACATAATCAAAAGGCTCCAAGTAGCCGAGTGGTCTAAAGCGCTGACTGTTATGGATCACTGCCATCTCACCTCTATCTGAGTTTGAATCCAGACTCGGCTAATGTGGGTAAGTGAGAAAGTCTGCCAGTAGCTTCTTGTGAGTAGGTGGTTCTTCTTGGGGTTATCCAGGGTTCTTCCTCCACCATTAATACTGGCTGCCATGTATAGCCTATCTTATGCTGAAAAATGGTGTTAATCCCTCTAACAACAACAACAACAACACATAATCAAAAGAAATTAAGAGCATGTTCCAGCATGGCCATTGCAACTCACTAAATAAATGGTTATGATTTGAGTGCATATGTTTGGAGTTAGTTTTTTTTTGGTAGGTAGAAGGAAACTGTTGAAAAGAGAGAATGAGTTTATGAGAGATATAGTCCATTACTGTCAGGTGTTGTAACCATAAGTATCTCAACTTAAAAGTCACATGCCATGTTGCACACTCATTTCATAATAAATGGGGGGTTTGTGGAACCAGGATTTTTTTTCTTAGAGTTTCTTTTTTTTTTCATGGAGTTTCTTACTTTTTTTTTTAGCTGGGCATGGTATGGTGGAAGCACAACAGAGCAATCAATTACTTGAGCATCTGTATGCATGTCTGTCTGTTTTTCCCATGCCCAGGATTAAGTTGAATGTAAAATAATTATCTGAACTAAATAAAAGGGAAAGGGTCTCTTATTGCAAGATATTTTTTTTTGCTTACAATGATCAACTTTCTGTATTTTTACTGAATAGTATACTAATTTACCAAAAAAAAATGAGTTTGGAGTGGGCAGAGGTGTGTTTATGCATGTGTAATTGGATCTCACCCATCACATCACCAGATATGTTGCTGATGGATATTAAAACAGTCTGATTACTTCTATGGTTACTTGAAGAAATTTTATATTGAATTTATTCATCTCATTCAGCAAATCAAGCCCTATAGTAGTTCCCTTTTCCATCTATCTGCTATTCTCTCTGGCCATCCATTTACAATTCTTGTAACTACCAAAACACTGCAACCCTTGCACATAGTTATTTATTAAGTGAATTGCTTATGACATGCAGATCTGACATAGGTTCCATCGTTTGCGTCCATTTCCAAGTCATTGTCTTTTTTCTCTATCAGTTTTACATCTCCTCTACAGCAGATTCTTGTAACCAGCATAGCTTGGTAACATTCAATATGTTTTGAAGCAGTGTGGTGTGTGTATTGTCTCAACGCCCTACATGTGTCCTTTGGGGTGGGGTTTTGTTAACTACATTTTTGATAAAATTATGACCGTTGATAATTACTTTTACATCATCACATGGGATGTTACTTGTAATGGTGATAGCTCTAACACTATTTGACATATTCTTACACATTTTGATGTGAATGTAGTCTCATAGACCTAGCTGTGCCTTTTATATGTTTGTCTCATCAACTCACATTTTTTCAAATAGAGTTATGGCCCTTACCTTGTATCTTCACATTTGATATTGCTAATGACTATCATTGCTTAAAAATCATTCAGGGTAATATGACACAGTTTAATATTAACTCATGGTTTTTTTTAACTCAGAGTCTTCACTACTCAATTTTAGATGATTATACTCCTTGTTGAGCATATTTTTGTCATCACATTGAAACTGAATACAGCTTAACTCAAGAACCACTTGACATGTTCTGATTGAATAAGGTAAGAATATTATCTTGTAGACCTAGAGGTGCATTTTATGTGTCTTGTTTGTACCATTCCAAACAGCTGTAGTTATTGTTGGTCAACTTCATATCCTTATAAAGGATGTTGGCTGTAATTAGCACAGCTCATGAACAATTCCGCATATTCCTAGGCAGTTTCATTTGAATGCTGCTTCATAGATCCTTTTATCATGTCTACTCCATTTTGTACTGATTTAAGGCCCTTGTCAGTCAGCTTCCCAGTTTTATCTTTAAATGAGATGTTTTATCTGAAGAGGACTTATGAGTTGGATTTCCACATCTTTTAGAGGAGTTATGGGCCCTGAATGTACATTTTCTCATTACTTTAGTTTTCCAACACAGATACGTCTGTTTAAGGTTCTGTCTAAGGTTCTGTCGTTCAAACTTTTTTAAGAGAGGTTCTTTGCAAGGTGCTTTAGTTCTTGATTCAAGATCAACTATGGTTACGTTACTGATCAAGGTAGCAGACAAACATCATATGAGATTAAACTGTTTATTGCAGTTTGGAGATAAAAACCAGTTGCATTCAGTTAACAGTTTATTAGAACCGTTTTATAGTTTTCTTAAAGAGTTTAAATTGAAAAGATAAAAGAGGAAAGTAGTCACATTTCGAGTTTTATGTTCCAATTTGACAAAGATTGTATGCTTTTTATGATTATGATTATGTATATACTTGAAAATTCATGATGCAATTGTAAATATCATAATACACTCATTATTTAATCTGAGAGAGAGAGATTGATTTAAGAATGCTTTCTAATTAAAGTCATTGAACATTGCTAATACTTCCATCTCAATATCATCCGATATGACAACTTTAACTGGATTCTACTTTACATTTTGTAAGTATCAATATTGTAATGCTCTGTTCCATCTCAGTATACCACAACTTATTAAAATCACTATAAAAACAAATCAGTAATGTATTTTTATACATACTTACTTATACAGTGCTTAAAATATGTATCAAGGCAAAAGAAACCTGTAACTTTGGCAGTTAACTATCTTACAATGTTATTAGGTATGTAAATTTGCACTTTCTATAATCAAGGTTTTGGATTGCTTTCCAAGGCAACATAGTTCTTCCATGAAGGTAGTGTCACAATGTTAAATTCTATGACCATAATCATTGAGTTTTTAAAAAAATTAATATTAAAAATGTGTCAAGTGATCTATGTAAGACAGTCCTGTTGAACTGTCCTGTTGCTTGTACAATTATGCATATCAGATGTGGTTTCTTGGCATTCCTGCAAATGTGAGCCAAGTTGGTTTAGTGGTTAGCATGCTGGGCTAGCATCCAGAATGGTGCACATATGAATCCTATTGTCAGACAAGCATTGGTCAAGTTGTGTCCTAGGGCAGTGCACTTTATTCTGATTGCTGCAGCACTAATGGGTCAAGTTGTGTCCTAGGGCAGTGCACTTTATTCTGATTGCTGCAGCACTAATGGGTCAAGTTGTGTCCAGTGCAGTGCACTTTATTCTGATTGCTGCAGCACTGATGGGTCAAGTTGTGTCCTAGGGCAGTGCACTTTATTCTGATTGCTGCAGCACTAATGGGTCAAGTTGTGTCCTAGGGCAGTGCACTTTATTGATTGCTGCAGCACTAAATAACCTACAAGTTTTTGTGCCTTAAAACACCAAACCAAATTAGACCTTCTTTGGTGAGATCTTTGATGTGGTTATTGATTTTAGCATAAAATAATGTCAATATTTCAAATTTAGTCAATTGTTTAAGTTTGTAAATATATTGTTTATGCAATTCAGAACGGAACTGTTTGTTTCTGTATATATTAAAGAACTACATCATCTGTGAAGTTTAGCACTAAATAGATTATAGAATATCTAGATTAAAAAAGAAACTTTATTTGTTTCAAATTGTGACAAATATGCAAAAGAAACAAAATAAACCCCAAACAACAATATTCTCTGGAAATTGTTGTACCAATATTTGTGCAAGCACTAATTTTCCAGACACCATCAATCCAGTCCAAAAATTGTGTGCTCAATGTTTTTATAGTTAAAATTTGGCAAACTGTACATACCTGAGAAAATGGACATTTTAAAAAAAAACTTACAATTATTTGGAAAATAATACACAGTATAAAAAAACATACAAATACAGAATATTGATATTAACAGCTTCGAGAATCAGCATACTTGCTGTTACAAATGTCAAGTAAATAAAATGTTTCCAAAATGAATGTATTTCATTAACAAATTATGAGGTAAGCTCTCTGACTCACTTTTCATGGAATTTTTTTCAAAACAATGATATTGTTTTCTTTTCAAGGAGATTAATGTACATGTATTCAAACCCTTTTATATAAACCTCACAATGCATGTTTAAAAAGACTTCATGATTAACTGTTTTTATTTTGCTCCTGTTTCAAACAAAATTCATTTTGACCAACGATTTTGCTCTTATTTTGATTTTAAGGGTTTCATGTTTCTGCCCACTATATGTATGTAATATGGAATTAACAGTATGGAAGATGTTAAAAATTTTGCATTAACATTTCATTTTTTTCTCATCTTTTTAATCCGTTTAACTCTTTTTCCCAGTCAAGGAAACTAGGACATTTCCAGGCTTTGTATGGCACAATATATAATAATCTATCAATCTGCTGTGCGGTTTTCTAATGTGCTTACATGGATTTTCAAATATCTAACTTGACTAACACCTTCTACAAAATTTGTAATATTAAAATTTGAAGTAAAAATATTGTAAATTCTATCCAAAAATGTCAAGTTGGGAATAAAATTCTAAAAATTTAGTCATGCAAAGAGGTAATTTTAATCATCCAGCTTTTACACCATTAAAAAGTGTAAGATAAAATGTCTTCTCAAGATAAACAAAAAAAGCTTTGCACACAATTTTTAGAGACTTTTGTAACTGATCTTTAACACCCTTTGTGTTTTCAGAGAGCAGACCTTAAGGTTTTTTATAGATCTTCAATATCTTGAGTCAGTACCAAGGTAGATTTCTTAATCCAGAAAAAAGATTAATAGTGACCCCTTGTTATATAACATCATAATTATTAAGCATACAAGTATAACAATGATCCTCATAAGTATGTCATGTAATGTGGACCTTCATGTTTAAGTACATTAACTAATATGGACCCCCATTATACAATGCCTGTATACATTTTACCCTAAGATAAAATAATTATAAAGTGGACACTCATTTTAAAGCACATCAATATACAGTGGACTCTCATTATTCAGCATAAAGTTAAAAAAAAAAATTATCTGTGCTTTTGAATAAAACTACCCACAATGTTCAAAAATGTATCTCTACTTTTGAATAAATCTACCCATAAAATTCAAAAATGCAATTCTGCTTCTGAATAAATCCACCAAAGTTAAAAAAATGTATCTTCGCTTTTGAATAAATTTATCCACAAAGTTAAAAAATATCTCAGCGGTTGAATATATCAATGAAATTCAAAATATATCTCTGATTTTAAATAAATCTACAAAGTTCAAAAATCTGTACTTATGAATAAATCTACAAAATTAAAAAATGCATTTCTGCTTCTAAATAAATCTACCCAAGTTAAAAAATGTATCTCTGCTATTGAATAAATCTATCCACCAAGTTCAAAAATATATCTCTGCTTTTGAATAAATCTATCCATAAAGTTCACAAAGTTTACCTGTACTTATGAATAAATCTACCCACAAAACTCAAGAAGAATGTATCTGTACTTATGAATAAATCTACCCACAAAGTTCAAAAATATCTGTACTTTTGAAAAATCGTGACAAAGTTAAAAATGTATTTCTGCTTCTGAATAAATCTACCCAAGAAGTTAAAAACTATCTTTGCTTTTGAATAAATCTATCCATGAAGTTCAAAAATATATCTCTCTGAATAAATCTATCCATGAAGTTCAGAAAAACATCTCTGCTTTTGAATAAATCCAAGAGTTCAAAATACATTTCTGCTTCTGAATAAATCTATCAATAACATTCAAATGTGTATCTTGTACTTGAAGTATAAATCAAGTTCAATAATGCATCTTAGCTTCTGAATAAATCTAGTGATAAAGATGAAAAATTTTGAACAATGTATGTCTGGTGACTGTTTTTGAATAAATCTGTTCATCAAGCTTAAAAATGAATTACTCCAATAACTCTGTATGCATAGCCAGATTAAAAGTGCAAAAAAAATAAATATTTACAAATATACAATTCTACTCCTTGTAGATAAGCTTCAAAGATATGTTAAAATAAAAAGTAAGTGTAGCCAAATTACAAAAACAAGACTGTTTACAAATATACATTTCTACTCCTTGTAGATGTACTCCAAAGCTATCATCTTAAAATAAAAAAGAAAGTGTAGCCAAGTTACAAAAACAAGACTGTCTACAAATGTACATTTCTACTCCAGGTAGATATTGCAAACATCCCTTCTTGAAACAAATTTATACATAATCAAAAGCTGAATAATTGGGTTGTTATTATAATGACTTCTCAACCCTATTATAATGACTTGTCATCTCAATTCCAAAGACTTCTCACCCATATTATAATGACCTGGCACCTCCTGTTACAAAAACTTACAAATGCATGAAATTACAAAAATTACATAGTTACATAATTGTAACTTTAATACAGTATCAGGCATCTTCCAGGACAAATGATAATATTATGAAGACTCCTCAAGCTGAAATAATTTTAATTTAATTTAATTTAATGTAATTTCATTACATACCCATACTGTTACACTATCCAAATCATATTCCAATGTTTGTGGAATTTACAACAAACTGGGATCTAACAGAAAAAGATTAAATTTAGTATATATCAGAACATACTTCCAGACACTGGCGAAAACATATGAACAGTTTGTCTTTGTATGCAACACAAAAATAAAAAACTGATTTTCATACCCAGCACTAGATCAACCTGGAAAATGCAAAATACGCCTGTCAGAGCTCTACTTGCTCATTTTCACTGCTCGAACTTCAGAGGTAAATTGTAAAAAAAAGAGCTGATAACTTTTTTTACATTTTATGTATTTGGTAATTCAGTCATTGCACTTTTAGAAGCTGGTATTATCTAGTTTGGCAAAATTAATTTTCCATATTTTAATAGCTGCCAAGAATAGTGTACTTTAGACAAATTTAGGTTGATTTTTGGAGCACAAGGGAGCAGTCATTTTAGTTAGCAGTGTCCCAAGATCATTTAAAATTTCCAAAAGTACAATATCCAAAGAAATTTCACCCACATTACATGAAAGTAGTATATAGGTATGCCAACATTCTCTGCACTGTGCATGTTTAAAATGCAAACAACTTCACCTTACATACATCACTCTCTCAAAAGTACATAATAACTGGTGAGCGCCACCATTACAACAAAGAAGAACAATGCAATAAGGTTGAAAAATCTAATTATGATGATTGTGATTGGTTGATTCAGGACAAAAAAGATTCCGCGACACACAAAGTACAAAATGAGCAAACTTTGCAGCCAATGGACGAAAAACCAAAAAACGATGTCATAAACAATGATGACATAATCAAGTTGCTCAAAACAATCAATTTCTCAATTCCTCACTGTGGCTGTTGCAAAAAATCTCACAAAATAAAAAGTGGTGAAATACTCATTAAAACATGACGTGATCTGGAGATGATAAACCCATGTACAGCCGATATATCTGTTGATGATGATAAAACAGGCTGGGTAAAATCGGACAAAAAGAAAAACTATACTACAAAATCCGACAAAAATGATCAAGCGGTGAGTCCCGACAAAAAGGATCAAGCGGTAAAATCCGTCAAAAAGGATCAAGCTGTAAAATCTAACAAGATTGATTTGATCAAGCCAATCATGTTCATAAAATGTGAAAAAGTTTCACACTGTGATGCAAAAAAAGCGGATATTGAGGCCAAAAACTCATATTTTGGAAAATAATTCCAGTGACATGATGGATTTTATATTTGATGCGGCCTCAGAGTTGGATTTTCCACCGCTGACAAAAGTCATGAAATAAAAATTCTCTCAGGAACATTATACTGTAAATATGATATTTCATTGCAACATCAGTGAAATGCATTAATTGTTTAAATGTTTTACACATTTGACAGTTACACATATATATTGCTTTTGTTTTACAATTTACATTGTGTGTTTACTTGTTTTTACAATTTACATTGTGTGTTTTCTTATTTTAATAACATGTTTTATCTGTTTTACGATTCACATATGTTCCCTTATTTTATAATTTATGATGATTATATCTGTTTATTTTACAATTTACCAACTATATTGATTTATATTGTAATTACTGAGTTATTTCAATAACATAAAATTATTAGAAATAATACTAGTAAATTGTAACATATTTTTCTTAGTGGTTTTGCTTTTTATTGCATAATATCTAGTTTAGAAAATTATTTTTTATATTGAGTTAGTAAACACTAAATAATTAATAATTATATTTTTTTAACTCCATGATTATTTTGATGACAATTTTTATGTTTTTCTGATGTATGAGCGAGAATATACTAAGTTGTGTAAATAAAGGATGTTAAATTTGAATTTACTGTTACAAAGATATATTTGTCACAAATGTATCAGCAGGATCCCGCGCGGCATGAACTAATGCAAAAATGGGAAATTATCAAGGATGTGTTTGATAAAACTCTATCTGAAGGAGAGGTGAAGCAAACTGAAATTAAGCAAGTAAACATGTTCATTGAGGAAATTTGCTCCATCGGAGCTGAATCTCAACTGAAATTCAACTTCGAGGATATTGGAGTCGAATTTCACAAACTGCTGGCATCATATATCAAAGAATTCATCAACAAAAATTATGTATCTTTTAGAGACAAAAAAAATGCATAATTTCAGAATTTCTCAAAAATGAGAAATTATTCATGGCAAAGATGTTTAAGTTGAAAAAGTTTATGAGATTTTTTGATGGACGATTTGAAATTCATCAAGAACATCCAGGAAATGAACACATTTTTGTTGGATTTGACAACCTGATCAAACGAATTTGGGCAATTGAATTCATCAATATCGTAGAAAAGAACATAAACCCCGCCGCATTCGATGAAATTGATCAATATCGTGACAAAAAAAACAGACAACCTGGAAAATGCAAAATACGCCTGTCGGAGCTTTATCACAGCTGGAGAGGTAATAAACCCGGTCAATAAAATGATGTTGTATAAGGAAAGATTTGAAAAACAAATACTGAGTAAAACAAGCACCTATTTTAGAAAAATAGCCGAAGCCGCAAATTCTACTAACATAAGAGATTATGCAAATACTGTTAATGAAAATTTGCAATGTGAGGGGGATATTGCTCACATATGTGGACTTCCAGAGAAAACACTGTTGCACATGCAAAATAGATGTAAAAACCAACTTGTAGTAAAAAAACTGGATGTACTTTGTGAAAATTACATCAAGGAAATCGATAATGTGACTCAAGATGAAACTTGTTGCAACATGAGATTTATGTATGATGTGTTGACTTGTACTGATGCCGCCAGGATCATTCTTCAAGTACTCTTTTACAAAAGGGTTCAGAGGGATGTTGTCAGGTTGATAAATTCCGCGGTAGGGTACATCGACTTCATCGATGGATTGTGTAACCTGTATGCGATGTACAATCGCATTATCAAAACGATGTTCATTGATGACAAAGTATATTACAGAAATCTTCAGGAAATAATAATCGATGAAATTAGGAAATTCAATCATTCAAATGAATATTTGTGCGAGTATCTCAATTTGATCGCATCAATGCGGGATATTGACGAAAATTTCCTCAAGATGCTCAGTAATGGGGAAAAAATATTTGAATTCATATCTGATGCTGATGGATTCAAGATCTTGTACGAAAACAAGATGTTACACAGGTTACTAAATACAAGGTACAATCTTCGCGCGGAGTCAATGATTGTTGACAAATTCGCCAAGACACAAACATGGGTCTGGATTAACTCAATTGTTATCAAAATAAACGACGTTGAGATTATCGGGAATTCATTCGCGGAGTTTTGCAGTCAACATTTTATCTTAGCTGACAATATACACATCAATGTCAGACCGGTGGGTTTGTGGAATGTGCCATATATAGATGGGTTTGTGTCAATTGCCACCGGTTACTCGCAAATCATTGATGAATTTAACAAATTTATCATAAAAAAGCATAATGGAATCAAAGAATTACACATGATGCATCAACATGGATATTCAGAACTCCAAATTGGATCATGTGAAATTTTAACAATCAGGCCATTTTGCGATGTATTATTGTGCTTTGCCGAGCGGGACATTTCAGTGGGAGAAATTGCAGAAAAAACAAAGATGTCGCCATATCCAGTGATGATAGGAGTCATTAGGGAAATGGTAAGTAAAGGTGTACTTATAGCCATAATTTTGACAGTGAAACAGTATTGAAACTCAATATGAATTTGAGTGGAAGTATTCACATGTCCAACATGCCAGAAGTGTGTATCATACGTGAAAGGATGGAGTTAATGGATTCCATTACAAAACAATGTATTTGGAATATCATTGGGATGATGGATCATCTACTAAAATCTGAGCAAGATTTATCATTTGATGAACTAAAGTCACAAGTGATTAGATTGTCGGAAACTGAACCATCAGTTGTGATAACTGACGAATTATTTACAGCTTCACTATCCACTGCACTATCATGGCAATTGATCTCTGTTCATCATCAAAACAGCGTAACAATGACAACAAAAAAATATAAGCGAAATGATGCGTCGTCATCGTCGACATCATATGAAAAATATTGTATGTGATCATCTTGTAGGGTAAGGAGATTTTCAGCATTTACTGTTAGTTTATGTATTTTTAGATAATTTTTTTTTTCTCGATAAATTTGAAATGATATATAGTTATTTACGATGAGCAAAATGAATCCTCGTGTACACGTAAAAAAAATCATATTTGAATCGGTGTCGCAATATGTTGGAAATAACCCAACATGTACAATTTCTTTAAAATTTATATCAGAAGACATGATAATGTATGAACCATGTGGCCACATTGTGCAGTGTTGCGCATGTTACAGTCAAAAAAAGAATGACTTTTGCTTTTACTGCTTCAGGACTGTTATCAGCTTCGTAAATGTATATATTTAATAGATTTTATGATAAATTTGATTTTTATATGATATAAAGTACGTTATATTGAATGTTATCAATAGCGATGAATAAATATAATTTTGTTTACGTTGGCAAATTTTCATCAGTTGTCACATACTTGCAGACACTGGCGAAAACATATGAACAGTTTGTCTTTGTATGCAACACAAAAATACAAACTGATTTTCATACCCAGCACTGGATCAACTATACAAAATTAAATGGGCATGAAACAAAATTATTCTTCCATTTCATGACTTGGATTGTTGTTCATAATATTTGTTGTCAATAGTTTTATTCATTCTGGCAATTTTAGAGCTACGAATATAATGTTTTTACTTTATTTTACATGCCACAAATCTTGGAATGTTCTTCATTTCAAATAGTATTTTTGTAACTGTAACACTGCTGGGATTTTTTTGGGCACCATACAAATAAAAGTTCTCATAAAGTCTCTGGAAGTTTAGGTCTAAACCATAATCTGTAACAACATGTTTTACTCAAATCTTGGCTATAAATGAAACTGAAAATGTTACTAACCGTAACTGTTTCTAACTAAAATCTACAAAAAGATTGCATAACAAAATATTTATAAAAAAATATAACATTAGAAATACACACTGGTTCAGATTAAGAAAACATCAAATCAAGGATATAAACACAAATAAAAAATTAACAAAGAATAGTTCAATGTCTTCTCTTACTATACAGCAACCTTTGCAAGCATCTTTTCAAAACTGACGTGAAAAAGTTAAAGATCAAAAAATAAAAAAGAAAATCATGTTAACTCAATATAATATAAAGTTAAACATGAACGTTCAGCTTGAAAAACTTTGCTACAACTCTGACCTCTAATCTACAGACAAATGTACTAATATAACATGAAAAAAGATAACATGTCATGCAAATTACCTAACAATGAAACATTGGGGGGGGGGGAGAAAATGTCGTAACAAACAAAATGTAAATTTAAAAAAGGCAAACTATAAAAACCTACAATAGAGCTGTCTTCAAAGTTCTGGGATGGAATTTTTCTTATTTATACATATATTACAGAGTGTGACAATAATAGCACCAAAAATTTAAAGGTGTTGACTAATTACACTTGAAAACATTTCAAATACAGTAATCTGAAATCAATTCTCTCACTGTTACATCTTCAAACATTCTGAGCTGAAAACATACAATATAAAGTCTTGACATTTTATAAAAGGTACATCTTGCATGTATAAAGGTTTCTGTATTAAAAAAAAAAGCTGTATCTGCCAAAATTTTCACAAATAAAAGTCTAAAACAAACTAAATCCAAACTTGCGAAGGCCATGGCCATGCGTATGTAGGAACAAGATCAGTAATTAGCGCTAAGTATACCCTGCCCAGTATCCACTATTAGGGAACATCCTTAGCATAAATATGAATCCCAATTTGAAATTTTCAAAAGAAAAATGGTTTTCAGTATCTTGAGTCAGTATCAAGGCAGATTTCCTAATTAAAAATAAGCTTAATACAGTGATCCATCATTATTAAGTACCTCAGTATAAAATGGTATCTCACCGAGTACATCAGTATAGCAAGGTGTTATTATAAAGTACCCCAGTGTTACAAGGTGTCATTATAATGTACCTCAGTATAGCAAGATGTCTTATTAAGGACCCCAATGTAACAAGGAGTCTCATTATAAAGTACCTACATATAACAAGGAATCTTATAATGTACCCCAGTGTTACAAAGTCTGATTATAATGAACCTTGGTATAACAAAGTATCTCATTAAAAAGTACCTCACTATAACAAGGTGTCTCAGTATAACAATAAGTACCTCACTATAACAAGGTGTCTCAGTATAACAATGTCTCTTAAAGTATATCAGTATAACAAAATGCCTTATAATGTACCTCAGTATAACATTCTCTTAAAGTATATCAGTATAACAAGGTGTCATTATAAGTGTTTCATTATAAACTAAATCAATATAACATGGTCACTGATGTAATATGAATGACCCCATAATCCTCATAATAATTTTTCCATGTACTGTATCTCAGTACAAGGCATCCTTGTGTGTACTATGGTACACTTTCATACGCTCTTGACAGCATTAAAGTGAGGTAACATAATTTCTTAAACTTTTCAAATACTAATTAAGACAATTTCAATAAATTATGGTCAAGGCCAACAGTGCAGATAGATGTACATCTACAACTTGGTCAGGATGTATGCTTTTTTGCCACCTGTATATGTGGAAATTACAGACTGCAACTAACCAATAGTACTACCTTTGTCAAATATGGGGCCATTTAATGTCACCAACTAGCAAAAACAATTGTTTGTCAGACTTCTATGACATGATTTCTAAAATGTATCAAAATTTAACTAAGTTGTTGAAAATGTCAGTTTTGGAAAAATTGATCATGTAAAGCTTCAGGACACGTGAATATTTTGTAAATACTGGTTGAGATATGAAATGATCAGAAAAAGTGTGCACACACGAATTTGGTAAGCTCTATACAATCTCCAGTCATTGACACCACTACTGCTAATCATTTTGTTTCAATTTAAAATCATCTTATCCAAATAAAGGCATTGAGATGCCATTCATTCTTTTCCCATGCTTCCTTGGAGAATTGCATCTTGGACTATTGGAAGTACTGTTAAGTTGCAGTCTGTCAGATGAGGCTCTCAAAGGGTAACCCCTCTGCTGGGAGAAGGTGGAAGAACACAGGCTGTTAAGATGTTAAAAAATCCTGACAGTTTTGGTGAAGAATGTATGGCATGACCATTTCCAACTGATACATTTTCTCCTTTTGCTTTCTTTGAAACTGGCCAACCTCCGTTCAGTTGCAAACTGTTAATCAGAGACAAACAGGATAAACTGGTTAATCACTGTCTTCGATTAAACAGTTTAATTCATGCACCAAAGAATGATGTGCTTTGCTGCTGCTTTTCTGGGAACTTTTGTTGGGAGCACTCTCTGTTTCTATGGGAAAAAGTGGCTGGCACTTGCTTGAACAGGGAGTATCCTATGTAAAAGATAAAAATGAAAATAAACAAGCATTTAAAGGCTGCTTTGAGACCTTACCTGCATAATTGCATATCAAAAGTGAGAGCAATATGCCATAGAGACATACATTCTTGGAGATGTATATATCACTTAGATGGCCTTTACTTTATAAATATATTCCCTATATGGGAATTGTTAATTCTCTATATTTCATGGTTTAGCAAGTTTTGAGGATTTTGTGGTTAATTCAACCATGGATTTACAGACCAGACACATGGTCTTTTATAGAAACTATATGAATGACTATGTCCCCAATCCATCAATTTAAAGGTCTTGTGCACAAGGAATGTCAAAGCACATCTAATCTGTTTTAGAAACAACATGTATGCCTGTGTCCCCAATCCATCAATTTAAACACCCTTGCACATAACAAATGTCAAAGGCACAGACAATCTGACATTTTTAGTTGGTAATAGAGCCCCTCAATGGCCATCCAAGTATAATCAAAGCCAAAATGACCATTTTTTTCTTCAAACCATGAAAATATATACCCACAAAAATAAATGAATTCACAGAATGTGATCTGGAACAGCTTTGTACCTCAGTTTAGAACAGTGGTTTTAAAAAGAAGAACATGTATTTGATTTCTAGAAATAATTAAAAGTGCTTTAATAGGACCATCCAACTCTCTCATAAAACAAATCTTTATTCAACAACCACATTTTATATACAGCTAGAATCAGATTCTGCCAACTGTAATTTTTCCTTGAACAGTAATTTCATTGAAACAGCTAAAAATATTATCCATTAGGTGGCTTGTGGTTAAACCAATAGTAACTAGCTTTGATAAAGCTGACTGCTGTTTGCAATAAAGTACTATTAGAATATTAATGCACGAGTTTCCGAAAGGTTCTCATACTCTACACTGTCTGAAAAGAATTGTCTGGTATCTTAGATATTGAGTGTTTAAACTGTCTGATATTCTTGAATGATAAAAGATTTTCAAAATTGGAATCTTTGGTAGCTATGTATATTGATTGTCAGATGGTATCTTTTGATTTAGGGCCAACTAGATATCATTTGAAGTCATTTTGGTGAAAACCCACTTGTCAACATGACCATCCATTCAGAAGAAGCGGTGCTAAGAATTTTGAGATTGCCATAATGGCTGCCATACTGGATGTTAGATTGGCACCACTGTCATTTAGAACCAAAGAAATATCATAAGATGTATTCTGATGAAAACCCTGTTTTGATATGACTTTCCATTTAAGAGTTGCAATAACATGATATTCAATTCAAATTTGCTGCCATGGTGGCCACATCTGGTGTTTTGGGTGTTAATTTGGTACCATTTTCATTTTGGCCAACTAGACATAATATGAAGTTCTTCCATCAAAACGCCATATCAATATGACCATCAAGAATAAGTAGTGCAAGCTCGATTTTCAAGATGGCCATCATGGTTGCCATTTTTATGGTCATATTGTAACCATTTTTTACATGGGACCAAATATCCAAATATGCATCATTAAAAGTTCTCTGATCAGAATCCTTGTCAATATGGGGGTAGTGATTACAAGATTTTTAAAATGGACATCATGGGGACCATACTTCAGGCTAGAATGGGGACCATATTTCAGGCTAGATTTTCACACTTTATTTTAGGACCCAGAAGACATGAAAACACCATGTTAATAATGTCCATCGAATAAGGAAAAGCAGTGATTACAAATAGTTAAGATAGTTGTTTTGACAGTCATTATTGGCTGTCTGATTTGCAACATTTTCATTTAGGAGCAACTAGACATGGAAATATTATGTGTAAAGTTTACTGGCCATCCTCACAAAGAGTTTAGGAAGGGTAGCAATAACAGACTTGTGTTAATGGATAGACGGAAGATGGACAATATACCATTCCATAATTTTTTCTGGTCTATGACTCCTGTCCATTTAATAAAGAAACTTTACAGATTGCCTTGTATTTCTCTGAAAGGGTTCCACGAGAGAGAGAGAGAGAGAGAGAGAGAGAGAGAGAGAGAGAGAGAGAGAGAGAGAGAGAGAGAGAGAGAGAGAGAGAGAGAGAGAGAATTTTCTTGGCAAATATACTTGCATTTTCCATTTCACTGTGAAACCCCTCATCCTCTAAGTGTTCGCCCCCACGTGATCTGGGTGGTTTTCTACCGAAGTGAAGTTTCCTCTTCACACTGCTCAAAGAAGCTGTCAAATCAAATTGAAGTTTTAGTTCAGGCAAGAGTCGGGTAATTTTTGATTTACTTCAGGTAAGGAAATGTGAAATTTTGTATTAGCTATAAGATAAAACCTTTCCTCTAATTGTGGTGAGTATTATTTTAAATTACAAAAAAAAAATTCATTTAAGGGATAAACATAATCCCAGTCATGAAATGGGGCTTGACTACCAGAATTACGTAATATGTTTTATAGTTTCATTTATTCAACCCGACGTTCGTTGTCAATTCCCTTCACATGTTCCTTTGCACAAGTACCCCATCCCCAGCAGCAAAGACGGCATCATAATTGCGAATATTCAGATAAAAATATCCGAAAATCACATTTGTTATACACAAGTGCTTTTCGTAGGCAAGCAATGTAGTCCAGTGGCGTCACTAGGGGGATGCGGACCGCACCGGGTGACACCAAAATGACTAGACAATTTTCGAATTTTTGTACAGAAAAGAGGTCCATGGGGGTGAAACCTTGAGTTACCGGACATGACTGTCCATAAAATTTTTGAATTTTTGTTAAAGGGGTCATGTGGGGTGGGGATGACAACATGAGTTACCGCACATGACCGTCTATACAATTTTTGAATTTTTGTGCAGGAAGGAGGTCCATGGGGGTGACACCATGAGTTACGGCACTGGGTAACACCAACCCAAGTGACTCCACTGATGTAGTCTTCTACAGCCCCCACGCCCTTTTTATTCTGAGTCTCCATGTATTCCAGACATAGACTTCACCAAACATCTTTCACTGGTGTCTGTTGGTCGAAAATTGTTACAGAATAGTTAATAGATGACGTTTGGATGAAAGCCGAAAACTGTTACAAGTAAGACTCATTTACCCTGTTTGGGTGTGTGACAGCTGGATGTCAATTGTGCATGCACCATAAACGTTTATGTTTGATCACGTTAGGTTAAAAGTTGCACAAATATCCAAGCAATATTATTATTGCTCGTTGCTATAAATAATGTCCAACTCCACAAAACACATAAATGTTACTAAAAGTAAATGCACAAATGTCTTTACGCCAAAGTGGTAAGATATTCAAACTAGCGGTCAATGACATTACTGATGTGTTTAGAGTTAAAACTGAATGCGAATCTTTTGAACTTTTATTTTTGAGTGAAAATTTGAAACTAAATAATATAAAATCGCTTGTTCTATTGACAACTGAATACATATGTTTCATCACCATCATCATCATCAGTCCCGTAGTCTTGTAGACCGTTGGGGCATCGCATGAGATCGGACAACCATCTTCCTCCATTCCTCTCGATTTTCCGTCTTTCTCAGTGAGTCGCTCAGTGTCAAGTTGGTTCACTCCCGAATGTTGTTTTCCCACCTCTTTCTCTGCCTGCCTTTCTTTCTTTTTCCTTGTACAGTGCCTTGCAGGATTGTCTTGGCAAGTCCTGATGATCGCGAGACATGCCCATACCACTGCAGTTTACGTTCTTTCACCATGGTCGTGAGGCTTAATAGCTTGTCTGATCCTTTGTAGCATTTCTTCATTGGTGACACGATTTTTGCATGGGACGCCGAGGATCTTTCGGAAGCATCTCATCTCTGTGGTCTGTATCCTTTTCTCTAAGTCGGCGGTTATAGTCCATGATTCACAGGCGTAGAGAAATATAGAGTTCACAAATGAGTGAATCAGTCTGATCTTTGAACTGAGTGTGATGTTCTTGTCGCTCCTGATGGGCTTGTTTTGTCAGCGCTGCTGTTGTCTGCGCAATCCTGGAGGGTACTTCAGGCTTCGATCATTCATCTGTTACAATTGCCCCCAAATACCTGAAGCCGTGGACTGTTTCTAGCTTCGTACCTTGAACCCTTATGTCATTACTGATGCCTTTGGTGATGATGGTCCTCATTTCGGTCTTCTATGCACTGATTTCCGTTCCGTAGGCTGCATAGGTTTTGTCGAGGCTCTTTACTAAGCTAGCTAACTCTTGCTCATTTCATGCTAGTCCATTTCTGACTTTAGTTTTGAAATGCTTGTTCTATTGGCAACTGAATAAATGTGTTTACCAATTGGTAATTACATAATGGGGTCATGTTATTCCTATATGAGAACATTAAATACAATATAGAATTTCCGCTGTGCTGTTTCAAGTCATGTGATCAAAATACATGGTGAAAAGACGAAAAACTGACACATAAGCCTTGAGAAGTTCCCGAAGTAGCACAATTCTAACTTAATTCTCAACTAACGCTGATAAATGATACATTTTACCACTTCGTGCCTGAACTGGATTTTCTTGCTTTTATATTCTGGACCACTAGTGTTCAGGCTAAAAATTCAGTACCGGTGATAATATGTTCGACAGGAGCTGACATCCCAACTTCAAATCATGAAAAGACAATGAGCGATGGCCATTTGCCAAGTGGATTCTTCGATCACCCAGATCTAAGTGGCGTCTGGGGTATTGGGTCATGCTATCATAACTGACCTACCTACCTACCTAAATGAAAACAAGCCCTTCGTGAACATCGTCAAATTTGTATAATAACTCTTTTATCATGCGCTATTATATCTGGATCTGCACTTATATACAGTATAAAGCTAAACCGAACTTTGAACTAAACACGATTCTGCTTACATGGTTCAGGTTGGATACCATTCACGTTATTTTCATATCATGAACAAGCCCACGTGAGCCGCCAAAAATTAGCACAAACAGCTGATCAAATTGCTCGGTAAGCTAATTTATGGTAAACAATGAGAATGGTAATTATCAACTGCACCCTTAAAATCCATTGACAAAAACCTCACCTGAATTAATTTATCAATATGAATAGCGGTTTTGAAACACCAGCACAGCTGCGTGACTGCTAATGAAGCAAAAATAATTTCGGGAACGAATGTCATTTCAAGAGGGGCGGAATTTTGTTCCATACAGAAATTTTTCTTTATCGCTATAATCATTTTTTTTTTACAGCTGATATGATGGATGGAATTTGTTCGTAGTTTCAAATGTGGGTGGGGGATGCGTAATTTCTAAGCCCCTCCGCAACTGTCCATCCCATGGATCTTCTAATACTTCATTTTTTAATGTCGATGTAATGTGTTATTCCTTTCACTTTTAAAACATGTTATCCATGTTCTTGTGCAGTGTGTGGTCTAACATTCTGGTGCTAAATCCCCCCTCCCTTTATAAACATCAGACCCTGAAACGGACTGACGCTCTAATGTAGAAAAATAACTTCGAGATAAGATTTTTTTCTTGTTAACTGCTGCGTGTTGAAACCATCTCATATTCTTAAGCAAAAATATTTTCAAACAGCCCGTGCAGCAGCTATGTTGGATGAAGGATGAAGGATTACGTAAGTCAAACATTTGCATAACATTTGACCTTCTATGGTGAAAACCTCATGTTGACATAACCATTCATTCTGGTGGATTAGCAATAACAGTATTTTCAAGATGGCTGCTGTGGTAGCTATATCAGATATTGCGTCGGCACCATTTTCATTTAGGACCAACTAGACATCACAAGAAGTCTTTTACTCGCATGCTGATATGACCATCCAATCAAGTGGAGTAGCAATAATAACATTTTCAATATGGCCGCGCGGTGGCTGCCATTGTCTGTCCTGGCATCACCATGTGCATGTAGGATAAAATAGAAATCATGAAAGTATTTTGATGAAAACCCCATGCCAATATCACTTTCTTTTCTGGAGTATCGATAATATTTTTAATATGGCTCTGTGGCGGCCATATTGGGCATCAGATCAAAACCATTTTCATTTAGGACTAAACACACATCATAAAAATTCTTTTAGTAAAAACCCCAAGTTGATACACATCCATTCATCAGAATTAGCAATAAGAAGATTCTCAAGATGACTGCTCTCGTATGTCGATGGTTCTTCCCTGGGTTTTCCAGTGTTCTTCCTCCACCATTAATACTGGCCGCCATGTATAGCCTATCATGTGCTGAAAAATGACGTTAAACCCTACAACATCAAGATGACTGCCATGCTGCAATGTCTGACCAGTAGTCTTTTCATTTAGAACCAACGAGGCATCGTGAGAAGACTTTTGGTGAAACCTCCATGATGCTATAATTTCCATTCAGAATACGCAACAAAATATCATTATTATTTGGGCTTAACTAGACATCATTTGAAGTCTTTAAGTGAAAACCTCATGTTGCTAAAATGACGTCACGCGATTATGGCCGATTTTTTTACCCACCCACCCCTACCCCCTCGTAACACGTCGTCACAAAGAGTCAGACCGTCCTCTAATATGACGTCACAAACCTACCCCCCCACGAAAAAGCCCTATTTCGTATTTGAAAATTAACGTTTCAAATTGTAATATGTATTTAGTATAGCGCTATACCTTGATATTGTAGAGATCAAATATAAAAAAATAAAAAATTCAAATTAAGTGGAACTTTTATTTAAAGTTGCGCATTTTGATGTGACACCTCCCCCTCGTGACACATGGTCACAAAGTGACCCCTCCCCTCCAGGTGCGTGACGACATTTATGGACGGTCCCTAAACACTCGTTAGCAATAAAAAGGGTTTTAGCATGGTTGCTGGAAGTCTCAGCAGCATCGTTTTTATTTAGGACCAACAACACCTCGGGATAAATGTGCGTGTAAAGTTTCAAGGCAAACTCTCCAGGTAATTTAAGAGAAGTAGCAACAATAAACCTGTGCTAATGGACGGATGTCAGTCGACGGATATAAGCTGATCTGGTTTATGGCCATTAAAACTAAAGAGGGGCCAATATCTGAAAATATGAGGAATTTAATGAAAACAAAAAAGTTTAGGCTTGAAAATATTATGCGCGATTTTTTATCATGAAATGGTTGATATTTTTGGCGCGATTTTTACAAAATAAGCGCGAATAATGCAATCTTCTGCCTTAGAACAGACCGAATTTTCTGGAGCGTCAAGCGCACTCCATGCCTTACCATTCATCCAATTCCTAGAAATTCATCTTTTTTTTTAATGGCGGTTGACGCGTTGCTGGACACTGCATATGCAAGTCTGCATTTATTAGTATTGAAAAAGCATAATGACAAAAAAATTTATGATGAGAAACATGATAATGAACTGACGAACGAACCAGATTAATTAGCTGCAAGTAAGCACAAGGTATTCCTGTTTTTCTCGGCATTAAACAACCCGTAAGACCAAAAAACCATTGAACCGACGAGGAAAGTAGACCTCAGTAAGTTTGTTTTGACGCATCACAAATAAACGTACGTGCAGTCAATCTTACATATTTTTATTTAAAACAAGAATTTTCTGGTCACACAAGCATACTATGCACAAAGAAATTCTGAGGCCACATCGACCATATTTCGGTGCACAGCCCTTGTATAGCCTAATATTCACAAACAATGTCGGTATGGTTACTTTGTGCATACCGTTGTTAAAACGATTTATTATATAACAAAGCCAAAATTAAATCAACATCTACCGTAAACCTATCCTAAACATCATCTCTAAATCTATCCTACAAGACAGGTCACAACGATTCAAATTTGGTCTGAGATGTTCATTCAAAGACATTAATTGGATCAATACTGAGATGTCCATTCAAGGAGACATTAATTGATCAATACTGAGATGTTCATTCAAAGAGACGTTAATGGGATCAATATGGTAAACAGGTTTTAAAAATATCGTCATCATCGCCACTATTTTCATCATCACGAGGTCTGGGATAATAAGCACAATAAGAGAGCATTTTCAAAGATCGCCAATTGCTTGCAGTTACTGTCTGAAACTTAAAGATACCGGTCCAACAATGAACGTTGGATTCTTGATCACAATTCCGAGTGTACTTTGCGTAATGACCCAATGGCACGAAGATGTCACCTGTGTAAACTCCCGAGGGTAAACTAACAAAAAAAATTCACCTTAATCTTGTAGCCATTAGAGGAATTGGTCATTCTCCCCACCAACTGATCGTAGCTTGTTACTGATGTAAAAAAAAAAAAGTAATCTTCTATCTCGGACTCGGTAAGAAGTCATATTCGTCAAATATAACGCAACAATGTTGTTTGAAAAAGTTGTCGGAAAACTTGAGGAAAGCAGGCTTCGTGGAGTTTTTATCTCTTGTGACCTCCTGATTCCTGTTGACTACCAAAGAAACCTGATAAAAACTGGATACAGGAAACGTGAATTGTCGGGCGGAAACCATCAAAACTATTTACAGTATCAACTCCACTGAATTTGACCTTTCGCCTCTCAGATTAATAATCAATAGGGAGATGTAACTACCCAAAATGTAAAATACCGAGGACGTTCGATGGAAATTAGGCCAAGAAAACATGCAGAAAGGAAAATCATATTATGAGCTCCAGTAACCTTGACCTTGGACATAGTAGCCGTCCCCTACAAATGTAAGCATCTGCCTCAACTAACGGTTAAGGCACATAATGAAGATTGAGAAAACAAGACCACAGCAAACTAACGTAATGTTGCGGAAACCATCTAGTCTACGGACGAATGATGAAAAAATGGATATCGCTATCAATTTGATTCCCTTACCTTAGGTCGAGGTGTTAAAAGCGACATTGCTGTTTGAAATACACAACCAAAACTTTAGCTGCTGATGGTCTGCGACTTTCATCTGTCTTATTCTTAGTAGGTTTTATCTATTTACATACTTATTTAATCTTCCTTACGATCTAAGCGATCTTTTTGCAACCTTGGCTATCCAACATTTCTTTGGCACTATATAGCCATGATTGTGCTAATGTGCCATTAAACCATAGATACATGGATGCATATATTGATACATATAGAAACAGAAATGCTAACATTTGCGGAATAATATTATCGATAAGTGCATAAAATATTAATTTTTGTTGGTCTTGTCATATTTTGCTATCAGACAAGAAAGGATAGTGAAGTTCATTTCCCAAGGTCATACCGTGGTAGCCTACCCGGCATGGACTGGGCAGTTATCGAACCCGCTACATAGGCTATACCGCGGCATATGTATGAAGTTACAGATCTAAGCTGGTTATATTTATATCTTTACAGTGACTGCCGTATCCAAACTGTTGAATACCATTTTTAAACGTTTATTCTGCAGAAACACAATAACTTATTTGTATTAAAATTACACTCTAAATTTACCGAACGCAATCTGAAATACAAAATAATACTTTCGCCTTAGTGTAATAGTTAAATTTTTAACAAAACGAGAGATTTCGTTTTTTATTTCATTCAGATTCAGACAAGAAACTCTGAATAAAGCTTAAAGTAACTCACGGTGACCCAGTTTTTGTGCAATTCTTATTCGTCGGTTTTTTTTTTTTGTTCCCTTGTTTATTTTTATATCTGAATGCGGTATACAAAAAAAAACAAAAACATTTAATGGTATCAAGGACATTACTGATACAAAGCAGACGTGTTTGAAATTTAAATCGCGAAGGAATCTTTAAATTATGTGAATACGCCTACCTCTGGACTGGCATTTTTCGTTGCCTCTGGTTGGAGTTACGTAATGTCCGTTTCTGCGGGCGGCTTCGTACCATCTCGTGCTTCGGCGTGACCTTGACCTCATCTCATCAAGGACAGTTCCACGAGACGAAGGCGTTCGCATCTCTGTCGTATTCACAAGCTTACTTGAAAATACTGAAAAAGTAGAATTCAAATTAATTTATTAGGAACAAAAACAATGAAAAATGTGATATTGAAACGTGCTGCAAATATATGTTAGACAATAGCTTTGTAAACAACATTTGAATTCGCAATCAGATTTGGCCGTACACGAGTTCGATCTGACCTTAATTTTGTGTTCATGGATCGTATATACACAACAGTGTCCTTGCACATATTGATGATTCAGCTACGGAAACAAAGCATACTTTAGGTGCAAGTCATCCACAAACTTAAGTCAATGTGCATGGTCTAGAAGAAACGTTATTGTGAAACCAAAAAACGTACGGACGTAAAAGCATGATAATCATCCTCTTACGGCGGACGAGTAGAGGCTATTCAGTCTTACAAAACAAAACAATAAACAAAATTACAGTGACGTATGCATTTATTTTGTATGTGGTACAATGAAAGACAACAGTTTCAGAACATAAAGCGAATAAGGCCGAATCAGCAGATGAAACAGTCGCATCTCTGTAAAAATGTAGGTTCAACACCTTCTTTTGTAAATATATCTATAAAAATATGTCCTGCAAGATTTTGACAAAATTGCAATCACGCATTAGACTTTATGACACGCAAACAAAAATATATCAGTACGGCACCCACAAACCTGTAATAACATTTAGTCTACATTTAAATGGACTCGCATTGTTGCACCTTTCCCTAATCTTCACAGGCTGCTCTAATCTCCAAATTACTTTTCGTTTATGTATTTGTTGAACAAATAAGTTTGTACAAATCTGTACTGTAAGTAGCTGACAAATATTAAGGCCCTTTCAGAAATTCGATTTAAATTAACACGTAAAAATTAATAAACATTAATACAATACTAACAAACAACACACACTCGCGCGCGCGCACACACACACACTGATAACGACGCAAATTCATATCGGTTTCCCAGTGGAATAAACAGTTTACATACATAAAAAATAACAGTAAGCACAAAATCTATGGACAAATCTGGACTCCTACGTATTAAAATCACTAGATGGAATTTACAACAAAAGATAAAAAAATTGAACATTGCCTGCCAACAATAAACGAGCGGGCTATAGTGCCTATCACATAAAGAACCAACGTTTTTAAATTAATACAAAATATCTAAATTTTAAACTGACTGGCATCGAAATGTGTATGCGTATATGGCAGGGTGGGGTGGGGAATAAAATCCCGTCAGCAAATTACTGGCTATATCATTCCCATTGCAAGTTAAGTTTAACAAATGTAACGAAATGCCAGTTTATATAATATCTGCAGTCACTTGCTATAATCTTTCAATCAAAAATGGCTGAATGCACGGCAGCTTTATTCTTAATACCTACATTGCTTGAATTGAGGGCAGAGTAAAATACGTTTTCTAAACTGTATTCGTAGCGACTTAGTTACTACATTGGGATGAAATGTATCTTACAGATTCACGTTTTCCTGCCTCGTAAAATCTGTACATGGCATGGGATTTTAATGTATCATACAGAATCATGTTTTCCTGCCTCGTAAAATCTGTACATGACATGGGATTTTAATGTATCATACAGAATCATGTTTTCCTGCCTCGTAAAATCTGTACATGACATGGGATTTTTAAGCAAGCAATAGCATATCAATATGCTAAGAGCTTCCCGAGGGTTGATGGTTCTTGCCTGGGTTTTCCCGGGTTCCTCTTCCACCACTCACACTGACCGCCATGTATCGTGTGCTGAAAAATGGCGTTAAAACCACAACAACTATAACCGTGTTTGGAATAATTCCAGAATTCCCTCCTCAATTCTGTCAGTTATTTATGCAGGGCAGGCGTAAATAACAGCTTCACATTAATAACGCTTATGATGGCTCTTTTATCAAATCAAATTTATATGAACCCTGAATAGATGGTAATGTGTCTGCTTGCTGCGGTAGCTCAGTTAGTAGGGCGTCTAAACTCTTAATCCTGGGGTCGTGGGTTCGATATCTGACCAGGCCTCCCTGGGTAAACTGCCTCGGTTTGTCCTAGGGTAAGATACTTAGTTCACATTTCCTCGGCATAATACTGCCAATAAATAATGTATTAAAAGTGCAATTAAAACCGAAAAGCCATTTTTGGGGTTGTAAAATAGATTTGTTAATGATGCTGCTAGCACAATTATTGCTTCAGCTGAAATAATAATAATAATAATAATAATAATAATAATAAGAATTATTATTATTATTATTATTATTATTATTATTATTATTATTATTATTATTATTATTTCGGCAGTGTTAGTTGATTTTATAAGCACGACGTACGTTTGAAACGATCAATTACCGTCAGATTCCTAACAATGATGGAAACTTCAAAAAAATTAAGGAAATAACTAAAAGTCCACCATATCGATACATAAATCGGGAGTTGTGATTACATCACTCACATTTCTTAATAACATTTTCTACTTAGACGTCAAAAAACACTCATTGGACTTCAAATATTTTATGTTGATGACTATGATTACAACAATAACCTTGTTATGAACACAAAGTTACACTGATAACAATACTTAAAATTACATTAATTTGTTTTGTAAAATCATTTTTCTGCAGTGCTAAAATTGACAGACTTTATAATAATCGTAATTTTCATTGGGGGTGGGGATCTCTCTAAAAACAAACGCACATATACATAACGTACATGGTATACATAATATCTGGCATTTGTAATGAAACAATACTGCTGGTCTCGCGGTGGCATAATAGGCATTCAAAATCCAAGTATTCAATTTTGTTTAACACATTTGGCACAAGCGTATAGGCTTACCTATTCAGGCTGTCGCCGAATTGTTCATGGACAAATGAAGCTTCTATTAAAAAGGTGCCATAAACAAGGTTCACATTCAATATGCAAATCCCAATATGAACTGTTGAAGCGTCTTTTTCAGGTTGTCACCAGAAAAACTATATATGTTAAAAATCAGTGGACACAAACTGGACATGAACTGGAGTTATTGATATGATTTATTAACAATGAGGTATTACTCCACTTGACACTTTCACCGGAACAATCGACGTCACGTGATTAGATTCGTGTATCGACGGTGTTGCTATGGGACGCTATTCTTAACCACTCTCACTATGAGTTAAAAGTTCCACCATGTGTTCTGACTCTCAATGAAAAACTTAATGAATTAGATTTAGTTCTTCAATTCGAAAGTGGAGTATGTATAATTAGTCAGGATGACCGACATACAAGGTAAGTTAAATTACTTCGATAACGTTTTGTAACGACTTAAAAAAAAGCAGACGACGTTACACCGCTGCTTAATAACGTAGTATAAAACTAAATAAAACAACTTTCAACACAAATTTTCATATAATGTTTATTCTACCACGAGTTTAGTTTAAAAAGATAAGGTTTGTTAATAATAGAAAAATACATCAAACTTTTTCAATAAATATATGGTCTCATTTCTGACATTTATGCATGTAGTAATATCCTTCAGCACTGGATTAGCCAAGATAAATCCGATTATTTGTAGACGAAGCAAGTACTTAATCTAGTTCAAATGGTTTATCAATAAGATTTTCACACGGCATACATAAAACCAACCTAGACGGGTAAGAGTTCTTTATTTCAATAATTAACAGCTTACAATTAGAACATAACAAAAGTATGCTTATGCAATTGATATAGCTAGCCAACTATTGCATTTCTGCTCGGAACAATGGTCAATTCGACAGTTATAAATCATTACATTTAAATGATTCCGTTCTTTGATTTTGGGGAAAAGCAATCAAAGTTCTTTTACAATTATGTAAAGTATTCTGAAAAAAAAAACTATCTGTCGTTTTAGAAAAGTTAAATTTTATTTTGTAAGACACACTGATCCAAATTACATATAAGAGAAATGAAGAATGCAAAGCCATTCGTACGAGGCAAATCCAAATTATAGAAAATATCATATGCCAGCAAAGTCTACCTGTTCATGTTGGAATTTTCCATTACATTTAACATATTTTAGTGCTTTCATATAAAGCTATGGAATCGGATGGAAGTTCCATAATTCACGAAGTGCCTTAATTGCTAATTACAGCAAATGCTAAATCTTCCGCATGCAAGAATAAGTCAGTAATTACCGCAGAATGGTGATGTGCAGTTATACTCGCACTACCATTAATGTTCGATCCTAGCTTGGGGTAACCAGTGTAATTGGTGATCACCAGGACTCTGAAAACCGCTTGTTACTATGGCAAGGTGTGGCATAAGATTTTGGTAGAGATGGTTCGGTGTGTATTCTGGATGAGTAAGGGTAACAAGTTTCGATACCAGATGTATTTCATGTTACTTAACTGCTCTTTACGAGGAGACTGTTTCAGATACATATTATCGCATCCAATTTCTACAGAAGTTCAATGACTCAACCAAACGAAACGCTTCCTTTTCGCCGATTTAATTTCTCTTTGTATCACGATGTTATTCAGCAACAAGAATATTTACTCAGCCCAAACACTGCTGCCGATACATTTTTTATGAGTTGCAGTATCACTTGGGAGTTATCAGTCTATCATAAGATTAAGGTATTGGCAAATCAATACATGTATATCCTACCCAGCGACAAGTCATGCTTATCAGTAATTCGGCTAAGCGCTTAAATTAATATTTTATAAAGACATTATGTAAACACTGCATATGAAGCAGTCATATGTTGAAAAAATTACCAATGAAAATGAAAAAAAAAATTATTAGTCATGAAAATATCAAATTGTCCGTCTTGATCGTGATTGGGAGCGAGATACGATGCCAAAACGCAAGTAATTTCATTTAAATTATAAAGATAATCAATAAAATTTAAATTATTGTTAAAAAGGAGTCATATCAGCTGAATTCAAGCATTTAGATTTTTTTTAAATAGAGAGAAAAATAAGTGAACAAGTGGTTCCAAGCTAATAAGGCAGGCAAATCATAAATACTTTTTAGTGCTATCCAACGGTCGAACCTAGAACATGTCGCATCAATTCAGTCATATTTAAAAACAGAATTAAAAAAATTCGATCACCATACGGAGTGTGGCACTGAGATGGAAAAGAAGGTCAATATGACCTTTTAATATGGTGCATAAGTACTTCTTGAATATAAGCATTCTGTCAAAACTTCATAATCAAAGGATTACTATAAAAATATGGAACCATACGAAATGGCTTATTACTAAATGAACATGTATAACTCTGGAGTACAGCGTTAACAAAATGCATGGGTGATTAAACGCGCGGACTGCGCCAAAGAAAACTTCAAAGTGATATTGTACATAGAAACAAAGCTTGCCGTTGTTCCCTAAATAGCGCATTTCATCAGCACTCATTGCGAGACATTTAGAAACACAGTAATCCCTTCAACCGTCTGAACTTTGTTTTTGGTTTTAACTTTTGTAGATTTATGGCAGAACTTTGGCATACTTGTAGTTCGTCTCTATATTTAGTCTACCCCCCCAGCACAAACTGAAGATATTGTCAATACTAACTTGAGACCAGCACTTTATTAATCGAAAGCACTTGTCACGAGTCCATGACGCAATCCAATTTGTACACTAAATGAACCTTTAGCACAAATGGATTTCAGATTAGAACATTTTTAAAACAGCCACATTAAATGGGGAATAGGGCGGAGGAGAAAATCAGCGCAAGTCTTTAATTGTAAGTTTAAGCCTTTTCACTAATTATCATGAATACCACGAACACCACATTATACGCCCATCCCATGTCTAATGGTCTCTATGTAGATAAATGACAGTTTTGTAAGAAAACATTTTTTTTAAAAAAAATTTCATAAGTGGTCCTGGTATTTCAGCTCTTGATCCTAAAATCAATCGACTTTTCCCTTATCCCATCTGGAAGCTAATACACAAAGTTTGGCTTAAGTAAGTCATGAAGAACTAATGTTATTGTGAGAAAATGAAAACCATTTTATTCTTTTTGTCATAGTGACCTTGTCCTTTATCTTTTGACTCGAACATGTACATACTTCCTCACACCTATTGCAAGCAATCCACAAATTGTGGTAAAAGATGATTGAGAGCTTATGTTGTCATGCAAAAAACCACTTTAAATTATCGATCATAGTGACCTTGACCTTTCCCCTTTTGAGCCCAAAATCGAAAAAGTTATTCCTTACCCCATGTGCAAGCCATCAAAAATGTTCAATAACTGTAGATGACTTCAGTCTTAGTAATCTGGACCTTTTAACTTTTGAGCTCAGAAATGGAAATGGACCTTTTTTTTAAATCCCCACGTGCAAGCCATCCACAAATTATTTATAGGGAGAACTAAAGTTTTTATTCAGAAACCATTTTTCTTCTTTCAACGAGACTTTGATCATAGATAATTTGACCATGAAATCGATATAGTTCCTCCTAACCTAAAGCACAGGCATAAGTCATCGTCACAGTTTGGTAACTACTTATTGCAGACAACTAAAGTTATGCGGAAACCAAACTAATAACAGTCAGACGCATAGAGGAACGGACAATACCATATATGCCCCGATTATGACGGATGTAAAGAACATTCACTCGCACCAGCTTTTTAAAATAAATTAGGAACGATTTCACACGGTGAAACTTTATTATATTCAAACAAATGCTAGTGTTTCCTAAACATTAAAATTTGACCATAAACAAAATTGGAGTTGAAGAAACATAACGGTAATAATTTCATTGGAAGTTGTCAAAACAACGGACATACGAGTCGACACAAAGCTACCTGTTTGTTCTCATTTTTTAAACACTCTTAGCCCCATTTCCCCAATTTTTGTAAATTAAAAAAATCCTGTACTACATTTTCTTACATCGATATCCTTTTATTTGAGTGAGATAAAATATAAAATATCTGTAGCCTTCCGACATCTAATTGTGTGGGTTTATCTTTACTGCTTTCTTTTTCAGTTTCTGAATATAGTAAAGTAAGGATGTCTGTCTTAACAGTGTGGTATTCTTTTACTAAATTCATGAACACGTTATATACAATGAAATAAACCATTTAAACATATCAACTTTTTAAAAGCTCTGAGACAGAGTCTGAGGTTCTCGAGCATATATCGCGGCCTCGAAAACCCCGACACCCGGCCCACTTCGGCTTTCGTCGATATGCAACGAGACCCATATTTTTATATAAATTGAGTCTGGGCAGACTGCAGCTACTCGCCAAGAATGTTTCAATTTGAAACAGCTCCACCACTGTCCACACAAAACGTAAATCAGACGAGGGTACATGATGATACCTAATGAACGTAATGTACCATGATAATGAAGCACTAAAGTTCTTGTTTTAAAAAAAATCCAACTCGTATATATTCATTCAACAACCTGAAGTGTCGAAAGACCAATAAAAACCTATTACTATCAGCCGTACACCTTTTTTGCAGCTATTATAATTTCTCAACCCCGTTTCAGACATGTTTTATTGAAATGTTCACACTTGTACAAAAGAAGAAAAGAATTTTTAACGCATATGGATTATTCTCAACGTTTGAGCCATAGTTCATCTGTCAATTTATCGTTTGAAGCGTTTACTTTGCAAAATCACGCACATGGAACACTAGGTTTACAAACGTTATCGCTCTGCCCCTCCGCTTATAATATATTTAAACGTCATTCAATAAATAGACGAAGTCCCATACACCTAGAGTCATTTATGTAGATATATGGCCGTGAGTGCGATCTGGGACTAAACTACATGTACCTTGTAAAAGTAGTCGCGTCCAATCGCAGATTGTACAGACCCAGATGTTCCGTCGTATAATACGTCAGCAGAGTTGATCTGTACAGTTTGTTATAAGTAATCATCAGAACAAACAAGATAGACCCTGTTCTGCATGCACGTTATGCGACGGCATATCAGGATCTATGCTGTTTGCAGTTGGACTCGACTTACAAGCGAGTATATGTTGTACATATTTTATTATCCCTGTATTGTCCTTGGTATAACCGATTAAACAATCATTTCTACAGTGCATTTGTATTCGCTGCTTTAGTGCTTTAATATTTAAATTTATTGGCCTAGTATCCTAAAGACCATCCTAGGTAAAGACAATTCAGGATACAATACAACAAGCAACTGCAGGAACTTCTCTAAACTGACAGGAAATAGAGCGCGTTTACGTCATTTAGAAGAGAAAGAAAAAAAAAGAAATCGATCGACTGGAAATATATTTTCCTGGATTAAATCACGGAAATTGGTAATTCTCATACTTTAAGTTTGAAATGCGCTGCGGTGAAATTGGGCTCCATTGACATTGAGATTGTAGCTATTTTCGTTTCCCGAGTATTCCTTAAGTCTTTTTCCTAAGACCAACAAGAACTAAAAATAGGGGGGGGGGGCGAGTGGCCAAGTGGTCTAAAGCGCTGACCGTTACGGATCACTGCCATCTCACCTCTGTCTGCATGAGTTCGAGTCCAGACTCTGATAACGTGGGTAAGTGAGAAAGCCTGCCAGTAGCTTCTCGTGGGTCGGTGGTTCTTCCCGGGTTCTTCCTCCACCATTAATACTGGCCGCCATGTATAGCCTATCTTGTGCTGAAAAATGGCGCTAAACCTATAACAATAACAACAAAGATATATCGGGAAGCATTATAATCTATAGCCAAGTCCTGTGGCTATGCATGGAAACTGATGCAATTCCTTTCAGTAAACCAATATAAATCAAAAACCGTTCCCCTTCCATAACTCGGGGTTGTTTCACACACACACACTCACACACACACACACACACACACACACACACACACACACACACTGTCCCCCCCTCCGCTGTTGAATAATGCCAGCAAAAATGCATACGGTAGTTCAGTATTGCTAGTAAATATGCGATGTTCATTATTTTTTTTTATTACAAAAGTTATATTTCTAACATAACACATTACTACTCTGTTTGTAACCAATGCTGTACTGCATATTTTCAACAATGACAAACACTCGACAGACGCTTATGGCATACTTAGATTTTTTATGTCGAGGATATTAATGTCTTGTTTCATTGTGCAGGCTTATCGTATTCATATCAATTTCACCGAGGTGAGATAGAGAACTGCTCTTTCGTGCACAATGCATCTATTGTGGTTTTGTTCTACCTTTATCACCCATGTATCATAACTTTGCGATAAAGCGTAAATGACCAATGGTTCTTGCCAAAATTTACTATTATATATATATATATATATATATATATATATATATATATATATATATATATATATATATATATATATATATATATATATATATATATTAGCTTTGTGTGTTATAAATGCGTTGCATTAATCATCTTTTCATAATTTATGCATCGAATCCAACAAATATTCTTGTCTTTAATGCATGCAGTGAAATGTTTCACAAATTCATTCCGAAATTAACCATTGGTCAATTATCGTATTTATCTCATTTCTACACTTACCATAAAATTTGTTGAACTTTCATTCCCCAAGTAACCTACTTTGACAAATTGATGTGCAATCTTATATTTTTGTCTAGTCTTTCGTTTGGATGTCTTTTTTTTATATCGCTTCGTTATTATACCCTATCTTATTATGTATCAAGATAATAAAATTATCTTGATCCGTCCATTCTTCATCCTCCTTCAAGTTGTATTCCAAAGTTGATGAAACAGGGGCCCATTTTCCCACCACACCCTGAGATATATGAAGGTCTCGCCAGCTCCGTTTAGGCATAAAACCCAACGATAGTCCATCGAATGGACCGACGCTCTACTGGGCGAGAAATATTTCCAAGATTTTACTAGACCAGACCAGTTAATTCTTGTAACTGCCAAGGGTCGAAAATATATTCGATATTCTTCAGCGATAAAAGATTTTCGAACAAACTGACATTAAAGTCAGATTGGCACCAATGTCATTTATAGACATCATTAGAAGTCTTTTGGTGAAAACCACGTGTTAATATAGTCATCTACTTGGGAGGAGTAGAGCTAACAATATTTTCAAGTTAGCAGCCAAAGTCTGATGTTTAATTGGTTTAACTTAGTACCAATCAGACATGATAAGAACTCTTATGATCAAAACTGCTGTGGCGGTAATATTTTTCAACAGATCGACACCATTTTCATTTAAGACCAACTAGACATTATAAGAAGCTTTTAGTGAAACCTTATGTTGATACGGGCATCCATTCAGATGAACTGGCTATAGTCAGATTTTCAATATGGCTGCTGTGTGGCGGCCATACCGGATGTAAAATCTGCATTAGATTCATTTAAGATCAACTGGATATCATATGAAATATTCAGGAGTTGCAATAACAAGATTTTCAAGATGGCTGTTGTAGCGGCCATAATGGATGTCCAATAGGCACGCTTTTTAGTTAAGCCCAAGTAGACATCATCAGTCTTTATTGAAAGCCATGATATGACCATCCATGTACGAAAATTGGCGATAACTATATTTTCAAGATGGCCGATTGACATTTCTGCCCATGGAAACAGTGTCCTAAAAATGAAAAAGTTTCTTGGTTGTAAGTAAGACAGTATCAGAGAAACTGAGCTAAATACAAAAACTTTACATAATTACTTGTGCCCGTGGTGAGTAATATCCTCTAGTTTCAGAAATGTATATGAGTGTCAAAGAAAGTGAACTCAATTCGAAAATGACCTACTCACACAAATTAACATCACAAATTTTTTATTTATTTATTGAAAGCAAAGAAACAGATGCTGTATAATACGCTCAGTTGTACAATAGCTGTTAAAGCTTCTATCAAAACGTTAAAAAATAGAACAAAGACTTGTCCGTCAAATTTTTCTTGTTAGAATTAGTAAAAACTAGTTCATTTTAAACGCTATATGCATACTCCCAAACAAGCTGAAAACTGTCTTCTGCGTCCAAGATTTGCAATGTCTAGTTTTAATATTTCTACTTACAAAATTCAAATGGTGTAACTCCTGTAATCATGTGTTCGAAGAATGTGATTCCCACATTTATGGTAACTTACGGAGTTATGTGGAGATAACAGAAGACAGCAAAAATAGAGAACATCTGTTGTCTGAAATTATTGACCAGCCCACATAAATATGGCGACCATGTAAGTAACAAAAATCTCCCGTTTGGTTTGAAAAGTGAAGAAGGCAGTGCAATGAACCCCCTTGGCATAGATCTGGTTAGAAATCATAAACTGAGAAGGAAATGACTCATTTTTGTTCATTTTTTATATCCTTAATGCCTTTAGTTTTTAAAATCGATAGGTGGGATTAAGTTGGTCATGTGAATCCTCGTGCACGTAGGCACAATCTCTTTTCACACGGCAGGATAAAACAACAACCACGAATTGGTATTTTTCCCGATTAGCAAATATGACAAAATGTTATCTGCCAAATATGCTAAAACTATATAGTTGCTATAATTAATTATCGCTAAAAATATAATTCATCGCATGTGATGAGTTAAATATGTAATATTATGTTGTGTTGTAAAGAAGCTCGTGCATTTTTACAGTCACTTTTTCTTTTTTTCTTTGCAAAACCAAATTCTTACAGTCAAGCAAAAAGTGATGGCGATGTTAAGTCTCGAGTCAAATGAGTGCAGTTCGAGATTTGGTGTTAGTGTATATACTTGCTTGTAGTAGAGTTCAACTTCAGACATCTCAACTCAATATCTGCGGCATATAATGCGCCGGCAGATCAGGCTCTTTCGCGTTTGATTTACTGATTCATCATAACTACATATACCCAGAACTGCCGGAGCATTAATAAACGACAGGTCTATATCTATGCAGTTTGATTAAAAAGCTAGTATTTGACAGTATGACTTGACCAATTTTCAGGTTCAAAATTTAAACTCCTTATCTGCATGTTAGTAGCGTGGAGGTGAATGTGCTAACAATAATAAACCAACCAACTCACACGATACATTTTTCCACTTGAAAGTTAACCTCGCCATCATGCCTCGTTTCAAATATATTAACTGTATTTATGTAATGATGATAATGTGTCCGTACAATAGACACCGAGAAGTATAATGAGCCAAGGAAGGTGGGCACGAAGAAAGGTGAGACCAAACATTTTGAATGCCTAGCAATTCTCAAAACAGTGTGAAACTATGCCCTTGGAGCACGATGAAGTATTTGAATCCCTATTACCTATAATGATATAATATAGACTGGTCTGGGGTGGGGGTGGAGCGGACGAGGGTATTCTTGTACTAAACGTAAACTGGATCCATCTTCCATAAGTGAAAACTACAATTTGAGTTTACAAAAAGAATGGAATTTAAATATTCGTGCCTTTGGATTATAATAGTCGCAACATATGTAGAATTTCGTTTGTAAAAAGTACCACCAAAACGATGCCGAACAGGACTATAGGCAAAACAATCTGTCCAAGTTTTTGCCCTGGGCACGTCAATGAAAGCATCAACCATACTATGTCCTAATTAACTTTTATTATAAGGAATCATTAACGGTTGTTCAAAAGGTTGGCAATAGTTAACGTCTATTCGGCAAATAATTATTTAAAAATTTATAAGATATGGTGGTCCTTTTGTTAGCTGTAAGCAAGGGACACTGCAACACTGTTTTGAAGATAGTTTTTGTCGCACATAAGGCATGGGTATATGCGTGTGAGATAAAGAGATGTGTATGCGTGTCGTCAAACTTCATGCATCAAGTAAAGCTCCCACTTTTAAAAGGTACACAATCATGCACTTAGCAGTCTACACAATGTCGCAGGTATCCAAAATGAGAGCATTTGACGGGCATGGTTGTCTTTCCTATATGCAAACAAGTTGAGTGAACATGACTGTTTCGGGCATACTACTTTGGGTGTGGCTGCAAATCTGAATTTATGATGTTCTATGAAACTATGCATCGCTGCACCTTTGATGTGTATTTATTCATGCACTGGTATGTTTGTTTTTTTTTTACTGCACTTGTGAGTGGTTTCCGTATCTGCGTGTATATGTTGTGTGCACCGCTTTCCAATATTCAGATGCATATATACTTTGGGCTTGTGCATGTACTAGACATTATGAACACAAGCAATTGATGTTGTTTACTGTTAACATAAGTTTTTGTGTGCGTTTTGTGTTTTGTGTATCTGTATACGCGTGCGCGCATGCTCGTGTGAGTGAGAACGGTAAGTGAAATCATGTGACTTCATGAAGATAAATAATTATCTTGTCATAAACCACGAATTATCGTATATTTCGTATGTACATCACATCTGTGTGTGTCTGTGTATGTGTGTGTGTGTGTGAGAGATTATTGCAAGTTTCCTTTTATCCTCAAAACTGGCAAAATGACGTCAATTTCAAATACCTGTTTATTTTCTTCTCAACACCCAAATTTATTCATAAGGTAATGGATTTGCAATAATGCAGTTTAAAATTTTCTAGTACTATACATTCAAGTTGGTTTTATACACTAAATGAAATTCATCAGAAGAAAACTAAACGATTTACTGAACCCAGTAAAAAAATCAATCTAAATGAATGAATTTCAACTATATTCGCTTCTAAGACAGGTACAACAGCAAACAACAATAATGATTTGCCGTCGCAAAGATCAGGGTATATGTGTTTAATTTAACTGATTACTCCTCAAGAACTCTCCAGATTGTGATCTGCTTGCTCATTATGCGATGGCAGATCTGGGTCTATGGAGTTTACAGTTGTACCGGACTTACGAATGAAGGCATAGGGTAAAATTAAAGTTGTGTACAGTGCCGTTTAATTAACACCAACCAGCAAGTATTCTTCACTTTTTCAGAGGAGTACGAGAGGATTCGGCAATCGGGGAGGTAAGTCATAATATTTTTTTATGTAATATTCGCCTTTATATTTGTGAACGGGACTCCGGATGGCCGAAAGTACTCGCATTTACAGATTACTGCCAATATCAGCTCTGTGTGGGTTGGAGTGTCGGGCTCGGCCAATCTGGGTATGTGAGAAAGTTGCCAGCAACCTCCCATGGGTCGGGGGTTCTCACCGTGGTTTACCAGAGTTCTAGTTATACTTTAGGTTGTGTATAGTCTATCTTACACTAATAAATGGCGTGAAACCAAAAACAATAACATTTTTGTGAACACACGTTGGCTTGTAATTGAAAGGAAAATTGTATTCATTGTGACAACTGTTTAAAATGAAAATATATGATGCAAATAGATCGATAATGACCTTAATGCCGACAAACGATTCTAAGAATATTTTTTCACTATTTTGGCTGCAAATTAAACAAAAACTCATTTTAAGAGCTCTCAACAGTACATATGGTGTTGACGAGTGTAACCTGTGATAGGCTGGAATTTGACACAACAGAACTGACGGAAAATCAGTGACAACTGCCGATAGCAGAGTAACCGTGGAACAAGTCCGCTACCGCTAAAGCATAAGACAACAGGCTGAATCTCTTCACAATCTAAGCACAAGTGTGTACGCATCACAGACAGAGCAATCAGTGTGCAATTTACATGTAAATTACAATATTCACATTAACTTACTTAAATACTTAAACCAATAACACTAAACTAGATGTAATATCGTTCAGTGTCACGCCAAACGTAAATACATATAAATAAAAACGGTAAAAATAATCAAAGAGAGACTCGAAACCCGCGACCGTTTAAGAATACAACTATATGCTGAACCAATGCACAATCAAAACTGTTGTTTACCGTCCCCCTCTCTCTCTCTCTTTCTCTCTCTCCTTCAGACACACACGCGCGCACAAAGATAACAATCAATGGTGCTTTTTATATGTCAATTACAAACAACTGATATTAATTTACTTGCACAAATGACTCTGAAAAAGACGTTTTGTCGTTCAATATATCCAGCCATTAAAAACGGTAAAAATAATACATTATGAATGTTTGTAAATCCATACCAATAACAATAACAGTGTCTGTATATCCATACCGATATCAATAACAAATAACTATGTGTATTGTACATCCATACCAATAACAATAACAAATAACTACGTGTGTTTGTATATCCATACCACTAACAATAACAAATAACAATGTGGTTGCATATCGGTACCAATAATAACAAATAACTGTATATCCGTACCAGTAACAACGCTTCCCTATCAGATTCGCCAAGTCTCACAGAAGTAATGAAGGCAATTAAAAACATCTCCAGTGGCAAAGTCCCGGGGTCTGATTCCATCGCAGCGGAAGTCTACGCAGCTGGTAGTCCCCTACTGATGCTAAAGCTTACTGACCTCTTCGAGTCTATGTGGAACCAGGAGAGGATTCTTCAGGAGTTCAAAAACGCATCTATTGTCCACCTCTACAAGCGGAAGGGAAACCGGCAAGCATGCGACAACCACCGTGGCATCTCCCTATTTTCCATCACAGGGAAGATACTAGCCAGAATTCTGCTAAATCGACTAACCGTCCACCTGGAGCAAGGCTTGCTACGGGAGAGTCAGTGCGGCTTTAGGCAGGATCGAGGCACCGTGGACATGATTTTTTTCAGCCAGACAACTCCAGGAGAAATGCCAAGAGCAGAACGTCAGCCTCTTGACCAGTTTTCTGGACCTTACCAAGGATTTTGACAGTGAGTCGTGAAGGTCTGTGGAGGATCATGGCAAAGTTCGGATGCCCTGAGAAGTTCATCACCATGGTCAAACTATTCCACGATGGCATGCTCGCTTGAGTACAGGATGAAGGAGAGTTATCCATGCTTTTCCCAGTGACAAATGGTATCAAACAGGGCTGCATTCTTGCTCCGACCCTGTTCAGCATGATGTTCACATCGATGCTGATCGACGCTTTCCGTGAGGGTGACATAGGCATCGATATCCGGTTTAGGACATAAGGAAACATCTTCAACCTGAAAAGACTGCGTACTATGACAAAATTCCAAGAAGACACCATCCGCGACCTCCTCTTTGTTGACGACTGTGCTTTAAATGCTTGTACTCAGTCTGACATGCAAGGAAGTATGGATCGTTTCTCCAAACCCTGCACAGACTTCTGACCCATAACAATTACAACAAATACGGAAATCATGTACCAGCCAGCATCATTAGTCCCCTACACTGAACCCAGCATTATTGTCGATGGCCAGAAGCTCGCTGTTGCTGACAAGTTCGTCTACCTTGGCAGCACCTTGTCACGCACAGTCTCCATCGATGAAGGGGTCACCCTCAAGATTACCCGTGCAAGTGCAAGCTTCGGCAGACTCGACAACTCTGTGTGGAACAGGAAAGGAATTAGCTTGCAAACCAAGATCAAGGTGTACCGCGCAGTAGTACTGCTCTCCCTCTTATACGCCTGTGAGACTTGGACGGTGTACAGTCGTCATGAAAGACAGATAAACTCCTTCCACATGCGCTGCCTCAGAAAACTGCTCCACATCAAATGGCGTGACAAGATTCCTGACACAGAAGTCCTCCAGAGAGCTGAGATGACAAGCGTCCATGCCATGCTCAGAAGGTCACCACAGCTCCGCTGGGCTGGCCATGTCTGCCGTGTGCCTGATGAGCGCATCCCGAAGAGACTGTTTTATGGGGAACTAACTGAAGGAAAGCGTTCCAGAGGAGGCCAAAAGAAACGGTACAAGGACACGCTCAAAGCCTCAATGAAGTCCTGTGGCATTGATCCAGACAGCTGTGAGCAGCTTGCCGAAGACCGCGTTGCCTGGCGCCACCAAATCAACTCAGGCGCTGCTGCTTTTGAAGAGCAACAGATCATCGAGGCCAAACATAAATGCCGACAGAGGAAGAGCAGAGCCAGCGCCAAACCCCAATCGATCCAGGCTCCAGCAATTCCCAGCCCTCATTGCCCTAGACACATCAGAACCAGCCATTTGCGCACTCACAGCCCAGCCCAGATGTGAAGTCATGGTCGTCTTCGAGAACGAAGACGAACAACAATCCTTACCAATAACAATAACAAACAACTACATGTATATATCCTTACCAATAACAGTAACAAACAACTGTGTGTATATCCGTACCAATAACAATAGCGAACAACTATATGCGTTGGTACGACTAATGTGATGTGATGTATGTGAAGATTTTTTTTTACGTAGCTTTAACAATTTTTCAGTCATATCGCAAAGATGTCTACAGTGTGGCAGTTTGTAGTAATGTCTAATACTGGGGCATCATGCCGCAGACATGCAGCATGATGTCCCACCCAGTCACATTATCCTGACACCAAACCGAGCAGTCATAACACTAACCTCTTAATGCTGAGCGTCAAGCGAGGAAGCTGTTAGTACCATTTTTTATAAGTCTTTGATATGACTCGACTGGGGATCGAATCCACGACCTTCCGCATCTGAGGCGGACGCTCTAACCACTATGTCACCGGAGCGGTTTGTACAACTGTGTTACAAGCAATCCATGTAAAAAAAAAACAAACAAAAAAACAAAAAAAAATTACAAAAAATAACATACATTCCTTCCATATTACACAAAATTGTTGGTACTTTTTACCACAATAAATGCAATTACAAATGTTTCTGTATATGTACAAATAATTTTTAATCCCGCAAAATGGGCGTATCTCCTTAAATTGACACGCCTAAAGTGTTAGGTATGTCTAAACACTATTTTGTGAAATCAGGAAACAAAAGTCTGAGTGCAGCCAGCTTTGTATAATTTAAGTCCTGGAATTGGCATATTCAATTTCCTTTTTGCAAACCAAGAAATGCTGATCCACTTCGTTACACATCCATTCTTGGCATCAAATACCACTAGACCAGTTAGGTTACTTACTAAGTGGCATCACACTAGATTAATAGGTCCGGATCAGTTAGGCTGCTTACTAAGTGGCATCACACTAGACTAATAGGTCCGGACCAGTTAGGCTGCTTACTAAGTGGCATCACACTAGATTAATAGGTCCGGACCAGTTAGGGTCCTTACTTAGTGGCATCACACTAGACTAATAGGTCCGGACCAGTTAGGTTGTTTAATAAGTGGCATCACACTAGATTAATAGGTCCGGACCAGTTAGGGTCCTTACTAAGTGGCATCGCACTAGACTAATAGGTCCGGACCAGTTAGGCTGCTTACTAAGTGGCATCACACTAGACTAATAGGCCCGGACCAGCTAGGTTGCTTATTAAGTGGCATCACACTAGACTAATAGGTCCGGACAGCTAGGTTGCTGTTGATATGTTAAAAAGTATGTCGTGTTTATCAACTTCAGTATGTCAAAATTCAATTTAAAAAAGACCCACCAACAGTTCTTTTAAAATTAAGCCTCATAAGAAATCTGGTTTCAGTCCAATTATATATGAAGTACCTGAGCGAAAAGGGATGTCGGGACGGTTTGACGTGTATCTCTATTACCTCCATATAATAGGATGGAACAATATTTCTAAATATGACATCTCAATAGTGATAAAATATGCAGCTAAAAATATGTAACAGGAATTCTTATGCAGTGCGACAAATAGACCTTGAAAATCCGACCTTCCAACTTGTTATCTCTATATTACTCCTCGTGAAAGTCTAATACCAGTTTATAAAACTGTGGCTCTGTAGATTATCAAGATGTGGCCCGAAATTTAATTAGCTTAGGGCGGCGTCAAGGTGGCTTTACCCGGTTACTTTAAGACGAAGTGTATCAACTCTAATTATCATGTGGTGACATTGCACTGGCGTTTCTCTTTGGTGATCATGATTCGGACTACTTTTTTGTTCGATTTTATATGCACACATCAGTCTGATTTTGTATTTGTATAATTACTCCGTTTATGGACAATATTTTCTTTATACATAAGACTTCAATATTTATTAATAATGGTAAATCAATTCTCCACGTAATTTATACACAGAAGCCATAAAAAGCCCAAATATTTTTCAATCAAAGTCTTGTACAATTTTTTTGCGATAATAAAAAAGAATGTATAAATTGAAACACCCGTTTATACAAGAAAATAAACAACCATCGTGAATGCTATGTTTCTTTATGTCTGCACCTCAGATGACTCGACTTTGTGCCTGTACTATATAACATGAGCGAGCTAAACCATACAGTAAGCGTCTCACTTCTTTCGTATTATTCTTTCGTTTTTTTTTTTGTTTTTTTTTAATTTTTGAAATAGCTGCCAAGTTCCGATCACATCTTTTTATCAGTTAATATGTCTACCTTCAATCCTAATTTGTTTTAAATCCACCTGTCACATGCTTGATTAGTTTAAAACGAATAGCACCTTAGTCTGCCTGTAGTCTTCGATCCATTTCGTTTCACACAACCTTGGCATTCTTACCTAGTAGAAGCGGTATTTGGATAAAGTGTCCTCTTGCGGTAAAAAGTAGACTTTGTTCACAACCGATCGGAGCATCGCTCAGCCATTTACGTCAAGTTATCTGACTGGACCAGTCTCTTTCAGCTGTATCTAATGAGACAGAGACGGAGACGGAGACGTTGTTGTTGTTATTGTATGGTTTAGCGTCATTTTCAGCACTAGATAGACTATACATGACGGCCAGTATAAATGGTGGAGGAAAAAGCCGGGAAAACCCCACAAAAAAACCCACAGACCCACGAGAAGCTAATGGCAAGTTTTCTCACATACCCATATTGGCAAAACCCGAGACTCGAACCCACGCAAACAGATGAGATGATAGTGATCCGAAATCGTGAGCGCTTTAGACTACTCGGGGCCCCGAGACGGAGAAGTAGATACCGTTTCAGCTAGCTAAAAGTGATAATTGTTAACGTGGAACGAAGCTGACCGACGACCCTTTGCTTGCGACAATGACGAAATATTGGTTCAGAACTTTTTTTTTTAGATGACTCAAAACGACGCAATAGCAAAAGTAATAGCATTAGTTGGGTGATATCCACCTCATTTTTTTTTAAAAAAAATCTTTCTTGGCCATTTCGGAGATAAATGTTTGGATATCTGCATTTGTTTTCAAACACAGCTATGGTGTAACAAAACCTTACTTGTCGAATAAACATCAACAGTTTTCACAGTACATCTATAAATATAATACATGTATTAATATGATTTTTATAAGGTACACCATATGGGAAGAGTATAATTTATTTTCTAATTATAACCCACCCACCCCCATAAACCGCAGAGTAAAATTTTCATGTATAACAAAATTAAGGGAAATGCATTTCAAACTAAAAATGTTGGGTACACATTTTAAAACAAATAAATATAGGGCATAAGTTTCAGGATACGAGCTAACAGCAATTTAATGCCAATAATAAATATATCATGCATTCAGAGTAGGCGTGCCTTTAAATAATAAATATGAACAGGTTTAAAGTTCTTAAAAAACACTTTTTGTTAATTTTGTTGGTTTTTTTTATGTAGCACGATTAGAATTGAAAGGAATAATATTTTAGCATAAATGATTCAAATTTGTTCTTTTACATATCGGGAGACACTCTGAGTATAATCATACTTATTATTCAGTGCTTATAAGCCGTGGGAATGGCTAACTCGCCTGCTAGAAACGTGATATCTTGATTACCACAGACAATTCACTGTAGGCAGTGCGTTTGTTTGGGGTGGGATGGGGTATATTAAATACCATATTAAAAGAATGAAGGCTGCTAATTAGCAGGGAAAAATACCGTAAAAGTGGGGGGGGGTTTCCAGTGGACGTCCGCATATAGGTAAAATAAATGCATTAGAAGTATTGAATCAATTTTTTTTATAGCTCTCGCCACACTGTAACTACTAGATGTAAGCAGAGCAATCAACAGAACAAACGACATATACTACTTGCTTATAAGTGCAGTCAAACTGCAAACAACAAAAATCCTGATCTACCGTAGCATAATGCGCTTGCATTTTCAGGAATTACGTCTTTTGTTCTACTGATTGCTTCTAGCAAACTGCACCGGTCCAGATCTGCCTGTGCACTATGCAACGGCAGATCTGGGTTTGTGCAGTTTGCATTGGAACCGACTTATAAGCGAGTACCTACGGTAGCTGTTTGTACCTTGTAGTAACTGTTTTAACCCTGACTGCAAACGGAAATGTTTGTTCCCTTGGTTTTATCCTCCGTATCCCACAACAACTCCGTTGGCATAAGTGTACTAAATTTCCACAACTTTCTTAGTGGTGAGTAATACACATTAAATAATTACCAAAATGCAGACCGAGTTGCAGATAATACTCTCGTTTTTTTTATTAAACTGTTTGTTCAATGTCTGGACTGGCCATGTATTAATGGTCTTTCAACAGCTTGCCTATTGTGAACACAGCATTTTATTAATAGTATGAATTAATTACACTGATTAGCGACCAAGCTGATTTATTTTGAGTTATAAAATATCTGACTTTTGAAACAGGTTCACCTAGCTTTTAAAAAATAACAGATTACCTATTGTGGGCAGGTCATTTCTTCTATGGTGGGATTTAATCTGATCAGCAACCATACTGAATAACTGGGACTTATATATCTCGCTTTTGATACAGGGGTTCTCAATGGGTTTTAAACAATAACTAGTGTTAATGAAATATTTAACAATATTTACACATGTATATAATAAACTAAAACTTATCGTCTATACTCATATACAAGTCAGAGTTACCTGGAAAGCGCATAATGCACCAGCACATCTAAGAATGTTCTTTGTTCTACTACTCATTCACAGATTATTCATACCAAACTGCGTGTGTGTGTGATTTAGATTTTTAACGTATCTTTAAAAAATTTTCAGTCATATCGCTACAATGTCTGCAGTGTGGCAGTTTATAGTGATGTCTAGCACTGGGGCATCATGCCGCAGACATGTAGCATGATGTCCCACCCAGTCACATTATCCTGACACCAGGCCGATCAGTCCTAACACTAACCTCTTAATGCTGAGCGTCAAGCGAGGCAGCTGTTAGTACCATTTTTGTAAGTCTTTGGTATGACTCGACCGGGGATCGATCCCACAACCTCCCGCATCCGAGGCGGACGCTCTAACCACTAGACCACCGGAGCGGTACCAAACTGCATAGATCCAGATCTGCCGGCAGAATAATAAGCATCAGCTCAATGAAGCTTGCTGAGGGACTCGACTTAAAAGCGAGTAATACGATACACGAAACTCTTATGACGATCCAGTTAATTGGGCATTAAATTTACGTGGAAATCTGTAATAATTACCAAGAGATTTCACAACAAAAGTACAGCATTAAGATTCAACCGTTTTGACATTTTATTCAATAGAATACATTGGTCTTTATATTTGTTTTCCAGAAAATCTAAGTCGTAAAAATATACCCATCCGAGTCAACGTGACCTAACTGCAAATCTTTGACTTCATTTTGTCATTTGCTTAAATACACATATAGGAAGGCTGTGGGTAAAGAACAGGAAATGTAAAAAACAAAGGGAACCGAGTATTTACGCACTCGTCAATATATCCAACTGACAAACCCCTTCCCTATATCTAAATCAAAGGCTCGTTCCAGTGCCGGGTTACACATTAATCAAACAAAGCACGTGCTTAGGGCACCTGCTAAACAGGGGCACCAGAAGAAAAAAAAAATCAAAATAGTTTTTGATGATAAAATTAAATGCATTATGTGACCACTCCGATTTACATGTACGAGTCTTTTAATTTGGAATGGTGACAACAATGGCATTGTCGCACTTTTATTTCTTTTAAAGTTTTTTTTTTAAATTTCACATTTGTAATGGGGGGGATATAATTTTCTGTGCTTAAAACCAAGGAAAGCATTAATCTGGTACTGGCTCATTCCTATGACCAATTTCAATGTTATTAATGCTAAACATTTTTTTTTTTAACAATTTTAAATTATTTCCAAATATGCCTCATATTTAGCTAAAAAAAAATTTTTATAAAAGTATTGGTGCATGACCAAATAACTATCTTTGTGGATTCCAAGTACCTAAATTATCAAAGACGATGCAAACAAACGATCTCATTTGTTCTCAAGTCTACTTTTTTAGATGAAATTTTTACCCCGTTTTAATTAATAATGTGACTGTCCTCGCAAAATTGCTTCAATAATATTGTACCTTATTTAAATTCATAATGCCTTTCGAAATGTCTGAATGATTCCTAGAATATCCAATGTTAAACTTTCAAGACGGGAGAAAATGAACTGGAGGGCAAGCAAAAGTTGGTGCAGCCTCATTTGCGTTTCAGACTAACTTAAAATAGGTCAAATTTTACAAAGAATATGAGAAAAATAAAATTAAATCCAGGAATGACTGATAAATAGGAGTAACCGAAACACAGATGAATATATAGGAAAAACTGCGTATGATGTTAGAAATAAAGGTACATCTAATTAAAAATGTTACATTGGCAATTACTAAAGAGTGCATCACAATTTATTAATCAAAATGAATAGCAAAACTCATGTACAATATATTACACATGTAAGTGTGGGTGGGTGCGTATAAAAATAATTTGGGTGGATTTGCCTTTCAGTGCCACTGATTAAGCAGTAATCCCCCATTTTACTTTTCTTCCATAGAAGTAGGTCAATCACTAAAATGAAGGCTGCATTTCCATGTCCAACGACAGATGCCTAAAAGTCATCTCGATGAAATTGTTTTGTTACTGCTAGTCAGTTTTGTGCTGACGTGCCATTAAATCCTGTTACTTATTAGAACAATATAAAGCGAAACTCAAAGTCATTACAACTATTAATCACATCACAAAATCACGCCAAAAGCACCTTTTCTTTATGCCTTACATCTTGGACGGGAGATGGGTATGGGTTACAAAATAAAATCATGAAATGAAAGCTATTTTGAGCTTACCCAACAAATCTAATTCATATTCTGAAGGGGAAAAAAGCAAATCTGGGTTTATTCTCTTGTACTCGCAACAATCGATTTCCTCGTTGATTTTAAATATGACAATACGTTGAGCAGGTACCGTTCCCAAGGAATTAAAAGGGACTGGTACATGTAACCAATGCGTACCACATATCCCGTTATCTTTGTGGTTGCCAATTGCAAATAATTTTTGACCCTAATTTCCAAACTGAAGTTTCAATCGCAATTAACTTCTTAATGGTCATCAAAAACCATGCAAAATAATTTCTCTAAAATAATAAAAACGTTTTATCACAAGGGAGTCAAGACATTTTTCTTTCTAGAGGACAATACGCTCACTTTGCGTGACCTACGGCGTAGTACCTTATTACTGTGATTAACCTAATGTATATTACTCTGAGGAATTAATCTTTGATGTATATTGTTCATTAATCTGCGTTGTACAGTTCAATTGCCGTCGATAAATGCAGCGAGTAAAGAAACTTGCGTTACCTACAGCTAGTTTCTTGTACATGGACTAAACACACTGCTGTTACCACGAATTCCAAGACATTTTTCGGCACTTGAAGAAACTGTCTTCGTAATGTGATAGAAATATAATCGAATTCTCCTTCCCAACAACTTCACAGTATGTGTATGTTTTATAATTTAGACCCTGCAATATAGCCAGCGAGTTTCAATTGTTTGTTTTCTCAATTTCTTCTGAGAGAAACTGCAAGTTTTTAACAGAAAATATAAAGTTTGTTGTGAATACGGAACCAGACAAGAGACGTTTTCTGGGAAATGCAGCCCATAACCGAGGACTAAATTCTGAATACACCTGGTATAGACTTCCTCGCGCTAAGATCTCAATCGTCATATAATTAACTGCAAAAAAATTACCAATTTGTCTTTTGACACTGTACAAATGCATTTATTTACATTGTAATGGAATGGTTTAACCGCAGCATTGCAAACCATACACAGCTTATTTTTGTTCAGTCAATATGGTATTATTTTTTCCAAACGGAACCATAACATGGAAGCAAAGTTTATTATTGTATAAATCTTTGATTGCATCAAGTATTCGTCATATTTACAACTGAATTTTTGTAAAAGAAATTGGTGTATTGTTCTAAGTTGTTCGCAATATCTTCAATTTTGTTTGATCTGCAAATTAGTGTAAGCAAGCAGTAGCAGCTCGCACACAATTCCACTGCCAAATCGATTTGTCAAGAATATAGCATCAAATTTTGTGAACCGAATCTAAATATTAGAACGAAAAAAGTCCACGGAAATATTACATAATGACAACTGTGTACACGAGACATGCAGAATATACGAACAAGAGCCAGATGCCTGATGTAGACTATGGCAAAAAATGGCCAGCAAGGATATATCAACAAAAGCTGACAACTTATAGAACATTAAAGGTGCAAACTCTTCAAACAATCAAGGAGGAGAAAGATAGCAATAAGATCAAGGAATATAAAGCAACGTGAGTGTGGCACAATTGTCTTCAGGCAATTAATGTCGTTTCCGTCAACAATATCCTTAGTAAAAGTTGCCGGTCTATAATTTCACATCAAATTGCAGTTCCATGGACATCAAATGTGTAATCAATGGAATCCCTTAAATATTAATTGCAGGATCTTGAAAATGGGGAATCTGATGTGTCAAACATATTTCCAGTTAAGAAAGCTAAATTTTATGTCAATTTTGGACCTCTATCGTTGGAAGATCTGATTTTTTTTATCGGAGTAATAAGCATCATTCTCATCATTGATACTAGAATAAAGTTGAACTATTACATAAATAAATTTTTATAAAAGGAAATGTTTACCATATCTTAATATTGCCTAAATCACAGTTTTATGGTTTTAAAGTAAAATCTGTTTAATTCGATTGTTTTAGAAATGGAGGGTACATTAAACGACAAGACATTAATCACCAACCCCACACCCCAACCAGCACTTTTTTTTTTTACTAAAGAGTTGTCGGTTTCAAAGAACTTCATTATACAACTTTGCTCAAGGTCAAAGTGTATTTGCGTATATATGCATGCATGTTGTAGTGTGTTAAGCACATATCAGTACAATCCTGATCATATTGTGCCGGCAATACTTAAGGTGTAAAGCGTGAGAGCTTATGTCACAAGGATATATTCTTTCATTATTTGCAACGTTACCTATACCTGGCAACATAATGCCTGCGGATTTCTTTAAAAACTGTCGTACTGTTCCTATTTTACAGATTTATTTAGCACTAAATGTAGTAAGAAATACATAGAAGTCAAACTGACGTTTTCTTTTCCAGGGACAGAATATTACAACTTGCCAAACCGAAGGTACCTAAGACACAATGGTTTACAAGTGTTGGGTGAGTTAAACTTTAAAACACATTTAATTTCCATAGAGGGAAGGAAATGATTGGGATGGTTTTGAGAGAAAACAATCTGGCCACCAAATAGCTCGAAAAATAGGCTTCCTCTGATTTACATAAGACACACCCCGGTTTTTTTTTCCAGCAACTGATGCATTTATCTTCTGCATAATTTTTTTTTTCTTCTAAAAGTCAACGGATTTTTGTAAAGCTATTTAGGGACCATTACTATTTTTTCTTAATTGCAGGCTCCATCACCGAATATTCGAATGTCGGTCGGAAAATATTAGTGCACCATTTCCTTTTGAAAATACTTAAGATAATTAATAATTTGTCTTCCTGACGCTTCCATTCCGTCTGTGAATATAACATCCTGTGAGTTCTACATTATAATAACTGCCATCTATTTTCGTTTTGTCATTCAGAGTGCATTTAAAGCTAATGACAGTTCGATCATTAGTTCAGATCCGAGTCATCGGAAAAGAAAGCTGAGGACCGTTTAATCATTAGTTCAGATCCAAATCATCGGAAAAGGAACTAATGGCAGTTCAATCATTAGTTCAATTCTGAGTCGTCGGAAAGGTGGCCATCACCAGTTATTATGTACTTTAGAGAGAGTGATGTATGTAAGGTGAAGTTGTTTTCATTTTAAACATGCATAGTGGAGAGAATGTTGGAATACCTATATACTACTTTCATGTAATGTGGCTGAAATTTTGGATATTGTACTTTTGGAAATTTTAAATGATCTTCGGACATTGCTAACTAAAATGACTGCTCCCTTGTGCTCCAAAAATCAACCTGAATTTGTCTAAAGTACACTATTCTTGGCAACTATTAAAATATGGAAAATGAATTTTGCCAAACTAGACAATACCAGCTTCTAAAAGTGCAATGAATGAATTACCAAATACATAAAATGTAAATAAAGTTATCGGCTCTATTTCTTACAATTTACCTCTGAAGTTCGAGAAGTGAAAATGAGCTAGTAGAGCAAGCACTTTTTTGAATGGTTCACATATGGAGTAAGGGCAGGCTGTATACTCTCTAGCCCATATTACACCCATCAATCATACATCAAAATAAAGGGAATTAAAGGTTCTTTGAACAATACCTAAGATATACAAAGTCTCTTTTAAATAGCCAGCATAACTATTGAGGAAGCCAGGGAAAACTTTTTCTTTAAAATTTTAACCCTATGCAAAATACGAAACTGTACAGCGCCACCTAAAAGGAGCTAATGGCAGTTCAATCACTAGGTGAGATCAAAATCATCGGAAAAGGAGCGAATGACAGTTCAATAAATAGTTCAGATCCGATTCATCGGGAAAGGAATTATTGGCAGTTAAGAAAAGGAGATAATTGCAGTTCAATCATACTTAAGATCCAATTCTTTGGAAAAGGAGATAGTGACAATTCAATCATTAGTTCAGATCTGAATCGCCGGGGAAAAAAGTCACTCATAGTTAAACAACAATGCTCCTTCTTCATAGAAGCGATCGCCTGTGATAACAAATCCATATGGAATCACATGCAAAAACTAATTCCAAAGAAAAAAGTACTTCTAAGTTCTAATTAATGGCACTAGCTGTACTGATTGATTATCACAATATTGCAAACTAACTGAACATCTTGTTCCCAAACACCTTACAGGTCAAATTTTTTAGTCTAACAAAGATAAAATTTACTGCCTTCGTAAATTAAATGGTACTCTATCAAGTTAGTTTCAATTATCCTCCTAATTACAATAGCTGATACTATTGATATTATCAATAAATTAGACACTAACAAATCAGAGGGTCTAGATGGAATTCACTTAAAAACTCTGAAAATGTCGGCTTTATCAATCTCTGAATTAGTGAAAAACAAGTAATTAACTGTAGTATCACTTCGTGCAAATTTCCAGTCGCTGAAATTAGCAAACGTTTTTGGAAATCTTAAGGGAAATTAAAAGAAAGACCCATCCAACTTTTAACCTGTTCTAACTGTACTTTAACAGTAAGTGGTGTTCATCAAGGATCTGTATTAAGGCTTCTACATTTTCTACTGTTTATCAATGACTTAGCCTTGTATCAAGTGCACTCGAACACGGATATTTTTGCTGACGACTATAGTATTCATGTGGTAATTCTCTTGACACCATTGACAATAAACTTCAAATTGGTGTCGACAAAAAGAATGCATGTTGATATTCTAAAATGAAATGATGACAACCCGAAAAGAGCAATGCCCATCCATTAACTAAAATGGCTTAGTGTTAAAAATAAAATAAAATAAAATAAAAAACCTTCTTGGAATCTACACCGATCAACACCTCAGCTGCAATAGATATATCGATCACGATTGTGTAATGGTCGTCAAAATGAACATCTCTCTTGAAATTACTGTCGAAATTTCTGCCTTCCCAGTCACTTAAATTTATCTTCCGGGATATATACAACCACTAACAGAGTACAGAAAACACATCCAATTATAATCTATCCAGAAATGACAGACGCAAAAAGGGCCACCGGAATAATTTTTTAATTTCCTATTACGACTCTTACTGTTATGTTTTCACGTTTACAATGGCTACCTGTACAAAAAGGTATTCTATATCTTAAAGGCACCATGACATAAAAGTCTTCAACAAACTTCCTCCAGATTATATCTCTAACCTAGCTGAACTAATAGCATCAAATACTGAATGTAATCTCCGATCAAAAACTAATAAAGAAAACCAGCTTCTGTGGTCGAAAACCAACGTTTTCATTAGCTTTTGCTGTATCAGCACCCGTCTTTTAGAGTACATTTTTTCTTTTCTTCTCTTGAGACAAGATAAATATATATCTTTCAGGCCAAACCTGATGTGGGGAACACAAGAGATGATATGGCCTATAAAAGATTCAACAAAAAACGCAGAAGCATCCGAAAGACTCAGACTCCTTGCAGAACCAAAAAAGGACTTCCTGACTGGAGATAAAATTAATAGGTATGTTGTTGTTTTTTATTTTTTTTTTTATAAAAAAAGATTACAATTATCATACATGACATGCAGAATTTGCATTGCCTCCGATATGCACATGGACGCATCGGTGATAAATTGGTAGATCAAAGTTGCTAAAGTTAAAGATTTATGGATCAAAAATATCTGTAGTTCATCAATAGGTACTTTCTTTTAATGCGCAGATCGTAAACAAGTACTTTTTGTAATGTGTAGATTATAAACATGTACATGCACCAGGTAATTATATGTAATGCGTAGACAATAAATAGGCTCTTGTTGTTGATTATCAGTAAATCAACTTTATGGTTCTACAACTAATTCTCACCAACTGTGGCATTTTGATTAAGATACTACTTTTCCATTTAGAAGTTAACTTAAAAGAATCGAAGAGTTGTAGCTGTAGTTGTTGTAGGGTTTAACGCCTTTTTTTCAGCACCAGATAGGCTGTACATGGCGGCCAGTATAAATGGTGGAAGAAGAACCCGGGAAAACCCCTGAAAGAACCACCGACCAAAGAGAAGTTACTGGCTTGCTTTCTCACATACCCACATTGGTCGAACCCAAGACTCCAACCCAGGGCCCCGAGTGGCCGAGTGGTCTAAAGCGCTGTCCATTACGGATCACTGCCATCTCACCTCTGTCTGCGTGAGTTCGAGTCCAGACTCCGGCTAACGTGGGTAAGTGAGAAAGCCTGCCAGTAGCTTCTCGTGGATCTTTCCGGGTTCTTCCTCCACCATTAATACTGGCCGCCGTGTATAGCCTATCTTGTGCTGAAAAATGGCGTTAAACCCTATAACAACAACAAGAAGACTCCAACCCATGAAGACAGAGGCGAGATAGCAATGATTCGAAACGGTGAGCGCTTTAGGCCATTCGGCCACTCGGGGCCCCGACAATAAATAGGTACTTACATGTAAGGTGTAGACTATAAATAAATACTTCCTGGCCATGTGTAGACTATAAATTGATACTTCTTTGTAATGCGTAAACCAAAGACAGGTACTTTTTTGTAATGAGTAGGCCACACAGAGGTACTTTCTTGTAATGTGATGACCATAAATAGCTATTTACTTGTAATATGTAGACATTCATTACGTACTGGTTTGTTATGTGTAGACTATCAATAGGTACTTTGTGGTAATGTGTAGACCATAAATAGCTATTTACTTGTAATGTGTAGACCATAAATAGGCACTTATTTGTAATGTGTAGACTATTTTCAAACTTTTTTATATACTTTTATTTGACAACCTTTATACGACTTTTTTATTATTTAAAAAAACATCTTTCCCTTTTAAATCAGGATACATGTTTACGTTTTAGTTGGGTGGGTGGGAAACTCTTCCTTTAGCTTTAACTTTAATAATTAAAGTTTTACCTGGCACAATGAAGCCAGGATTTAGCTGATACATACATACATACATACATACATACATACATACATACATACATACATACATACATACATACATACATACATACATACATCATTAGGTCATGGTAGATTATTTCAACCTTTACACCTTATGGAAAATCATAAACAGATCATACATAAGATCCAATTTATTTTGAGGCAAGTCCTTTTCCAAACCAAGTATTATTTCATATACTAAAGAAAAGAAGAGTCGTTAGAAGGGACTGGCATTCGCCTGTCTAAAACGAATTTCCAGACATTCAAGATAAGACAATTTTACTTTCTAAATTGACGAATGCTGAAACCATTTATATATTCTTGAGCAACAAGATTTTCAAATTAGCCAAGAGGACAACCACATTGGATTTAAGACGGCTAACAGTTTGATATAGACACCATTAGAAAACCCCATCTTGTTGCGACTATCCATTCGGAGAATTAGTGACCAGATTTTCATTATATTCATTGTGGTTGCCGCATTTTAAGTCAGATAAACAGTGTTCACCCATGACCAAGTAGACGTCATAATTAGTCTGGTAAAACCTCATGTCAATATGACTTTCTGTTTTGGAAAAGTGGCAATAATACAACATTCAAGACAGCTGTGGATGGTAGATCTGCACCATTTTCACTTAGTTTTTACCAGGCGTAAGTCATCTGGTAAAAAATTATGTTGATATAACTTTCCAAACAAACATTTTCAAAAATGACCGCTGTGGTCGCCATATTCGATGCATATTTTCAAGATCGCTATATTGGATGTAAGGATCTGCTTATTTTTTTAAAGTTTAAACCAACCAGACACTTTAAGACCCATGCTGATAGTGCACACATGTTAGCATGGAAAGCTGCAATTACTTTTTACCCATAAAGCATACAATTAAAAAGGTATAACAAAAACATCTCTCTCTCTCTCTCTCTCTCTCTCTCTCTCTCTCTCTCTCTCTCTCTCTCTCTCTCTCTCTCTCTTCAAACGATGTTTACAGCCATTACAAGAAACGCAACTCTTTCTGAAAAAAAATAAAGAATTGCTTATAACGACAAATTCATCATACCGACGAAATTCTTTGCAAACAAATTGTAATGTGTACTGATTGTGGGCTATATTCTAACAAAGAAACTAAGCATACACATAGGGCAGAACCCAGGTATCTCGGTCTTAAATATGCTGATTGAACCAATGACTTCACATGTTAGATGTAATATAAGATAAAAAGCTCCATTGTTATTTAATATTTATATAATATCATACCAACCCTCTAGTCTTAAAACTAAACGTCCTGGTACAAAACTACACCAACAGGACTCTCGATAACCCAAGCTTCTGGTTTGTCTAGCTTTATCAATGAAGAATCTCAAAGACATTACACCTTTACTAATGTAACTTAAGTTTGTAATGTAATTTAACATATAAATGTAAAATTAGCATGTTCATTTCAATTATTACACTTTCGAGTTTAAATGCGCTTTAGGGTTTTATCAGCATACATTAAGGATCCTGGCACAGAATTATCAGAAAATTATTGTATAGTCTCCTACTGTTATTCCTGTCTTTTTCAGATCACTGTTTTACTACAGCTGTGGTAGGTCATCGGTTCTATGGGAGGTCGGGGATAGTGCAAAGAATGCCACAACCAGTGAGCGGACATTCATCCTATCTAAACATAAGGAGCCCCATCCTGACTTCAAAGAAGGCAGGTGAGTCTGGGTAAAACAGGTGGCACATTCGTAGTAGCAATGGACTTAGCAATATCCGCATCATCATCATCAGTGGAGTTTTATGTGAAAAATTCTCCCTTGATTTTATACAGCCCTCACTTAACATAATTAGTCACTTATCCCAACTTGTTCTTATTATTGTCGATTTTTTTAAAAATTATTCACCGTTTTTTACATGTGCAAAGAGTGAGTTTACACGGCAATGTATCTTAACACATCTTACATACATACATACATACATACATACATACATACATACATACATACATACATACATACATACATACATACATACATACATACATACATACATACCGTGTTCTCTACTGACGGTGCAGGTTGATGTTGTTATAGGGTTTAACGCCATTTTTCAGCACAAGATAGGCTTTACGTGGCGGCCAGTATTAATGGTGGAGGAAGAACCCTGGAAAACCCCGGGAAGAAACACCGACCCACGAGAAGCTAAAAGCAGATCTTCTCACTTACCCACGGTGCGGGTTGACAATACAGTGTTAAGTAATTTAAAACGCATTATCTGCATCAAATCAACTTCTGGAATGGTCAGCAATTTGATCGCCTAGTGATACCCCTCCCGCTGCACCCCATCCTAACTCCGTGATGGAGCAAAGTCTATAGCAAGAAACAAAGTGCAGAATTCTTTTAAGTACGAGTGCATTTACCATGTCAACATGAGTATCATCTGATGATGATGTTCAGCAAATATATTAAGCTAAGAGGAATGTGAAAACTTTTTTTTCTTTATTATAGTGAAAGTGTATTAATCTAAAGTAGTGCAATGTAATTGTTGAAAAGTAGATGATATTATGTAACACAGGGACTGGAAACTCCAGAGCACTGCCAGATACCACTCACTCCAATCTAATATGCAAATAAGATTACCAGTGGTCTGTTGACAATAGCAAAGATAAATATGCTCGCTGAAAAAAAACTTAGCTGTGCTTACCGGGTTACATGATAAACTTAGATGTGCCTACCGGGGTTACATGATACACTTAGAGGTTACATGATACACTTAGAGTCCTGTTGGGTTACGTGATAAACTTAGATGTGCATACTTGGTTACATGATAAACTTAGATGTGTTTACCTGGTTACATGATAAACTTTGATGTGCTTACGGGGTTACATGATAAACTTAGATGTGCTTACGGGGTTACATGATTAACTTAGCTGTGCTTACCGGGTTACATGATAAACTTAAATGTGCTTACCGGGTTACATGATAAACTTAGATGTGTTTACCGAGTTACATGATAAACTTAGATGTGCTTACCGGGTTACATGATAAACTTAGATGTGCTTACTGGGTTACATGATAAACGTAGCTGTACTTGCCAAGTTATATGATAATGTTAGCTGCAACTCACATTCATGACCTTTTCTAATTTAAATTAAAATATTTTGCTAGTATTAGTAAAGTCAACAAAACTACTTTTCCCCTTATATTCGAACATCTTTTGTGCAGCAATAGCACAGAGACAAATATATTATCAATAAAAAAAATCCCCGTTTATTATCACGTTAGCCTTAATTTTCAGTTTAATAACCATGTAAGACAACACTTTTTCTTCCTTCTAACTGCTGCGAGCTGAAAATATCATTGATATTCTAGAGCACTATACAAGATTTACAAATTAGCTGCTATGGTGGACGTATTTGATGTCAGATCTGCACCACTTTTTTAATTTCGGACCAACAACACATCTTGTCAAACCCCCATGTTGATACAACTTTCTTATTTTGGGGTGGTGGGGTGGTGGTGGAGGGGTGGGTTATAAAAATAAAATTTTTAAGATGGCTGACATGAGGGCCTTATTAGACATTAAACCAGCACTATTTCCATTTAGGACCAGCAAATAAAGCCTTCAGGTGAAAGGACAATGGCAATAACAGGATATTAAAGATGGCCAAAGTGGCAGCGTATTGCAAGTCATATAAACACCTCTTTCATTTACAACCAACTAGGCACCAAAATAAGCATTCTGCTAAAACCCTTGCTGATATGACCATTCATTCAGGAAAGGAGTGATAAGATTTTTTTGTCTTCATATGGTCGTTGTAGTGGCCATAATGGATGTCTGAGCCACACAATTATTAACTCAGACCAAGCAGACAAGATAAGAAGTCATCCAGTAAAAATACCATGATGAATCAACCACCCATTCACAGTAGAAATAACAATATGTCCAAGATGGCCAGTGTGGAGGCCATATTGGAGGTCAAAGTGACACCATTTCCATTTAGAAAACCCTATGACAAGTTAACGTTTTTGTCAGGACTAGTAGCAACAATATTTTCAGGTTGACCACTGACCATACTTGACATCAAAGCAGCACAATTTTCATTTTAGAATAACAAACATCACACAAAAAAATCTTTAAGTGAAAAATCTATGCTGATATGACCATTCTTTCAGAAAGTGTGGCGACAACAAGATTTTCAAGATGACTCCTGTAGCAGACATACTAGATGTCTAAGTGGCACCATTTTCATTCAGGACCAATTAAACCAAGGGATAATCTGTGTGTCAAGTTTCACGACAATCCTCAAAGTGGAGGAGTTGCAATACTAAAATTGTGCTTACAGATCGACGACCAACAACAAACCATCCGATAAACTTTCCTAGTCTATGACCAGTAGAGCTATAATTGGGCTATTAACTAATATTATCAGCAATACATTTTCTATTAATATATCTTGCATACAAATTTTGACAAGTATTTACAAGACGCCATGGTGCAAATTTGTTGTGCATGTTAAACAATTATTCTTTGTCACTCATTTCCAAAACTTTTTGCATAAATGTCAAAATAAATTAAAAGTATGCATTCTTGCATATTTTGCTCACAAAATGGTATCTTTATTTGTTATGTTAACATGCAAATTTTTTTCCATCTTAATGGGCGGTCCTATGATCAAAATAAAACATCAATATCTAAGTATATGTATTCTGAATTTAAATGTTTGAACACTTTTGTCTCTCAATTGAGAATTTATTTTGAAAGATCAAGTAAAATTAAGAGATAATATTGAAGAAGTTGCCGTCTAAAAAAATTGTCTACTAAAGGATGTAATGAATTGTACTCATAAATCACATCAAGGGAGGTAACCACTGAGTAATCATTTCCTCAAGAAATTACGAGTTTTGTTCCTTAATACACTTTTAATCGACTTTCTGCAAAACTAATACAGCAAAATATACAAAAGTGCTATATCATAAACACAAACTGTTCTTAGTAAAAAAAAAAGACTAGAGTTGAGAGCATGCCATAGACTTATATAATTCTTTGTATACTGTAGTTTAGTCAATTTTGAATACTTTTGTGTTTTTGATAACAGTTTTTGATAACATGCCTACTTCTTTCAGGAGTGACCCTATGGAGGAGCTGAAATACACGTTAATGTATGCATTTGTTATATTTTGTGTAAACTGAAACTAACTGCTTTAAACCATAAAATTAACATGAATCAAGAGATAGTAAATATTTCAAACTAATGAACTACCAGTGTATACATATTTGTATTTTTACAAAGATTTTTATTTCAATGATCAACATATATCGATAAATTGGAAAACTTTTGTTGACCAGATCATTTTACTCCAACAAATTCTTTTCCAAACACAAAGCACATTCCAACATTGAAATCAAGCAATCAATGGTGGGTGGATCATATGTACTTTCAAAATAAGAATGTCCAACCTGACAAAGATGTTTTATCTGTGTAGATGTCTTTCCTTGAAACATACTTTTAATATAAATATATACAAACTATATACCAAAGGCAAAATTATAGTTGATGCTTAAAAAATTGCAATAATAATTATCTAATCCTGTTTACATTCTATAAGCAAGTTTAAGCAAAAAGTAAAGTGGAACATACAACTAGTTGTTGAATCAACATGGTTTTGGCATACTGAAGGAAAAAGGGCACATAAACATTTCTCTTATATATCCTAAACATATTTAAATTTTATGTAACTCAGTAAGTACTAATTATTATAATAACATGATTTCAATTATTCAATACATGCCTGTACATACCTTTTATTTAATCTACTTTTTTCATTACAAAAAGTATGGAACTCACCCAATTATGATGCATGCCTCTGAATTTCAATTAACCTATCCTTAACTACTGTGAATTCACTTTTCTTGGTGGAGCACCAATTTCTAAAGATTTTGTGGTTAGTACAAACTGTGAAATTTGAGACTCAGCCAAAAATGATTCTTCTGTGGAATTAATAGGACTTGTATGACAATTCAAACATTTAAGCACCAATGAGGTGTTTTTTTTAATTGGCAAAACCACAAAAATCAATACCAATGAAAACACATGAATTCACAGCATTTGCAAATTCCAAGTTTTTATTGTCTTACATTTTGTCATTCTGTTCTTCTTCCAAAAGAATTATAAATATTTTGCAAATACTTCAAAATGGTTTTGCTAATTATCTGGAGCATACATGATTCTCCTGCTGGTTTCAAATTTTCACTGCCAAAGAAATGATGCATACCAAGTATCAACCATCAATTGTGCAGCCAAAGATGAAGCCATTGTAAACACGATAAACATTCTCCTTATGATGCATTCATAATGTTCACACACTGTAAAACAGCTATTTCCAACACAAATAACTTAAATACTTAACATTGCTTGAAATACTCATACAACTTCCATGTAAAGCATTGTCTTGTCTATGACCCCAGAAAACAAATATAAAAATCTCAATCCAACCATTTCATAGTATCAGCACCTGTGTACATTTTTCTGTGTGCCTGATTTAGTCTTATTTCCATTAATTTTGTGCAAGTTATTCTTATTTTATCTACACTGGTAAAATGTATTTCATATCTATAAGAGAATAGAGATGTATAGGTTCTGATACTGTGTAGATCTAGGCCATGGGCACTTTTACTTCTGATAGCCATCAGTACTTATTTCTGATACTGTACATATCAAGGCCATCAGCACTTATTTCTGATACTGTGCATATCTATGCCATCAGCACTTATTTCTGATACTGTGCATATCTAGGCCATTAACACTTATTTCTGATACTGTGCATATCTATGCCATCAGCACTTTTATTTCTGATACTGTGCACATCTAGGCCATTAACACTTATTTCTGATACTGTGCATATCTAGGCCATTAACACTTATTTCTGATACTGTGCATATCAAGGCCATCAGCACTTTTATTTCTGATACTGTGCATATCTAGGCCATCAACACTTATTTCTGATACTGTACATATCTAGGCCATCAACACTTATTTCTGATACTGTGCATATCTAGGCCATTAACACTTATTTCTGATACTGTGCATATCTAGGCCATCAACACTTATTTCTGATACTGTACATATCAAGGCTATCAGCACTTTTATTTCTGATGCTGTACATATCTAGGCCATCAACACTTATTTCTGATACTGTGCATATTTAGGCCATCAACACTTATTTCTGATACTGTGCATATCTAGGCCATCATCACTTTTATTTCTGATACTGTACATATCTAGGCCATCAGCACTTTTATTTCAGATACTGTACATATCTAAGCCATCAGCACTTTTATTTCTGATACTGTACATATCTAGGCCATCAACACTTATTTCTGATACTGTACATATCTAGGCCATCAGCACTTTTATTTCAGATACTGTACATATCTAAGCCATCAGCACTTTTATTTCTGATACTGTACATATCTAGGCCATCAACACTTATTTCAGATACTGTGCATATCTAGGCCATCAGCACTTTTATTTCTGATACTGTACATATCTAGGCAATCAACACTTATTTCAGATACTGTGCATATCTAGGCCATCAGAACTTTTATTTTTTGAAATTGTACAGCACAACATATTTTATAATAAAAACTAATTTTCATCCAAGCCGAGAAAGAAAGATATACCCAGTATGAAGAAAGAAAGAAGGAACCAAGATTTGATGTGAGGCTATACTGCTTGATTTTTTTGCAGAATTTTCCCATTTTTTTAAGCAGTAACTGACAACTCCATTGCTGCTTCTGGAAACTAGCATTAGAATATGTTCTTGTTTCACCTGGTTGAATTGCCATGGTGGGTAGAGTGCTGTTTGATCAGCATCAATAATAAGGCTTTTAAGTGCGAGTATTGAGACATTTAGGCATAATGCAATGTCCTTCATCAATAGTTATCATCAGTCGATTGTGTCAACTTTTGTACCCATGGGCTACCTATCCATCAGGCATGCATAGTTTCCTATTTTATTGGCTGAGTAGGTCTTAATATCCTAATCTTTATAATACAAATTAAAACTGCCACTATCTTTTGTTGAACTATATGTACTTCATATGCGTTAACATTATATAAATAAACCGGTGACCATCTTATAAGGTTCCTCTAAAGGTAAACCATCACCTGATGTGACATCATGGTACACTAGAATACTTTTTATTTTGCCTGCTCCACAAGACACCACCTTTCAATCTGAGAATGTGAGATTTCATTTGAAGTACAAATTTACAAAATGACAAGCAGCATATCATAAAAGTTTGATTTTTGTCTTTTTTGTTGTCGATTTTTGCAGATCCCAGTACAAGTACAGCTGTGGGAGATCAAGCCCAATATGGGCAGTGTCAAGGGCAGCACAATCTTGCGGAGAAATGCCACGGACAGAAATGCTAGCAAAGCACAAAGAAGTCCATCGAGATTATGTGCCTGAGAAGCCTGTACAAAGGGAGGTCACTCATTCAGCATTACATGTTTCTGCCAGTGATAGAGTTCAATCCCTTGCAACACCAAAGAAAAGACCTGAGGGCCCATTTAGAGAGCCAGGATGGCCTGTAGGTTTAATTTCTCGGTTTAACTTTTTTGGCGGCATCCAGCACTTGTTTACATTGGAAATACAATATGTACTAACTCTCTTATTATTTATGTAAGTTACCAGATCAAACATCAAGTAAAAGTAAACAATATTAACATTGCCGATATTTACAAATACTGATAATTTATATCAACAAGGATAGAGAAAGCTGACAGGTTTAGATCTTTAAACTAATTAGAAATGGAATGGGTCAAAAAAAATTCACTGCATATTGTTATGCACTTGTGTTATATTTTCTTCAAGATGTTTTGGGAGCAGTAGCAGCTAAGTCTGTAGAGCATAAGGCTGGTCATCAAAAACATCATGGATATTCACCCATGTTGGCTGCCTGATGTGTCAGATCTATGCTCCAATACTGCCATTAATGTGTTAAAAAAGTTCAATAAGAAAATCAACAACCCAACCCCCCTCTAATAATTATATTTTCTTTGACAATACCATACATACAGTATTGTCTTACAGGTGCAATGCAAAATCTCTGAACCCACTAATTGGACTCCCAGATATTCAATTACCAGATGTGAAAAAGTCAATATTTATTTATACTGTGTCATTATGAAAAATTCTGATCTGGCATGTTAAGTGAAAAGCTGTAGACAAACAATCAATAAGGTTTCTAATGCCAAAGCATATGCAGCCTTGAGATTTTGCAATAAGATGTGCAATGAGCAAACCAATGCTCTTATGCAGCTCTAAGATTTTTTTGTACACAGATAAGCTACGGTTGTATTTAGCCTTGAGGCATTTTTTATGCAAGCAAGGCGATAACTATAACTTTTTCCATTGCAAAGAACATCATCATCAGGAAAAACACTGATCCCTCCAACTGACTGCACATATATCATATCAATACCCATTTTAAGTCCAGAACTGCAAACAAAACAGAAGCTGATCTACAATTGCATAATGCATCTGCAGATCTTGACATATTACCTTTAACTGATTACACAAAAAATGCATAAACCCAGATCTGCCAGCACATTATGCATTAGCTGGTCTGTGCCTGAGCAGCAGTAGTAAACTCAGCATGTACATATATTACCCATCCTAAATTTATACCAAACACTTTATGTTTACATGTAAAAACTTTGGATTTTGCTTTTTTCTTAGGTTACAAATGCCGCCAAGACTGCATCAGCTGGTTCCAGATGTCTGGAATTGGCTCGGGCAAAGACCATTGCAGAGGGTTACCAGCTGCCAAGGGAAGTTGAATGGCCTGTCAGTAGAGCTGCAAAAAGGGCAGTAGCCACTGGGCGACTTGATGAACTTGCAAAGCCAATTACAAGGGCAACAATGGATCATGTGCAGTTTAATCCAGATGCCTTTCTAGTGAAACCTCTAGCACTTACTGGTGTATTTCCTCCAAGAGTGGAAAAGCTGGCCCGACCAATAGAACGCTGATTCAATTTTTAAAATTACTTCTGCCACATGTAGTTGTCCATGATGGTGTTTAAACTGCAAAAAGTGTATCTGTCATTTGACATGTAATCATATTCCTGTTGTCTGTTATGCAAATCAGTATTAAGCTTTATATCCTATTTCTAATCCAAAACATTTTCCAAAGACAGTCCAACTTCCTATATCAATGTGAGATCCAAAATTGGTCCCTTTTTGCTAGAAATGGTCAGTATCACGATCTGTAGCAAAACAACTTTATCAGGGAGAAATTATGTGATTGGTCTGCAATGATGGCTGGGTTACAGAAGGAATGGTTTAGGGAAGGGAAGGTTAATGGTAATCAAAGAGATGCTAACCCATGAGAATGCTCATCAGGAATTCAAGTATGAATTTTCATTTGGAGAATCTTGGCAGCCTGTATGGAATTGAATAGAATGTTTATTTAGATCACAGACTTCTCTACAATTATTTTCCTACAGATCCGAAAGTACTCACATCTGTACTGATTCAGTAAAACTGCAACTCCAATGAGAATAAATGATGTATCCATTCCTCCAACATCAGGGTCTTGAATTCCTTCAAAATGTTTTGGCCAAAAGAATCATACACATTAGTTTTTCACAAATTATTTGAATCATTCTTTTCTGTATATATCTGCAGCCATTTTAAAAATTTTAATCTAAATGAAGTTTCTTATGCACATTTTTGTAAAACTGAGAACTATATTATATGTACATGTATCAGTCTGTCAATGTAGCACTTTTCTGCCCACATATACACACATAGAAAACTCAAACTGAAATACTGTATTTTCATGAATTTCATCGACAGAATTATGAAAAAAGAGAATTTTCACTGATTTTGTAAATATTTCCACAAAATTTGGAATAGTTGGCATCTCTGAGCTTACCTGGAGTCATATACTTGACTTCAATTAAGTTTGGAAATATTTTTTGTTAGAATAGAAATGGTTTAGGTCTATTTATTCACTTCTGCATGAATTTTCCCCTGCTGATCTTGTTTTTGTAAATGTATCAACATGCAGTTAAACCTGATGCTTCCTACACTAATTGTAAGCAAAATTTGTGTGTTGTTATGAGGCATGTAAAAATTATTTTGTGACAATATGGCCTGTTAAGTATTGCTACCACTGTGGACTAATATATATGATACACTTTTTGTCTTACAAATAATTAGAAATAGCAAACAAAAAAAATTTAAAATTAACACAATGAAATGAACCAATCAATTCTTTAATAAATAATACAGAAGAAAATTAAAATTACGCCCTGAATAACAACAGTTACTAACATTCTATTACTGCTTTCTTCTAGAACGGCTTCATATAGCATTGTTGTGTAAATTACAGGGTCTGAGCTGAAGGACAGTTTATAAGGCAAAAACAGTTGTGCTACATCATGACATCATCTGATGGCATACGATTGACTACTAGCAGTGCCCACTGGAACTAATGCAATTTCCATTGTCCAGTATAACATCCAGTAATAATGTGGTAATGCACATGGTTCTAAATTTGATTTCTTTTGTCAGCCTATCTATTAAATGGATTTTGTTTCTAGAATATAAATTAATGTAGTACAATACAATAGTTTCTAGAGTATAAATTAATATTGTGTACAAGATAATAGTTTACAGAATATAAATTAATGTAGTACACAAGATAATAGTTTCCGGAATACAAATTGATGTAGCATATTAGATAGTAGTTTCCAGAATGTAGTATTAATGTAGGATAATAGTTTCAGGAATTAAAGTAGTATATGAGACAACAAAATAATACCTGTTCCTGTCTATTCAGTGGATATCATGCCATGATCACTTAAATTGACCAAGATTTTTGTTAAGAATATTATATCACGATGTTACTTCAAAATGACCAGTATCTCTTGATACATTCCTTCTGATATGTAACAAGCTTAGTATCCTATGTTAGAGTTTGTGATATGTAACATGATTTGTTTCTTTGTTTTATTTCCATTTTGTGCAATTTTGTAAAAAGAAATGAGTGATACATCATTTTCTATGTATTGTGTGCAGGCAGCTGTGAACTAAATAAGACCAGATTTGCAGCCAGATAATCTGGGTTTATGATGTTTACTTAAATCTATACTTAGTAACAACAGCATAAACCCTGAAATGGCATCCTATATTGTGTTGGCAGACATGAGTCTATCCAGATTATACACTGATACATGTGTACTGTATGGTAGTATACAGCTACACTTCAATAATTAAAAATGTTAAGTTATGATCATTATATGTAAGATTTGTATTATTTAACTTTCTTGGTTGTAAAACAGATAACGGTCGAAACTAAAAAAATGGCACAATGTAAATCAATCAAAAATCGCAAAAGATCTCAAATACTTTTCTTTGACTTTCACAGTATTGATATTGCAACTAATATAAACAATTTTCCATTTCACTAATTAACATCAGACAAAGTTGCAACCATGTGATTTCATGTTCAATATCTCTAAGAGTCGTAGCTTAACACACGTCAGTAACACGTTATAATGATCATGTCATTTCAGGCTTTGCTGTACGTGTTAATTTTACCCACAAAAGACACTCTTAAGTAGTTACAACAAACAGCACAATATAAAATTACGCAAAGTAAACCCAGTATAGCACATATTTATGCATTGGTTAATCCCATGTAACTTGATGTTAGGCTGTACCTTTGGCGTAAGTGTACAAAATTGTTTTCTTATCAATATTTTCTGGGTGCTTGAATTGTACTATACTCAACAGGATTTGTATTGGAAATAAGCATTTTTTATTTCCATAGGCATATACTTGTTCAGTGCACTAAACCTGATGATTCTAGATTTACATTTCAAACAGTATTGATGTATGTAACCTTTGCAATACATGTCTTGCCAATCCATATATTTAGAATGTAGTGACTGAAAATTTTCCTGCAATTCCACCTGTTAAATTGTAGGGGTAGAAAATCATTTTTCTGTAATTAGTTTACTAGTTTATTCTAATAATTTAAAATGTCAATGTTTTTAATGTGATGTGGATTTGTAAAGTCAACTAACTAAAATAAATTTAAAGACTATATCATTATGACTTTGTCCACTGATATGCAGCATCCAAAGACCAATTCAGAGTTGGCATCATATTTTAAAGCTTGTTTTTATGCAGCATCTAAATTATTTAAACACTTTTAAACACAGAAAGCTGGTATTACTTTAAAGTTTTTGGCTCACTGACGTACCAAGATGCAAATATTTGATGCTGTGTAATTATAAAAACTGTGGACTCCTATACATTTTCTTGGGTAAAAAATTCCTGTGTTTTGAAAAAAAAAAATAAAAAAAAATGGAAGGGTCATTTTATTTATAATTGAATTCAGGAACTGGAGTTGTGGTCATACAGTCATCTTTTGTTGGATCCTGAAATTAGTAGGTTGTATAACCATCAAATCCACAAAAATTATTATATCACAAATGAAGGTGATAGAGTGGAGTCAAAACATCAATGCTGAACAATCCACAAAATTAATATGTGATTTAAAAATTATTTTTTTTACATCTGAACTAAAACTGCCTGAATATGTACTGCTATTTTAAAAACTGCATGTAAATTTTCTATTTAATGTATAGAACCTAAAATGTCAATTAAGGTTCAAATATTAGGCCACCAATTCAAAACTTATCTGCTATCTATATCAAAATATGGTAAAGAAATTAAATGAGTAATGCAGTTTTTCTTGCACTAAATCTCCAATATTATTTATTTTCAATGAAAAAATAAAAGGGAGGTAACTATTCTTTAGCCACGCAAATTTTAAAAATATGCAAAATTCCTCAAAATGTGACAATTAGGTGACATACTATATCAAAAGAAAAAATATGTTTATCGCTAAGTAAACAACAGAATTTTGTTACAATTTATTTCCGAGTGCTATATTTGAGCTCAAGTGTCACATTGGGATGATACCTTGACCGTGAAGGTTTATTTTTCACATTTGACAGTATTATCTATTGTGATAAAAATGGAGCATTTATTCTTGCTATACTATATTGCTGGTATTATGTTTAACAGAATGTTTGGGACTATTGTTTTATAGTTTTATACACAGTTTTGTGTGGTTTGCCTTTTGCAATTTTACATTACAGATTTGTTTTACTAAATAAAAGAAAATAATGATTTCTTTATCTTGGTCTTTCCTCCTAACATATCTTTAAGAATGAAGATAATACCCTGGTTTTATACAAACTGTCAGCTTCAAGTTGATAACCAAGTTGATCTTTTTCCAGGTATAATCGATACTTAGACTATGTCTATTTGATCTATTCTGAAATCACTGATGAATCGCAATACTTACTCTTACGACAATGTATCATGACACAGACAAGAACTATCAATACACATGAAGCAGAATGAAATATAACATAAACTAAATGATACAAAAATTAGCAATATTAAACATTTTCTTGTTTATTTTTTATCTGTCTGAATGAAGTAAAAAGAAAGTCCCTTTACCATAAATACCTTTACGGATTTCTGCTCAGTGTTATTTTATTTACTGGATTTTTATTATTCACTCTTGTCGGCATAATTTTGCAGGTTTTAAAGATATTGTAATTTAACTAGCTTTAATGTTGGTATAAAAGTCTACATAAGAAAACCGAAAGTTATTGAATGATAATATTTCTCAGAAATTCTTTAAATGTTGCTCTTATCTTTCTAGCAGTCAAATCTCAAACAAAAATGGCACTCCTGTAAAAACTTTCATGTACCCAGGTTCCCACATTTTCTTCAATTAAACATTTATGGTCTTCCCAGGTTTTCTCCCAAAAGCAATTTATTTTTTTACCCCCACTGAACAAAGTCAAAAGAAAGTTTGGCTCAGACAACACGCTTTTTTAAAATATAAAATCGTTTCTATTTGGAGACTATTTTAATCAGATGTATAGACATATACTAAATCTAAGATATATCACAAGAATGATTGAAATCCATATAAATTTTCATCCAACTTATTAAAAAAAACTTTACTCTGCTTAACTGCATATGTTGGCATATATTATGTTTAGCAGGTCAAACACAGACAATACTTCCAAATACTTTCCTTGGAATCAGCAAAAGGTTTTACATGTGGGTGAACCTTAAAAGTTCAATAAAAATAATAACAAATCAAAATTACTAATGGGATTAACATAAAGCATATAAACTGTTTCCTTCTACCCAATATCTTTACCTAACACACTCTTCTAAAACTCAAAGAGAGAAGCAGCTACAGTAGAACCTGTCTTGAAAGACCACCCTTTTTGCCAGAAAATTATGGTCTCTCAAGACAGGTGGTCTCTCATAATAGGTCACAGTGCTATATAATCATTAAGTTTGTGCACTGAGAATATGGTCTCTCAAGACAAGGTGGTCTCACAAACAGTGGTTTTTCAAGACAGGTTTCACTGTACTAGTATCTCCGAAATACTTTTTAAAAATAATACTCTATGTAGAGCTGTCCACTGATACCTGCCCACTGATAATAACCACAGTAATAAAATGAGGTACCGGGTATCTAATTACTATATACCAGTACAAGTTATCTACCAATGCATGTGGTCCCACATGCCCATGGCTTGTAAAAAAAAAGCAGCACTCGCTGTTTTTCAAGCTGACAAACTTTTTGAATGAGCCACAAATACAATATATGTAACTTGTTCAGTAAAATGTAGATGTCTGCCTATCCAAGTCAATGTTTGACTTTAATCTCTTAGCTTCTTTTTCCATGTGTTAACCCTTTGATCGAGTGATACTGATTTGTATTTTTAACATAGCTATTAAAAATTTTCAGTCATATTGCAATAATGTCTGCAGTGTGTCTGTTTAAAGTGTTGTCTAGCACTGGGGCATCATGCTGCAGACATGTAGCACAATGTCCCACCTAAGATAAATTTTCTAACACCAGACCAACCAGTCCTAACACTAACCTCTCAATGCTGAGAGCCAAATGAGGCAGCTGTTGGTACCATTTTTATAAGTCTTTGGTATCACTTATACCAAAGACTAAGTATAAGTCTTTACTTATACTTAGCCCGGGTTCAAATTTGCGACCTAACACATCTGTGATGGTCATTCTAACCTGTACGCCAGTGGAGCAGTCCTCTGTGGCAAGGAAAAGACAGTGGTTATCTGATCTTGCCACACAACTGACACATTTAGTTGCTACCTTTAATTGATTACACAAACTGTATGATCAAAGCCCAAGCTCAGTCTCTACATAAACACCTGCATATGATAATGAGGTCAAGGAGAGACGATATTCACAATGACTAGACCATGATGATTTATCCGATGACAGTTTAGTCAACCACTGTTCATTTTATTTAGTTGATATTGATACAAATAAATACAAAATGAGATCTTTTATTTACAATGACCATCAAAATTATACTTTTGTATGCTGCTGATGCCAGCATCAACCTGCAACAATGTGATTCAAGTTTGCAGACATTTAATACAATTTGCCTTTCATTCAGTACCATAGTAACTGATCAAGATGGATGGGTACCTGGTTACAAACAGTTTCACAGCTTTAACTCTATGTACGTTTTGATTAGCTCTTGCATATTACTGCTGTATCTTATGCACGGAAACACTTACAACATCAATAGATTTTTTATTAAGTGATATAAGTGCATACCATATTATGCTTAAAAAATCCCTGTTCCAAATCATATAAGCAAATGCCTATTGGAGAACTAAGATCTTATTTAATAAAGGAATTCTATAAAGATAACATTCTATATCTTTTATCATGTCAAATTTTACAAGAGATCTAGGATAAACAAATTAAATTCAATTTAATGTTGTAGGCAACATACAAACCTAACATTGAAGTTCAGCTCAATACATTGTAGTGTCAGATTAAGCTCTTTTGGCCCTGAGCACTTCAGCCTTGGGGACCCCATGGCAGTTAAGATATACACTTTGAAAGCTTTCCTTTATACACATACAGTTATAATAGCTATATTTGGTTAATAGATGGTTCAGACCTATATTGGGTTCACTGAAACACATAATTTTATCCACATTAAGAAGCTTCCCCCCCATCTGGCACTGAACATGCATGAATATTTCAGCAGATAAGAATGTGTTAAGTTTCCAGAACCTGGGTGATTTTCTGGAGCTGCATATGTTTGAAACGTGCTTTCAATTCTGCACCAAAGAGTCAGGTGCTAATTTTAATAATGAGTGTTCCCAACTCAAAACTATTAAAAAACTGAAATTCCATCAATAAAAAACAATGTCTCTATTTTTTTTAAATTTCAACTAGGATAAGGTCTCAAAAGATTCTTTTTGCTAAAACTTAACTTACATTATTAACCAATCCTGGTAAGCCAAACCCATATATATACTCTATTTAAAGTTCACCCATTTCTAGGCTGGTTCCCATTTTTCAATACAATTAGCACACATGTCCTAAAGGAACTCTGAGAATGCAAGATGCATTAGGGCCTTAACAAGAGAAACCCTCTTAATGTATTGCCATGTGAGTCTATTCAGAAAATATAAAAGTAACAATTTTAAAAAAAAAATTATGCATACATAATCAATGCACAGTGAACATATTAAAAAATCCACAAAAACTCATTTTCTTTTTTCTAGGAAATCAGCATTTTCTACAAAAGATATATTCAGTGATATGAGAGATGTTTTGTTTTGCAAATATGGACCTACTTGAATATTCTGCAGGTTTTTTTTATGTATGTATTTGATATATGTCATGTCATAGGTAATTATCACATTATGTGAAAATTTTTAATGTCTCTCTTTGGTAGATCTAATTATACTATCTGTCCTTAAACACTTAAACATAATATTTCACTATTCTAGCTGTGTGGTAGTTGAACATAGTAGTGATATGTTAAGAAACCAGCCTCAAGTGATCCAGTAGTCTGGATAATAGATAACAGTTCAGAATGCATTCTTTAAGAACAAGAAAAATAAACTTGTACTTCTAATTAAAACAAAATATAATGCCTGTACTCCCATTTAAACAAAGATGTTAAAACTTATCAAGACTAGTGTTTGTTAATGGTGTATACAAAGATGTTTCTATTTTACACTTGATGTTGTTACACAAAGTTTTTCTCAGACAAAATACTTTTTATAGCCCATTTCATACCGGATTTAACCGAGTTGCTCCGTAATTATCCGAAAAACCTCCCAAGTCACTTTATACTCCAGCTAATCAAACGCTGGTGGGCATATGTACATAACAAAATGGCGTATGTTGTTGTTTAGACGTATCAGATTAAAACAAATTAAGAAATGCCCGCTACCTGCCCGCTAAATGCGATGGATTTCTGCAGCTTTACCGTCGAAAAATATTCCAGGTTTGTTATACTGTGTATTATTACGAAAAATTCCTTTTATTGGTAAACGAAACTCGATTTATGTAATACGGTGTTATGGTAAAAAAAAAGGGATTAAATTTTTAACATCGACACCGTTTCCATACTCGCATGTACATGTCTAGATGTAAACAGCTCATAGCTACTCTCTTGTATGACTTTAAAATCCGCCCTTGTTTCCAGAAAATAAGACTGGATGGTTCCAATATTAAATTTTGTCAATATCTGTGGCATCATCGCTGTTGAATAGGCATTTTTTAACTCAATATATGAAGCTTAAGTAGTTGGAACAGTTGATGCTAATGCGGATGTGTCCACCTTGTTTTGACCACCAGCTATCGATTGGATATTGCGGTCAGCTGACCACCCGCCACGTGATCAAAATTCCGAGCAAATTACGAAGTTTGCCGAAGTCTCCATGAAATGGTCTATTATCTGATATTAATCACTTTTTTTATATAATGGGTATCCTTTTGCATATGCCTTCCTCTCTGTTCTTCATGCTTAAAATTACCTTTTGGTCTCGCCTATGTATCATCTGCCACACATGAGTAAATAAACATGTGTGGAATAATAGCCGCTTGATTTTAAACGTATTTGATGCTTTTATAAATGCCTTTACAGATTTTATCAGCTGAACTTTTGAATCAACAATAATTTTTCTCTCTGACAAGTTACAATGGTAACAAAACTGGTCTGAGACTGGAATGACTAGACCACCATAGGAGATGGGAAGGAATGTTTCCCATTTCCTTCAGGCAATATTTTCTAATACGTCCAACTACTCTGTAACATTCAATGCCCCCAAACTCAGCACCACTCTTGCAACATTTGAATAAAAGTAATTACCTGTCTGTGTATGTGTCTCTCTGTAATCTTTTGCTCTTAATTAGTTACTGGTGAACTAAATGAGAGGTGATGCTGATTTTGGGGACATATCAAATTATAAGAAACTTTTAAATGGAAATTAAAAAGGATGAATTTTTTTCCACTAATAAGGATGTGAAAACAACCCAGTCCAAAATATATAATTCACCAAAATTTAATGAGCTTCAATATGAATGAAAGATAACTTTGAATTTATTATTGCTTGAACTTGGGTTTCATTAAAATTTATAGATAATAATAATAAGCTACAAAATGAGTGAAAGGAGTTCAGTCTTGTTGAGAGAACAGAACAAAACAATGACTTGACAACATTTGACTGAATGAATGCAATTTATTTCATAATTAAATATAGGAATTTTATTTTCTCCGTCTGAAACCAAACAAGAATAACATTATCCCTGAATCAGTCATCACCTCTCAAAAGGAAATCCATAAACCATGATCACTTATGTGCATAAGATGTACATTTTGAGAAGCAAATAAAAATATATATAACAAGAACTTTGGTAGCAAAATAATATGCTTCCTAATGATCGAAGTATCTTTTACAAAAAAATTACTCTCGCAAAGTTGCCAGACATCGACAGAGTGAAACCCACCAGCAATTGACTAATGAGACTTTAAATTAGTATATATACTTGATTGTAAGTAGAGTCTAATTGTAAAAAAACAAAAAAAAAACAACACACCCTTATGTACCACTGGATAATTCACCAGCAGATCAGTGTATGTTGTTGTTCAATCCATTACTCATAATAAACTACAGTGACCTAGACATGTTGGCACATTATGTGCTGGCTGATCTGGGTCTATGCACTGTGCAGTATAATTAACTTGTAATTAAGTGTATACAGTATGCTCTTTATATAGATGCTAACTATGAAATGCAATTAAACTGCTGTGGCACACTAAGGCAATGGACTTTTGACCAAAAGTGTGTGGGTTCAATTCCCACCATCAGATAAGCCTATATCAGCTACTATGTTTGCTAAATCCTCAGTATTAATGTTCCATTTATTAGCTGGTTCTCTACTTGTAAGTCCTTCATCAAAAGTGAATTTATAAAATTAGTGAACTGCAAAACCCTAAAAACATAACAAAAGAAGCAAACATATCTTGTGTACAAAAAAGCAGTTTCCATGGGTTTCTAAAACTGATACTAAAATGTCACTGCTCAAGATCGAACTATTTCCTGACATAGCTCAAATATATATTTGTGTTTGACAAACCTGATACATCTTTGAAAGTAAACATATTATTCAGATCATAGTTGCACTCCATTCATCCTATTTTTTTTAGTTCACCAGTACTTCCTTCTAAGATTCAAAATCCAGAGTCACAAACTGACAAGACGGCTGACAGATAAACAGACAGGTATTACATTATATTGTGTCCATTTTGTCTGTCTTCTCACCTTTAGACTGCAAATAATCATTGTACTGCTCTGGAATTGAAGTAAATATATTGATTTTACGTCGGATCTGTTTTGGTGTGTCCTGATAGTAATTTTTGGGGTCTTTAGCCATTGCCTGCAATGCAAAGAAAAAGGCATGATATTGCAGTATTTCCAGATGTCAATTATAATTACCCATCCAGCAATTAAATAAATTTTCAGATACAAACCCATGGCAAGTGACCTTAAACAAATCAGTTGTCTAGGCTTAAAATCCACTTGACTGAAAAAGGCATTTTTTTTTTTTACTACAGTCCTACCCAATTATGTCAACAAAAAAGCAAAGTCCTGGTTCCTTGGCCTACTGTTACTGCCAAAATTCTTGTGCTTATGTCAACATTGAGATAAAATATAAATGTACATTGGAGACAATCCATTGGTCCCAGCTTGAACAAATCCTTTGTTTTCTAATCATTTATGTTGACAAGCTGTCAGTTCCGACCCATACTTTGTTTAATAATTAGATGATCTTGCCACACAACTTGAATTACCTGTCTAATCTTTTATGTCCACCAGCAGCCATTTATGACCCAAACTTTGTTAACAATTAGCTGATCTTGCCAACAGGCTTTAATTTACCCATCCAATTATTTATGTTGGCAAGATTTTATGCACAATCAAACTCATTGGAATTATCGGAATAAGTGCATGGTGACTTGGAAGAGTTGCAGCATCTTCTTCAGAGAGAACAACTCTCAAGGCTTAAACAGAAGAAGCTTGCATAAAGTTCAGAAATGCATTCTTGTTATCTCCCATGCCCACTTGTTGTGCTAACAACATTTAATTTAAATTTAAATTAATTAAATTTTATTGTAATTTTGTGCATTGATTATGCTATAGATAAACTCAATTAAAAAGGTCATAGTATTTGTCATTAAAATCTTTTACTGCTACATGTATTTGTATTTTGAGAGAATTCATAACTTGTTATCACTGGATCATATTTTAAATGTTTACCACTTGAGCTGACATTGCTACAATATTGCATTGAAAGAAACACTTTGTTTTAATACCTCTGCTTCTGTTAATGTATACAATTTTACCCCTTCATTAATCATATCAGCCACATATCACTTGCTCACTTTTATGTACTTTTCACAAATTCTGTAACTAAATATATACAGACCTGTTTACCCATAAATTTTCCTGTCAGTATTTTAAGCAATGCCTGTCAGTATTTTCAGCAAACAAATAGTAGATACTATCAATATACTATAATTATCATTATGTAGTATTACACGACATAATGACTATACAATATTGTGTAAATAACTCTTAGTTTGCAAAGACGCTGGTATTTGGTTAATTCTGTGTTTCAAGACACAAATATGCAGAAATTGAACACCACTGACTTAAACATCCTGTTCATATTATAGTGATAAAAACCACAAAAAAATACAACATAACCAAATTTATTGTTGTTTACCTCCATTACTTTCTCTAGAAATTCTGTTTTCTCAGCTTCACACGTATCCATAACATTTTAATTAAAGCCAATTCTCTATTTTTAATGGTTAAGGACGACTTGATATAAAACATTACGACATTGTTACCACCCATCCACTTAGAAAATAATAAGTTTATCTAGATAGGTGAAGGCAATCTTATTTATCTGATAAAATCTAGTATCATCTTTGTCAATATTTACTAGAATGGAAATAATTTACTAGAATGGAAATAAGGTTAATAAATTATTTTTCATTGCTTCCGTTAACTTGTCAGCTGTACTCAATGACAAATTCATATTTGCGATCAACTCACATAGAATCGCCTCAGCACGTGTTATTTGTTTTTGAAGTATGTTTCGATCACTGACTTCCTTTCATCATTGACAAAATGTTTTTATTTCCATTCACTAATGATTTCAATTTTGTATGATTTTCCGATTCCACATGCCGTGAACAGTCATTTCTTCCACCATGTGCACAGGAAAAGTCTAAGTTGCAAACAGTGCAATGCACAAAATGTTTTCTTTTGACGATGGTTTAAGGCATAGCCACAGAGTAGAATAAACTGGTAGAAAATGCTGCTTTCTGTGTTAGACTTTCCATTTTCATCATCAGTTTCATGCTGAAACTTTCTTGTCGACGGCATTTTCCTTTGTTTAAACAACCGGATGTTGAGAATGTCAAAATAAGTGACGTGGCACAAAATGCGGACGCGGATGCGGACCGAAGAGACGATACAACGAAATGAAACGGAAAAAAAACAGCTTAAAAAATTAATTTTAAAAAGTAATAAATAAATGCAACCTCAAATCAATAATAAATAAATGCAACCTCAAATCGTATTTTTAGTTCAATGACCGTATGACCGTATGACCGTACGGATGGGCTTTAGGATGGGCTTTATTCCGTACAAATACGGTCAGGTAAACAGGTCTGTATATATACTGTTTGTTTAAATCAACTTGTTGACAGATTTTTATTTCCCTGAATAGCCCCATCCCCTTGGTAGCCTCAATAAGATAGGAACAGACTGACTGACCCAAAATCTTGGCCAATTTAAGTACATGTACTTGAAGCATGTAAATAACTATGTGATAATGCTAACATTGCATACATTTTTTGTAATGTTTTTCATATCAGGATGTGACCTATGCAAATTTTATTGTGAATTTTATTACACAAAGGTAACCAAATGTAATTTGTCAATATACAAATGTATTTCACACTGGTTTTGCCTTCATGTACTAAAATTTTCTATTGTTTCATTTCTCAACAGTATAAATGTTACTCACTGACAACAGGTCATTCCTCCTACAATGTAAGACATAGCACATGTTTTTGTTTTAGTGCTATCACCCAAGGGTTGTTATCGCCGGGGGGGGGGGCAGTTGTGGGAGATAAGCACCCACTTCCCCTAGAAATCCCCCAATGGCTTGCGTCTGTGATAGCCTCTGACAACTAAATCCAGCTCCAGGCCTTCACGGGTGGCTTAACTACTAAGCCCCGGCGGAACCTGTTTAAACTAACTGGAGAAGGGATGTAAGGCGACTTGTCACTGCATTTAGTGACATCTCAGCAACTCCTGCGACGACGCTGGTGTCATGACGTATCGGCTTGTCCTTTTCCTTGGAACCATCAGCTTCGTGGAGAGGGGGAGTCAGTTGCATGGGCAACAGCTGATTCTCCATATAACCTTGCCCAGGCTTGCACCCTGGAGAGGACACTCCAGCTTCGCTTCACAGTGTTGACACAACACGGGAAGCAACAGTTACCGGTTATAAGTCACCACTCGATTGGCGTAGAGTTAGACGCCAGGGGTTGCTTCCGATGGTGGGAGAGACCAACAGATCTCATTGGACAGCTATCGCCTGCCTTAAGCTGGGCAGCCCCCAGCCAATAAGGTGCCGTCCTGCCACAGTTCGCCTGCCTTGCTGGGTGCGCAGGGCTTAAGATACGCGAGTACCTGACAAGCGGGCTGCAACTACAGCACCAACAAAAAACAAATGAAAAACAAGGAAATCAACAATCCTCATGCTAGGTACCTGGAACGTCCGGACTATGCTGACAGGGCTTTCAGATGATCTCCAGGCAATCAGTGATGTTCGAAAGACTAAAGTCATCAACGACGAACTCGCAAGACTCCATGTCGATATCGCCTCACTTCAAGAGACACGGCTACCAGATTCTGGGTCCCTCAGAGAAAAGAACTACACGTTCTTCTGGCAAGGAAAGAGCTCAGATGAAGTTAGGGAGTATATGTTGGTTTTGCTGTCAGAAACTCTCTGCTGGCTATGATAGAACAATGCCAACAAGGAAACTAAAGACTGCTATCTCTTCGCCTCCACACCACAACTGGGCTAGTTAATCTCATCAGTGTTTACGCTCCCACACTCAGTGCCACCACAGATACCAAGGATGCGTTTTACAACGAGCTTGACTTGCTCATCGACAATATTCCAAAGGAAGAGAACTTGATATTACTGGGCGACTTCAACGCTAGGGTGGGTGCCGATCACGACTCCTGGCCTTTGTGTCTCGGCAAGTTTGGCATTGGGAAGATGAATGAAAACGGGCAACATCTACTAGAAATGTGCTCGTTCCACAACCTCAGCATCACCAATTCATTTTTTCAGACAAAACCACAGCACAAAGTGTCTTGGAGGCATCCCCAATCCAAACACTGGCATCAGCTGGACTTGATTATCACAAGACGTTCAACCATGAAGGGTGTGCAGCTTACTCGTACATTCCACAGCGCTGACTGTGATACCGATCACTCTCTAGTCTGCTGTAAATTTAAGCTTCAACCAAAGAAGATCCACCACTCTAGGCAAGTGGGTAAACCACACATCGATGTGAGCAAGACGTCATATCCAGACAAGGCTGAAGAATTCACTTACGCCCTCTCCAAGGCGTTCAGTTCAGAACCTCCCTACGGCAGTGCCAAAGAGAGATGGAACAACATCAGAGATACTGTGTACAGTGCAGCCACAAGAATCTTTGGTAAGAAGCAGACAAAGAACAATGACTGGTTTGATGCCAATTCCGCCACACTCATGCCAGCAATAGAAGAGCGTCACACTACCCACCTGGAATTCAAGCGTTCTCCCTGAGTGAGGACACTACATGCATATAGGTCTACCAGAAGCAAAGTGCAGAGGTTAGCACGGCAATGCGCTAATGAATACTGGCTTCTACTCTGTCAGAGCATCCAGTCAGCAGTAGACAACGGAAACATCAGAGGCATGTATAATGGCATAAAGAAAGCAATGGGTCCAACGAAGAAAGTGATAGCTCCACTGAAGTCTTCTGCAGGAGATATCATTCATGACAAAAACAAACAGATGGAGCGCTGGGTGGAGTACTACTCCGAACTGTATTCAGAGAATAACGTGACCAACAATGCCCTCAACGCCATTGAAAACCTCCCTTGTTTGACCAAACTGGATGAGAAACCTACTGTGACAGAACTAAAGCTAGCATTAGAGAAACTGACCACAGGTAAAGCCCCAGGAAAGGATGGCATCCCAGCAGAAGTCATCAAATGTGGCGGCAGTGTGCTGTTCACACACCTTTATGATCTTCTCTGCCAGTGCTGGGATGAAGGTGCAGTGCCTCAGGACATGAGAGATGCCAACATCATAACCCTGTATAAGAACAAGGGCGACAGAAGTGACTGCAACAACTACAGGGGCAAATCACTTCTCAGCATCATGGGTAAAGTCTTCGCTAGAGTCATCCTGAACAGACTGCAGACATTTGCCGACAGAGTGTATCCAGAGTCTCAGTGTGGGTTCCGCGCAGAGAGGTCCACAATCGACATGATCTTCTCCATCAGGCAACTGCAGGAGAAATGCAGGGAACAACACAGACCCCTCTTCCTGGCTTTTATAGACCTCACCAAAGCATTCGATCTGGTCAGCAGAGACAGACTCTTCAAAATCCTGACAAAGATTGGATGCCCTCCAAAACTGTTAAGCATGATCCAGTCCTTCCATGAAGACATGAAAGGCACAGTGCAGTATGATGGCTCATCATCCGAACCATTCAATATCCACAGCGGAGTGAAACAAGGCTGTGTCCTTGCCCCCACGCTCTTTGGCATCTTCTTCGCTGTCCTGCTTAAGTACGCCTTTGTTACGTCAACAGAAGGGATCTACCTGCACACACGTTCAGACGGCAGACAGTTCAACCTGGCACGACTGAAGTCAATGAGCAAAGTAAGGAAAGCAACCATTAGGGACATGCTCTTTGCAGATGATGCTGCTATAGTCACTCACACAGAAGCTGAACTACAACGCCTGATGGACCGCTTTGCTAAAGCATGTGATGAATTCGGGCTGACCATCAGCCTAAAGAAAACCAACGTGATGGCTCAGGACGCAGACCCTCCCAGCATAACCATTAACAACTACAAACTAGAAGTAGTTAGTGGGTTCACTTACCTTGGCTCTACCATCACCAACAACCTCTCACTCGATGCCGAGCTCAACAAGCGGATTGGAAAGGCGTCAACAACTCTCTCTAGATTGTCGAAGAGAGTGTGGAACAACAACAAGCTGACATTAAACACTAAGATCACTGTGTACCGTGCCTGCGTGCTTAGCACTCTTCTGTATGCCAGCAAAACTTGGACCCTGTACGCCTCTCAGGAGAAACGACTAAGCGCCTTTCACATGCGTTGTCTCCGTCGCATACTTGGGATCACCTGGAGCGATTGTGTGACAAACAACGAGGTGCTTCAACAGGCCAAAATTTCCAGCATGGTCACACTCCTCCGCCAATGTCGCATCAGATGGCTGGGTCATGTGCATCGAATGGACGATGAACAGATCCCCAAAGACCTTCTCTACTCTAAGCTTGCCTCAGGCAGAAGATCAATAGGACAGCCACATCTTCGCTTCAAGGATGTCTGCAAGCAGGATATGAAAGCTCTTGGAATAGAGGTCAACACCTGGGAAGAGCTTGCCCACGACAAGTCCAGCTGGCGACATGCTCTGTACACAGGTCTGAAAGCCAGCGAGGAAAAGTTATGAAAGCTTGCTGATGAGAAAAGATCTCAGAGGAAGAGGAAGCAGTTCCAACCAAGACCCGAGTCATACTTCAAGTGTAGCAACTGCAGCAAGGATTGCCACTCCCGTGTGGGACTTTATAGTCACAGAAGACGATGCACAGCTACAAACTAGGACACCTTTCATGGGCGCATTTCCATCGTCTCTCGAGACTAACGGAAGCCAACCATCACCAACCAAAAGAAAAATATCTGGGTGATGGGGATTACCTTGTAGGACTACCATTAATGACAAATTTAACTTGTATCTCCTCCCAAACACTTATCTTGACATCCACCTATGTCACAATATTTCCTCGGACCCAAGGATGTTGACATAAGCGGGTAGGACTGTATAATTTTGACTCACCCATCCCACTCCAGAAAAACCAAACAGTTGGTCCCTTGTTCACTCATTACTACTTTGCTACTATCACAAACAAGATTTCTCATATTTCCAAATTTCTGCATGCCCAGGTGGTAAATTCTTAATAATTGTGGCATACATCTTGTACTTCTGTGATCTCCAATTGTATGCCTTCAGGTCTATGGACAGTCTGTGTATTCAATGCAATCTGTAGGGATGAATATTCAACAGCCTTGGTTGGAATTAGCTTGGTTTTTTGAACATGGCAGATATCTCCATGTTTATAAATCAAAGCTTTTTCAATCTGTAACAAAAGCCCTTGAAGGGGCTGGCACTATAATTGCTGAAAAGAATTCCTAGAAAATGATTATTTCTTCCTGCTGAATGTTCGAAATCATATTTAATATTCTTCAATTAAGTCTGTGGTGAATGTACTTGTTGTCAGCTAGGACCACCAAGGTATTATAGGTCATAGTCTGGTGGAAACTACATGTCAATATGACTTTCCCTTTGGAGATATAACAATAAAAAGGTTTTCAAATGGAATGCCATTGTGGCTATATTCAATATCAGACTGGCATTATTTCTATTTAGTACCAATTACACAGCATAAATCTTTGGCAGAGACACACCTGCCAACCAGAAGTAGCTGTGATAACAGATTTTCCAAAGGGCCATTTTGGAAGTCATATTAGAAGTTGGATGAGTATAATTTTCATTTACATCCAGCAAGACTTTTTAAAAACTCTTTCAGTCAAAACAATATGCTAATATGACAAGATTTTCAAGTTGGCCACTGTAGGAGGGATATTGAGATGTCTCAACAGCACCATTAGGACTAACCAGACATATTAACTTAATTAGTAAAATGCCACATGTTAATTATGAACATCCATTCAGGATTAGTGATAATATTTTCAAGAAATAATATTTTCAAGATGGCTACTGTGGTAGTCATTGCCCTCGAAGTGATTAAATTGGACATCAGATCGACCAACAAAAGAAATCTGGATAAATCCCAAGTACTTTCATTCACATGGATTAGTAGTAAGAGAATTTTAGTATGGCTTAGGTGGCAGCCATATTAGTCACCAGACTAACACAATTTCCTTTAGGACCAGCTAAACATCGTAAGAAGTCAGCTGATGAGAACCCCAAACCTATATTCATTCGGGAGTAGCTGCAACATGCTTCTGACAATGGTCACTGTGGCAGCCATACTGGACATTATGTGTTCACCATTTTTATCTGGGACCCCATGCTGGTATGACTTTTGATTTTTCTGGAGCAGTGACAACATAAGATGGTTTTCAAAATGGCCTTTAGATGGGTACCATTCCAGACTGACTAGAAATCATAAGAAGTCTTCTGGGAAAAAATGACGATTGATTCAGGATGAGTGGCAATGACAACATTTTCAAGAAGGTTGAACTTGTGTGTCAAGTTTCATGGAAATCTTCCAACTAATTAAGGCAGAAAAATGATAACAAACTTGTGCTAATGAATAGACAAACAACAATCCCATAAGCTCTTCTGGTCTATCAGCAGCAAAGCTAAAACTAGAAGCTGACAGTTTTGCAATTAGTTAATGTAAACGTACTGTGGCTGTGTTACAATTACAGAAAACACAGATCTGTTCCACTGAAACATATGTGGTACCCAAGGAAGGCAGTTTTTAAAAATATATGCCAGGGTACCTTGATTCCACAAAGTTCAAATTAAAATGATAAGAAATTTCTAAATTGCATCTATGAAATGCATTACAAAGTCAATGTTAACAATGGACAGCCTATTACTAGTCACAATGAACAAACGAGTGCTAATTTTAGGTAATCAATGAAAATTGGAAAATAGAAATAATAGTTCCCCACTCACTTGCTTCACTATGTAGCCAGACTTACACATGGAAATTCAGCAGCAAAATATGTAACACGTTTTCGACAGCTGTCAAATTTGACAGGAAAAACAAAACTGCTATTTTAGATGCAAGTTCTTAATTTCATAGATCCATCCACATACAAAATTTTACTGCCTGGGTTATTTTAAGCAATTAGAAATACAACTAACAACAGCGATCAAATTAAGGGAAAAATAGTTACCCTCAAATAATTTTTAGACTTCACAGCGCATGAAGAACAAAGTTTCACTTTGTTTGCCACAGATTGCTACTACTTTCCTACTTTCCCTACATCAACTCTCTGAATTTTACATGCTTTTTTACCAGCACACATGCTTAAAAATCAACTTTTGCATCAACGGAGTAGTTTCTCATGCCTCAAATTACACAAAGTTACAATAATGCCAAAAACAAAATCAATTTTAAGCTGCTTCACAAGCTTTATCAAATCCCCAAATCAAAATTAGTATGTAGTCTAATATATATCTTCTCTACCTGCAAGCCAAACAACTCCCACTGTGGATCATGCTCCACCAAATTTACATGGCAACCACACTGTATTCATCCCCCAAGTTAAAAACCAGCTGTTCCAAACCATTCTGCCCTTATAATTTTGACCTATAGCATATCCTCCTTAATTTCCATCATTTTGACCTATTTAGTAAGGCTGTCAAAAATCACGAAAAAAACAAACTCGGGTACCCGTTGCAAATTTTAACAGGTACCCGTTAGCACATGAATGACATGTACAACTGTAGACAAACTAATTGTTATCTCCATTTCTTTAATATTTTTTTATGCAGATAGAGACTAACCATGTACTACTCGGTCTTATTCGTCCACACCGACGTAGCTGCGAATAGTCTTACCGCACGCTGTTAATTAATAAATTTATTTAGAATGACCTTTGTACACATATGGTAGGTATAATCCAACTTTTAATGATCACTGTGATCAGCCTCGTTAAAAGCTTTAGACACTCAAATTTTTTAAAGTATAAGCCCTTGTTACAACAGACCACGTTTATTCATCTGCTTTTGACCACAGATTTGAATTACCCACATATGCGTGCCCCAGTTATACCAAGTCGCATAAGTGTTATTATTTTGGAATTATATAATTCTTAAAATAGTTATGGTAAAAACATAGTATCGAAAATAGAAATATCGGTATATGTATCATGGCTAACTTTCGAAATTCGCAGAGCTAGTCGACTAGAAAAACGAGCAAAGTTTACTTTGAGGCATTATAAAGATTTCAAGGTGTCTAGGTGATGATTGTTCATAATATAAACTGTGGGATTTCTTGGACATGTTTGTTCGGAAATCAAAGGTATCCCTCTGGATTTCATTAAAAGAGCATGCAATTTACCCATCATTTAGCACCCACATTCAATAGTTATCCTCTACAAAGAGGTTTATTACCTGTAGAACAAATGTTTTTACCTTGGTATATAATGCCTCGGGGATAACGGTTTGTCTGGTTGCACAACGCCAATGCATTTTATTAATCCAAACAGACTGTCCGACGTATTGTTTTTTTATATTAAGCAGAGATATGGTTTCTAATTATAGCCATAGCTGTCACACCTATTTGGAGTGGTTGGTGAGTGTGGCGATTTTTTTTTTTGATTTTTTTTTTTTACTGGTACCTGCGTTTACATTTCAATACCCTGGTTTTTCTATATGGTCGGGTACCCGGGTAACCGGATACCCGATGACAGCCCTACTATTTAGACGTGTGAAAAGCCATTATACACAAATTTTAAGTCTTGCGTGATCTCCTGCCTTTGGCAAGAGCTTTCAACTTATACATTAATGATTCAACCTGATGGATTTCTGCTTCTCTCTTTATTTATATACTGTATATATTGATATGTAAGTAAAACTGCAAACTATTAAAAGTGACTGTTTAATTGCCTGAACTAAAACAAATTCATTTCAACTATATTTTTGAAATACTACAGCAACCCACCTTGTAGTCATCTCCATACTTTTCCATCATGTAAATACAGTATTGAACATCTGGTTCTGACAACCGCAGGGTTTTGGCTGGACTTAAACCTGCCTGATCCTCAAGGGCTAAAGGAAAATGAAAATTTAAAAAAAGATTTCTCTGATGGTATAAATTTATAATGTGAATAACAGTGCAAGTTTCAAATCATGCATATATAATCAGAGATCTCGGAAAAGCTTAATTACGTGTATTTGGACACAAATTTTTTTTGGGACAGAAAATCTCCGACACAGGAGTCCTCAGTACACATGTTTTTGTTGCAAAGAGTTAAGTTTTGCAGCAAAATAAATGTTATAATCATGAAAACTGAAGCAATGCTTTTATTTTAATTTGTTGCTGACTTCTTTGATCAAAGGATGCCAGTTTGCTTTGATGAAGGTGTGTGTGTTATTGAAGGTGCAGCTAATAATAATAATAATAATAATAATAATAATAATAATAATAATAATAATAATAATAATAACTGCAACATTAGAGCATGCAATTTAGACTAGGCACTACAGCTGCTTTTTTAAAAATTCAGAAAAAGTACTAACAACTCATAAATGATGCTGATAAACCAGGCGACAGATCTACAAACATGAAAACTTGGAGACCTGAATGGGAGAAGCAGTAATGATTTGAAATACAGTGAAATCAGATGGTACATTCCGAAGAAATTTGTCTAAGACTGATGTAAAACAAAATCCTTTTCCTTGAAATGGAAATACTACTTTGCAGCCATCAGCCTTCATAAATTTAACTCTCATTTAATTGTTAAGGTTTACTTGCTATGCAAAAAAAACATAAAGACAGCCCCATATGGTGGTGAGAAATCTCTTGAAATTTAGTCTGAAAAAAGGATGACTGCATAGTGTCCTGAACTATGTCAAATGCTAAAAAACACTCACTGATCCAAAGAAATAATGTATATTTTAACACTTTCCCTCATAGAGTGTATGGCTTTTTAGCTCTTCAATACGCATGTAGCAAAGTTACACAGTGCAGTCCGCTATGCATAGGCCTTTTAAGCAGTGAAGTGTATTTTATGTTTAACAGCAATTTTAACCATTTTACGTGTTTGGTACACATATATTATGTATGGAAAGATTTAATAGTAAAATATGGTCAATATAGCTGTATAATTATTTTTAACAAAAGAATTTTGTATGTACTTTAAAATCCTGATAGAGCTTGTTCACTATCAAATCAGTGAAGCTGCGTGATTAACGGCAGCGGCAAATTTCCATACTCAAAATTTACAATTTCTTTGTCTGCGTCTGCATCACAAAATCAGAGTAATTTGATAATTTATAAAAACTAAGGGCTTTCTACCTCAGTCTCAGAGACTTTCCCCAAGTTATTGAGGCTTTCATAGTTGTGATTTTACTGGTTTATGTACTGAATATCAGAGACCACCATTTTGTCGAATTGGAGAATACGACCCAGTTACAACCTACTTAAATAGAAAGATTGCAACCAGAGCATCAACAGTGACCACGTGATCTGACGTAATGGTCATTCTCACCAATGAATGTAGTGGCGCCATGAAAAAATAGCTGTTGTTTACAGCGTTGCCAAAAGGCACGACATCAGTAAATTGCCAAAAGGCGCTTAGCGTGACATTGGGTAAATTGCCAAAAGGCGCTTATATTAGGTAAAGGGTTAAACAACATCCCAAAAGTTGGAAAAAATGTATTTAAACAAAAAAAAAACTATAAAGTATAAATTTGTACAAAATTTTTTAAAACATCAGATTGAATGAGAAAGACTGGAGATGAATTGTTTGGCCATTAATTGATTCACTTTACATAATACTACTGGCATTGTCTTATCAATCAATCAATGCACGTTAATAGTGGTCCAAGAAAAGTAAGCTGTCCGGAAAGCTCATGAAACTGTAATTTGAGCCAGCCTGTGCAGTCAAAGTATTGTTGCGTTGTGTCCTCTCATTTAATGAAATTAAAACTTTATTGGTCTTTTTTAATGCATACATTTCAGGGCCTATCAGAAAAAAAAAAACAGTATGGGAATGCAGTCAAAGTATTGTTGCGTTGTGTCCTCTCATTTAATGAAATTAAAACTTTATTGGTCTTTTTTAATGCATACATTTCAGGGCCTATCAGAAAAAAAAAACAGTATGGGAATCTCACTCTTTTGCTTAATGTTTTCTACACTCACTGTCATTGTCAGTGTTTTCTCTAGAGCGAATTGGTGCAAGGAGACTATGTAACACACCTGTGACCAGAGGTTTTAGGTAAAGCAATGTCATCAATAATCAAGGTGCTATATTTGCATACTAATCACTGCTTTGATAACAAATCCACATCTTATTAATAAACATTATGTAATTGAAAGTTTTCTGAAATATGTTCAAGAGTGACTGCATTGAATGGACACATATTGAAATTACTCTGCATATTGCAGGTATAATTTTAATGACACTTAAAATGACTTTGACGTCCAATTTTACACACAGGTTGTCATCTTTTAAGGGAAAGTATTTCCAGCGTAGAGAAAACTCTGCACTGTATTGCTTGAAGAGAGAACATTTTAGAATGGTATTCCTTTGGTTTTCCAACATTAGTTCACCTATCAAATTTTGTCCTTCACATTATGTTATGGTCAATTATTAATGTTTCAGTATGGCAATGAGGTAATGACGGGTCTATTCTAAAAGTGAGAATTTGCAAGGGAAATTCCTGCTCCATTTTAAAATCAGCATGAATCATATGACTCTACATTGCAGAAAATACCCAGTTAATTTAAGAAATATTTGTTTTGTTTTGCAATTGCATCATATGTCAAAATGGAATGTCATGTACTTTTACTTCATTAATAATGGAATAAAAACACTAGATAATCAGTGCTAGTCTTTTTGCAAAGCCATGTGACCTCTCTGATTTTTAACTAGTTTAAGATATACACAACAAAATGTCAGCTCTTAATATATGATACTGATTTAGAACTCTATTTTGCTCATATTATCTTTTGTGGCAGTAGATAATCCTGCTGATTAACCTAATTTACTACTGAAAGCAAATGAACTGATGAACTGTCAGGGAATGCTTACTGTGAATCAAAATTATAATTTTGCCCGATTTTTTTTTCTTCATACTGTCAAAATTCACTTGTCCTAGACAAGCTATTTGGAATGTTTCAAAGTCCCAATAAAAGTTTTACTCTCCTCATCAGGGCTGTCAAAAATCACAAAAAAAACAACCTAGGTACCCGTTGCAAATTTTAACGGGTACCCGTTAGCACATGTACAACTGTAGACCAACTAATTGTTATCTCCATTTCTTTAATATTTTTTTATGGTGATAGAGGCTAACAGTGTACTACTTGGTCTGATTCGTCCACACCGACGTAGCTTCGAATTGTCTGACAGCATGCTGTTAATTAATAAATTTATTTAGAATGACCTTTGTACACAGATGGTAGGTATTATCCAACTTTTAATGATCACTGTGATCAGCCGCATTAAAGGCTTTAGAACACTCGCCTTTTTTAAAGTATAAGTCCTTGTTAGAACAGACCACGTTTATTCACCTGCTTTTGACCACAGATTTGAATTACCCACACATGAATGCCCCAGTTATACCACGTGACCACACAGTTGCATAAGTGTTATTATTTTGGAATTATAATTCTTAAGATAGTTATGGCAAAAACAGTAGTATGGACAACAGAAATATCTGTATATGTATGATGGCTAACTTTCAAAATTAGCAGAGCTAGGCAACTAGAAAAACAATGAGCTGCTCAAAGATTACTTTGAGGCATTAGGAAGATTTCAAAGTGTCTAGGTGATAATTGTTCTTAATATAAATTGTGCGATTTCTTTTGACATGTGTGTTCAGAAATCAAAGGTATCCATCTGGATTTCATTAAAAGAGCAAGCAATGTACTGATCATTTAGCACCCACATTCAATAGTTATCCTCTACAAAGAAGTTTATTACCTGTAGAACAATGCTATGTTTTAACCTTGATATATAATGCCTCAGGGATAATGGTTTGTTCTGTTGCACAATGCCAATGAATTTTATTAATCCAAACAGACTGTCTGACATATTGTTTATTTCTAATTATAGCCATAGCTGTCACACCTGTTTGAAGTGGTTGCTAAGTGTGGCAATTTTATTTTTTTTTACAGGTTTTTCTATACGGTCCGGTCCGGTAACGTCGGAGTACCCAATGACAGCCCTACTGGTCATGGGACATCAGATTTACTCATCCAGGAGCAAGTAAGAATTGACAGGAATTTTACTCTTCTCTTGTGGTATGGAATTTACTCAGTCAGGAGCAAATAAGAATTAATGAGAATTTTTTCTTGATATGGTATGTCTCTTAACATGCCACTTGGGGAATTTACTTATATGTGTTGGGTATGCATTGGGGAAAGGCTAGATTTTAAATGCACAAGAGATGTGTTCATGGAGCATTCATGCCCCTGCAAAGCACCTGAAAACTGATTAAATGTAAATGTAAAACTTTGCTGGACACTGCTGGACAAACAATGGTAAAACTATATGATCCTACAAGATTTACAAATTTACAAATTACAAATTATATGCTGGTTTGAAGTTAGAAGTTCTTAGTTCTTGTTTAAAGGATTGAAAAATGAATATAATCTTACCTTGTGCAACATACCCTTTCCTGGGTTTTAGGGATTTCCTGGTTTTGTCATTATCTTCTACCTTCATGCTCTTGGGTCCAATCAGTTCCTAAATTAAACAGAAAATGTTACTGACATTTTCACAAGTATTAATAAACTATAATGTTAGAAATGATCAAGGAAAAATGCACTGGAAAGTCTCGGAAAGAAAAAAGAAAAAATCTGAATGCTTTAACTATATACAAACTATATCAAAAGCTACAAAATATAAATTATTAAGGCAACAGTCAAGATGTTTATGTTTATGTACGCTTTAATAACTATTCTGAAATAAGCAGAGTAGTTACATTTTCTTGTCTGATTTTAGTCTATGTATACTTCACAGGTATGACTGATATGCAAAATCTGGAGTACAAAGCAATGTCAAACTAAAATCTTATTTCTACTTGCATGTAAACATACATGCAAAACCACAACGACATGTACTGAAAAATGGTGTTAAGCCCCAGGACAACAACAACAAAAACACCATGACACTATTAACTGCATGTACCTATATGCACTTCTTCCAGATACTGTATATACTTGCTTGTAAGTCAAACTGAAACAACAAAGACCATGATCTATCTTAGCACACTGTGCCAGCAAATCAGGTTTTATCTTGTTGGTTATGCAGATTACCCCATAACAAACTGCACAGACCCAGATCTGCATGAACATTTCAGGGTCTGTAAAGTTTGCTGCTGAACTAATCTTATAAAGGAGTATATGCAGTATATCAAAATTGTTTGGCATGTTACCTTTGTGTTTGCAATTTAAATTGTTTGGCATGTTACCTTTGTGTTTGCAATTTAAATTGTTTGGCATGTTACCTTTGTGTTTGCAATTTAAATTGTTTGGCATGTTACCTTTGTGTTTGCAATTTAAATTGTTTGGCATGTTACCTTTGTGTTTGCAATTTAAATTGTTTGGCATGTTACCTTTGTGTTTGCAATTTTAAGAGTCTTGTTGGGATCTGCAGACAAGCCCATGTCAGCCATATTTTGAAAAACTGTCTTCTTGTTGTCCCATGCTTGCTTTATTTCTGGACTGAAAATATTAAAATATAATTCACAAAGTAAGGTGAAAGAAACGCTGTTGATATCACTTGAATCAGCTCCAGGTGAGGCGAGAAACAGTATGCGTGCTCAGTGTGTGCAGTGCACCTGTGCAGGGATGGATGCCATGCCAAATTTCACAATATGTGAATTTTGTATTTTAAGTATGTGTAAATAAATTTGTTTCATAAAAGGTTTTTGTAGTTTCTTAATATTCACACTGTAACAGGACAAAACTTTTTTTGAAATAACTTTCAGTTCATTCAAGAAATAAATTGATGCTTTACACCTAGTTTGTTTGTTGTTTTGAAAAATAAAATCACAAATATATGTATAGGAACACATTCATTCAAGTATATAAATACATATACATACCCTTGCACCAGATGAAATTAAATATATACTTCCTCGATATAACTCAAGTTTGTTCATAAAAAATATAATGAACATTAATAGAAATGCAAGAGTCTATATATATATATATATACACACACACACACACACATATTTATATATATATATATATATACACACACTATATGGCATTATTGTTTTATTCCTTCTTTTAATTTAATCATGGTAATAAAACTTTACATATACGGTAGAGAAATGTCAGAAATGGAGATGTGATTTTGGCGTAAATGGAGATACAGTTTTGTTTGTAGAGAAAATTATGCAGCATTCAGTGATCATTCATAGGATTTAAGCTAATTGGTGACAATTTTATTTTTATTATATTATTATTACTATAGTACTGTTGTGGTGGTTTTAAAAAGTAAACATTTTCATTATTCTTCAAGCGAGATAAATTGCTGTAACAACCATTTTACGCAGACATACACTTTCATGCAATCAAATAATACAAACTAGAGCATGAGGTTGTAGTGGAAAGATATTGAAGTTTTAAAATGGGCAGAGAACATTTATTTGAAAGCTGGGGACAATGCAAGTTACTGACAAAAATAAAAGATGAAAAAACAAGTTGATCAAATATTGACAGAATTTCTTTTTAAGATAGTGATATATCGATCTTGCTTGGGGAATGTGAGTGGTCTGTCACATTTTGTTGATATAAATCTGTCATCTTTATTGATTGAACTATCTGAAGCGAGTTGTACTGATATGCCCTCCGGTGTTTTCAAGGGGAGATCATAACCATGAAAGGTCTATTGGTATGGGACAATGTAGGTAACAGTTGTTCTATTTAAAGCATGCTGCACTAAGTAACTTTGTACATGTGTTGTGACAGCCTACAGAGCAGAAAATGCTATGAGGGAAAGGGTTAAAGGGGAAATCAGGCATTTTATTTTTATTTTAGACATCATAATTAGTTTCTTTGTGAAAACACCATACTGAAGGTCAAAGACATACAATATATCAGGTGGTTTGTCATAAAAAACCAATGCAGAGTTCTTCAAAAGAATTTTAAAACTTGCCACCCAGATGTGATTCCTTGAATAAGCTGTAGTTGCTGAACTTAAAATTGCAGTCCCAATAATATTGTTGTGTCACCAGTAAATGTCCTCAGATTGCTAATGCGAAATATTTGTGAAATATTTAGTATTAGAATGAACAAATCAATGATAACTGTGATTGTGATCTTACCACTTTTAAAATTCTAAATGCCTTTTTTACTTTGACATTTTTTAATTGTGTGTGCAGCAAGAAGGAATCATTTGCAGGTTCGGAATTAAAGTAAAGTCCTAACCTTAACCTTATTCCATTGCCTCCAGTCTTTCCAGTCACAACATGTGTATAAAGCTATAGATCTCTGTCTCCTTGGCATTGTTTTCTTTATCAAAACTAAATGCACATGAGAGGATATATATATATATATATATATATATATATATATATATATATATATATATATATATATATATATATATATATAAGCCTGTATAAGTAGTGGGGGAAAAATCCAGTAAGAACCACTGGCCCATGCGAAGATACTGGCATGCTTTCTCACATACAATTGGAGTTCTGGCTCAAATTTCATCAGCACTATAGTTTTGGCTAGTCTGTCAGCAGATTAAAGACATAAGGAATGCTATACTCGCAATATCTGAGAAAATAAATCATATTCCTATTTTATACAGGTATATCACAATGAAAGATTGTTAAAGTTTGCTAGGCTTGCTGTAGTCCTACAATGTAAAACATAACACGTTTTTTGTTTGTTTTGGTACTATGTCTTACTACCCTAATAACAGCCTTACAATGCCAGTTAAAATGTTCTTGACATCAGAATAAATAGTCAAAGTACCTGAAATATCTCACACTTGGCAGCCTATATGTGCAAATAATATACTTACTTTGCTGTCTTTATCCTGGTGGAATCAAAATATGATACTAGCAAATGGACGCATTTTCATGTTCCGTTGGCATATATATGAATTTGTTGCAATGCGATGGTATAGAGGTATGCAAAGGATGTCCCAGTTCATGTGGGAAATGTTTCTTGAACGGAATGAAAGGTTGCTTGTAGTTAGGCATAATATATTTTTTATTCGTTTCATTAAAGAATAATATTGTAACCTAGCCCGATTTCAACATTCCCGGTTTTTATCACTTTCTAGCCAACTGAAATGTAAGCCAACAAAACTTGAAAATAAGTCCATTTCTTTGGTGAGAATTTAAATTTATTCGAGAAAAGACATCAGGGTAAGTAAAGTCTGACAAAAACATTGTAACTTTACTTTGTAGAAAAGTGTCATTATTAGTTGCCAGGTGTGTGTGATATTCCTAAAAAAATTTGACTTTCATTACACTGTTAATTGATATCAAAACATGCTTCCCAGTGCCATTAGTCAGGCAGTAAGATTCATCACCCATCCAGAAGAAAAATATATGGTAATTGGGGCTTATGTTGTAGGACTATGCCGGCTAATAAGCGGCTACCCTATGCCAACACCAGATGTCAGTGAATTCCAACTTTTCGATAATGAATGGACTCTGACACTACACTCCAACATAAATGTCCAAAGATTAAAAATGGGGTGGCAAGAGTCTGAGAAACTCGGACTAGTTAAAAACTAAAAAGCGGTGATTTCCTAACTCTATAGTCGAGTCTATTAACCCATTTGTTTTCCCTCCGATTGCAATAACGGAAACCTCTAATTTGATAAAAAAAAAGCAAAGAACTTAGTCAATTCATTAATATTTTCTAACCAGACTGAGAGTAGAATGGCCATAACACTGCCATCGTCTGCACTTTTCATGCTTAACAGAAGTTTAAAATATTATAGACGGACATGCTTGAAACCAATTTCCAGTTCCTGGACCAGGCCATTTTCAGCAAAAGGGTGAATGCACGACTAAAGATGTACTTACATATATTGTATGCTTCTGATATTTACAATGTTGAATTAAGCAATGGAAAAGAATGATAACAAAAAATTTGCCTTACAAGTGTATTTAACAATCGGTTTCATTAATACGTTCATGTGTGCAAAGGAATATAATTCCAAACTGAACGTTATGGTAATTTACGAAATTATCCGGCAGTTACCGAATAGGATGAATTACGTCATTATGTTGTCAGATGGAAATAAACTGCCCCAAAGTGTACTCAATATGGCGACGTGTTAGTATAGAAAGTCCATTAAGCATGAAAGGTGCAAGGGGATGCCAGTATTAGTGCCATTCTAGTCAGTCAGGTTAGAAATCATCAATCAATGAGTCAATTGACTTAGTTCTGTGAACATTTTATAACATTAAACTTTTTAGTTATTGAAATCGGTAGGTGGTACAAACAAACGGGGATGTAACATCGGACTATAATTATTGAAATTGGTAAGAGGGGTTCAATCAAACGGGGATGTAGCATCGGACTATAGAATATTTGAATCGTTTCAAAATACTAGATTTTTGTTAAGTAGTTAGTTTTCTTAATATAAGCATTGGTAAGTTACTAAATAACAGATATCGCTGCCACTATTGCATCCCTTGAGATTGCCTTTTTGTTAATTTGAAAGTATACTTAACGATACTTACCACTTGATAGCTGGGAGCTTCTTAGACTTTTTCCAAAGCTTTTTCCTATCAACATTGTAGAGAAACTTCATCTTCCTATTCTTTATATGTTTTCCCATATTTTACATATAGATAAACTTAATTACGAAGTCGAAACAAATTATGTAATCTTTTCCAATTTAACAACCATGTGCTTCTGGTATTAGCAAAAGCTAGTTTTATTATACTTGAGACATATATTCGTAAATCAACAGTTGTATCTTTTGTCTTTGTGTGGCCTAATATATGTTAGCATAATTGAACATATCGATTTTATTTAATTTAGTCACTATCTAAAAAATTCTATATATTTTTTATAGTAAAACGGGAAAATTGTCCCTACGAAACTACAACTTTTAAAGTTTATTACCGCAACTAAAGGGACTGGTCCCCTCGCTTGACTTTGGACAATGGTGATCTGGACATAGTACACAATTAATTTCACTATATATTCTCTACATTTGTTTCTCAGTACTGAACTTTCCACTGTGTGACAATCAATACAAATCATATGTTAATCTAAAATACCTTCAAAGATGACTTTACGGTTTAGTTCTTGTCAAGGGTTGACCTGCATTTTTTTGAGAGGCTGAATTGTAAACAAAACACCAGGCAACGGAACACAGAATTCACTTCCGGATCATCACCATGACCTTATTACTCAATGTGCACTGTCGCCGAAATACACACAGACAACCACACCATAAGCTCACATTTTAAAGAATAAACAATTGCCTTTAAATCCTTACCAAGAATGCCAAAATCTGACTCTAGTATCACCACTAAATTTAGACCGGAAAAAGTGATCTAAAAATAGACTGGGACTACATTCGTGGGTACTGAACCGGATTTTATTAATTGTGTACCGATTCCTGAAAGGGTCAATGTTTTTGTCAAACTTTTATATTTGCATTTTATTTTGCATGCCACTACTGTTTCAACTTCATACATAAAGTCTTTTGAAATTTCCTTGCAAGCAAGACATGTGACAGCTGTCAGAAAGTGTGTAGTGCTGGTGTTCTATAGGGTGCAATTTGAGGTCCAATTGTTCTTAAGAAACCAAAACTAAATTTGCTATATCTTCCTTAATTATAGGAATTTTTCAATGCAGTAAAAACCTAATTGTAATACTTGATAAGGCCTGTCTGAAAATAGTCTTGAAATTAAAAAATATTGATATATTAAATTTTAATGAAAATTTAAAAAAATATATAAATTTTAAAAACTTTTTATTTTACAAAAAATAAATTTTCATACAAGTTACGACATTCAGTTTGACAAATTTAAGGCAGCAATGTTGATTAATGATTGGTCTTTAAAACAAATGGTAGTTTAGGTCTGTACGACTGATAATATTAATCCCAGGGGTACTGAAACATGATAGCTCACAGTGATTTTGACAGCAAATTACAATATGCCTATCCAGATGCATATAGGTGTACATACTAAAGAAACAATGACAGGTACTATGTTCCACATTTATTGTTTCAGGTACTTGGACAGTTGTTTGTATAACTAATATCCCACTCAAATTTAAAGTTTTGATGGGACCACTACCATGTTTTATAGCAAATATGCATTCCATTTTAATGCCGATAACTACAAAAGTCAACAATGCATTATGAAAATACAGTTTCACCTTACTGAAAAAAGATGCGAATCTCTCTCATGAAGATCTAAGCCATGTCTTTGAGATGCTGTATATCAGTGTACTGATATGAACTCATCTTGGTCACTTATAGCAGCACACTGCACATGTCCTTATGAGACCTTGCTATCACCATTGGACTACTGGAGAGCTTCCAAATTGATCCAACTCTAATACTTTGTTTCAGATACCAGACTAGACCTGAAAATATATAACATGTTTCACTTAATTCTAAAAAAAAAGGAAGATGTAGGCAAATGAAGTTAAAATGTGTTAGATATGGTGATTTCAATATAACATTCAGGTTGCAAATATGGTTAAAAAAAGGTAAACTTGATAGAGTGACACTCAAAGATGTGAAGCAATGGGCATGTATTAAAGTGACAAATGCATCCTAAAAATAGATGAAGTTTCTACAAGCATATTTAGCCATTTACAGGTTAAATAACTAATCAGGTAGAGTATGTATCATAAAGTTTAAGGCAATGTTGGAATGGTGAGGTTTGATCATTGGTGCAAACATTGATACATACCAGTATAGTGGAAAGTCAAATGACAATGTACCAAATTAAAATTTATTACTATATGCAATCCTATTCATGAAGGAAAAAACAATTTTAGATATTGTGAGTGAATATAGCAAAATGTGGCCACACAGATTAACTATAGGTACCAATAGATCCTATATCATCAACTAAATGTGAAATTTGCATCCCGAAAACTTGTAAACAAGGATGGATATTTGCATGTGTGGGACATATGCAATGTACTTGTTAAAATCACATGTGCAAACATGATTCAAATAATCTGTTTGAATATTTTTAGTCTATTTTTAAGAGTCTTGGCTACCAAGGTTTTAAGTTCAATGATTCAATGATTCAATGGAATGAAATATCAGCTGATGCTGCAATACCGCCCTCTGTCAAAGTACTAAATTGAAATGTGTTACCATACAGAGGCATATTCATGATGAAAATAACATCTTGGGATATTTTAAGTGCACACAATCAAAACTGAGCCTTACAGATTCACTATAGGTACCATGTCAGCCTAACAATGTCAACTTTTGATTCCAAACATTACAAAATATATGCATATTTGTTCATGTCAGCTATGTAACCATGTTAGGATCAGTTGTAGAAAGTTAAATTCAAATAATCTGTTTGAATATTACTTATGTAATCTTTAAAGTGTCAGATAACAAATATTATTAGTCATTAATAATGCATAAAGCAAAATGGATCATGAGAATTCCCATAATATCATCTAGGCTACAATGTCGCACTACATCAATCAACATCTTAAAGAAACTGAACAATAAAATGGAATGCATTCTGTGTTCAACTTACATCATTTTGCTGTTTTCTTACATGCAATGGTAAATATACCTGGGTAAAGTATATTTTACCCCTCTGACCTGTATTTCATTCTCTGACAGCTTAATATGATTTTGTAGAGAACTTGAACAGGTTCTAGTATAAAGTCTTCATCTCTGTCCTCTCACTAAATACCCTATAACTATGGTTATAAACAATTACTGATAGCTATACAAGCAGATATGTGTTACTCAGGAAGTCACCCCATCATAAACACATAAATTAGCTGTTTGAACCCCAAATAAATAGTTTCAATGACCTAAAGGTACAAAGCAAAGTAGAATTTTGTCTTCATGTATTTTAAATGAGGGTCTCATTTTGACTAATAAAGATATTTTCTCTGATCAAATTTGACAAATATCCATCATTTGAGCTTGTATATGGTGTAGGAGTATATATATGCTGATATCATTTAATATCATTCCCAAAAAATATTATAAATGTGTATACTTGGTGGAAAATTTTTATTTTTTAATTGTTTTTTTAAATTTCATTTAAATTTTTAAAATTAAAATTATTTTTTTATTTTTAATTTCATTTTTATATTTTTAAAGTCAATATACATAACCTATTAAAATTTCATGTGTATGTCATTAATAATAAAAATTTTATATCAGTTTCAAGTTTTTACTGACAGGACATAGTACACAATTAATTTCACTATATATTCTCTACATTTGTTTCTCAGTACTGAACTTTCCACTGTGTGACAATCAATACAAATCATATGTTAATCTAAAATACCTTCAAAGATGACTTTACGGTTTAGTTCTTGTCAAGGGTTGACCTGCATTTTTTTGAGAGGCTGAATTGTAAACAAAACACCAGGCAACGGAACACAGAATTCACTTCCGGATCATCACCATGACCTTATTACTCAATGTGCACTGTCGCCGAAATACACACAGACAACCACACCATAAGCTCACATTTTAAAGAATAAACAATTGCCTTTAAATCCTTACCAAGAATGCCAAAATCTGACTCTAGTATCACCACTAAATTTAGACCGGAAAAAGTGATCTAAAAATAGACTGGGACTACATTCGTGGGTACTGAACCGGATTTTATTAATTGTGTACCGATTCCATCTGCATTTAATTAGAATGGTTACTGAGCAATCAGTAAAAGGAACAGATGGGAGTGTAGAAGAATGGGACAAACTTTAGGAGAAATTCAAAAATAAAGCAAAACAGTTTGCAAATAGAAGAGTAGACAAACAAAAGAAGGAAATAGAGCAGCTAGAAAGAAATCTAAAGAATAGAATAAAGAAATGCAAAAAGAGATCAGAGATAACAAAAATAGGATAAATAATGAAATAGATTAAAAAAAAAATTAAAAAAAATGGGAGATAAGAGCAGAGAAATTTTCCGGACTACACACACTGGCATAATACTTAAACAAACGAGAGGAATTTAGGAAAGGGGGAGAAAAAAAAATAATAGAAAAACTGCTAGATGAAAACAGGAAGTTACTAAAGGATAAAAGGGATATAATAAATAGGGTACAGGGATACTACAAAAGACTTATATGCAACTAAAACAATTGAAATAAAAGTGATACAAAATACCTAAATGAGGTCAAATGTAACATAATTACATCACAACATAAGGACCTATGTGATGAATTCATCACTGGAGACGAAATAAGAATTACAATAATGAAACTAGCGAAAAGAAAATCACCATGAAGAAATGGACTTACTACAGAATTCTATCAAAAATTCCAAAGAGCAAAGAGAGTTAACGCCAATCTTAGAAAACCTGTATATTAATATTTTTCTTAAATAAAATAAGACAATGACAAAAACGATGAGGGAAGGGGTAATTACATTAATATATAAGGGGAAGGGAGAGAGGGAAAATTTAAAAAACTGGAGACCCATCTCCCTCCTAAATATAGACCATAAAATATTAAGTATAATCATAGAATAAGATTAAAAAGGAATAGGATAAAATAGTAAATATAAATCAGACATGTGGTGCCAAGGGTAGAAATATACAAAGTAACATAATTAATATTAAAACTTTTTTAGAATATATACAGAGCTCTGGTCAGAAAGGCGCCATGGTGCTAGTGGACCAAGAAAAAGCATTTGATAGAATTGAACATAACTTTATACAAAGTGTATTTTAAAAATTTGGTTTTGGAGGGAACTTCAGGAAATGGACTAATATTCTGTACAGATAAATTAAGACCAGAGTACAGATAAATGGAGCGCTATCAGAAGAATATGAAATCCAAAGGTCAGTGAGGCAAGTATGCCCACTGTCAATGCTATTATATGTAATAGCAATATAAATTTTGAGTATAAGGATAAGGACTTACCAAAATATTGAAGGAATAAGGATTCAGAATCTCCTATATGAATTCAAAATGCTTCAACCAAAATTCCTTTAAGCATCTAGAAAAGGAATACCAATCATTTGACAGAGCATCAGGTTAAAAAATAAACCACAATAAAACATCATTAAAATAGGTAACTGGAGGAGGAATTACCCAGGACCCCCCTCCCAAAAAAGATTTTAAGGGTAGAGTAAAAGTTCTAGGGGTGTATTTTTGGTGGAAAGATAGAGAAAAGAAACCCAGAAAAATGTGATACGGATGATAAGAAGTAAAATGGAAATCTGGGCACAAAAGCCGCTATTTATAATGGAGAGGGCACAAGTAGCCAAAATATATTTATAATCAAATATGAACTATATAATAAAATCCTTTGATTTTGAATATAAAATTTTCAGGAAAATATACAATCAGATAATTAAACACATATTGAATTTTAAAATGCACTACATTGAAAAAGCTACTCTATATAAGGTAAATAAAAGAGGTTGATTAGCATTGCCAAGCCCAATTTTAATGAAACAAGACAATATAATTAATTGTTTTAAAGAATTAAATTCTAAACCAAGAACTCCATGGGAAGCACTTTATATATATATACTGGTTCGGATTTTTAATTAGGAATAGGTGGGGGATATTTATAAAAACAACGTATTGACAAAGAAATTAGTAGCCCCAAGAAAATTTAATTATATTAATGACTTTTTACACAAATTCAAATATGTTAAATAAATATGGGAATTAATAAGAAGAACACATATAAGTGAATTAAGGAAACAGTCACAACAAATATAAGGAGTAAAGTTGAAAATTAAAATTGGGGTGGGTAAACTGGAAAGTAGTGTTGACTAATTGGACTAATATAAAATCATTAAAATACAGAATATAATGTATAAATACCTACACAATGTTTGGCTTATGGGTGAAGCAGCAAAAAGAAGACATATGATAAAAATATACCTAAATGTCCAATGTGCAAAGGAGAAAGCTACACAAAATATCATGTAATAACAGAATGCAAGAAAAATGAACAAGAACGGGTTAAGATAATTCGACAAATAAAAAAGCAAATATTTCTCAAAAAAATGTTACTGAACTTGGATATTGCAACAGATAACAAAACATTGAAAGAAATAATTAGCTACATTGTTAAGCAATGAAAGCCTGTTGTCAGGTAATAGTGATTGAAAAAAAATGTAAATTAAAAATTGACCTAACAACTATAACCACTAATAATATAGAACAACATCTAACACAGGTCATCCATTAAATCTAACCTCTAATAAATATCATCTAATTACTATTTTGTCTTTTTTCGGGACAAAAAACCTACACACTGTAGAAGTAAGAGATATTGACATCGTGGGACTATGCCACAGGGCGCCACGCGAAGTGGACAGGCCTGCGAAAGAGCTTCAGACAAATCCGTGTGTAGCACATGGACATGCAGTACACATATACGGGAAATAGGGAACTCAACTAAAATAGGTGACCCAGACTAACATCTAACCGAAACCTAATATAAAACATTTTGTTTCTTCTTCTTTTTAAACCTCTAAATTAGAGTTTATTCAGCTTGTCTTCAGTATTTTGTATTATAAAGGAATTGGAATACATCTAAATGCAAGGGTTGACATAGATAAATAAGGGAATTGTTACTCACTGCATTACACAAACCAAGTATCCTCATCATGATAAAAGCTATTATTATCATTTATCTAACATAATTATAAAGAGAGAGAGGACTCAGAACAAACACCTAATCACGTTAAACAATAGGTCTTTTTATCATTTCTAGTGCTCCATCTCACTCTCAATATATAAACAAAATAATTCAAAATTCAAAATGACTTAAATTTTTTATTAAAAAATAAATATAGTATGAACAGGGAATACAGTAGGAAAACTTGGGAGATTTTTTGATTGATATTACTGCCATCTTTACAGAATACTATATGGCAAACACACAATGTAGCATAACACATGTAGCTTACAAAGGACTTAGGTGACCTCTGGCAAAGGTAAACAAAAATTGGAAAAGGTGAGAGACTTAGAGAAAGTAATTGAAACTTGATCGGATGAATGAACCTTTAGATACATTAGGGAAAAATACCCTGTCAAAAATTATTAAATATAATTATTTTTTGATCAAAATTCTTTTTTAAAAAAAAATAATACATTACACCGCACCTGAAGGAGACAAAAACACATGAATTACTTTTTCCTTTTTTGGCTGGATGTGGGGAATCTGTCTGGTGCCTAACAAAAGAAAAAGAAATTAAAATCTGCAACTTAAGATGCAATGTATCTTGAGTAGTTTAAGTTACTGATGTTTAAAAAGGGCATCATGATTCACTCAAAACCAACCAAACCCTACCCAAAAACCACCATAAACATGTAAATCAAATGAAACATACCCAAAACCACAAGAAACATTCAAAAGAGTACTATCTTGTTTAAACAGATGACAAATTATGCCGAATTTAGTATTTACATCGGATGGAAATGACATAAGGGAGACGAGTGTTACTGGATTAATTGCCAATGCTGGTTATCAAGTTAAAGGCGGACAAAGTCAATATGTTCCAAGTATAAACGGCCTCATTGAAATGCAAATAATGGACCATCGGTATGTCATTCATATCAACGAGGATAACAACAATAACATGCACAATATTTTAAATATTTTTACATGCATTTGTTATTAACAATTTATTGTCCCTGAGGGCTATAGCAATATATTATATTTCTTCTTGACATTTTAAATTTTACAAAAGTTGAAATCATGTTAAAGTACAGATTCTTTATTTCTAAATTAAAGTGAAACTAACTGCTCATCCATTGTTTTCTTTATACTTCATGCAGCCTATTTTGTCGCCTACTTCTACAAAATAATACTCTTTAAATGTTTTCTTATGGTTTTCAGTATGATTCATCTAATTAGCATCATGTTTGTAGTGGTTTTGAGTGGTTTTTGGGTGGTTTTGAGTGGTTTCAGGCAGGTTTTGGTGATTTTGAGCAGTTTTTGGGTGGTTTTGAGTGGTTTCAGGCAGGGTTTTGGTGATTTTGAGCAGTTTTTGGGTGGTTTGGAGTGGTTTCAGGCAGGGTTTTGGTGATTTTGAGCAGTTTTTGGGTAGTTTTGAGTGGTTTCAGGCAGGGTTTTGGTGATTTTGAGCAGTTTTTGGGTGGTTTTGAGTGAATCGTGCGGTGGGTTTATAAAGGGATTCATCAGGGTTCAGTCCTCGGACCATTACTCTTTAATGTATTTATCAATCAGAACTTCAATTTTATTCATATTAAGGCTCTTTATGTAACTGCCGACGCAAACACGGTCCTTTTCCTCAAGGGATTATGACAATGATTAAGACACCTAAAGCAGAGTTCAACCTTCAGATTTTCTGGTTTATTTCAAATACAATGCAAGCAAACCTTGGAAAATTTCAAGCACTGGAGCGAAGGCGGGGTGGTGTGTAAAAAGATATTCAGTATGAAGCCTGTTCTAAATGTAAGCAATGCTGGTATAAACTGTGAAGAGATTCTTAAACTGCTAGGAATTGATATTGACTATCAACTGCAATTATAATCACATGTAAGAAATCTGCAGAAACTGCTTTGAAGCATATTACTAGAATCAAGCAACTGGCAATCTTACAAAATTTTATAAATTCTAGCCTCAATTTCTCTTCCTTATGCTGGCATTTGTCTTTTTTTGTGGCAGTGACATGTACAATACTAAACTTGCAAAAATACAGCAGCATGCTCTGAAATTTATGTATGCTGATAACAGAGGAAGGTAATTTTAAACGTTTACTTATATGAAAAATGACAAACCTGAAGGTTTAGGACTTCCAATTATGGTTCCCGAGACTTGAAAATTCGGAATGAGCTTGCTCGCAAATATCTGGGTGATTTAACGTTTTATACATAACGAAAATATTTGTTTAGATTTTCAAATATTTTAGATGTCCCAAGAATTAATATCTCAGCAATAAATGTGTAAGCTAAAGGAATAAATTCTTGATCGGCATCATTCTTAATAGCTGGTTTTTGACATAAATCTTGTAATTGCACAAAGAGTGTATAAAACATGCATTTTATTCCCAAGAGGATCAAGACTTTGATCCAAGCAAGGCTTGTCAGTTACAAGTGGAAAAACCACAACATTATTCAGCTAGGTCATTGCCTGATCATAAATTAGTACTTTCAAAATGGTAAAGAAGTCATGGGTCCTGAGGCTAAGTCTGACGACTAACTGACATAATGGGGAAGACATAACATTCTCAGAAATAAGGCTTGTAGATTTGTATAGCCAGGGCCAGTCTTAATCTGATAGGGTCGATTTGACACAGACGGGATCTGCGCTCAGTGGTCCCCTTGCATTAGTAATATTTAAATATATATCTATAGATAAAAAGTAATTTTAAAGCGATGGAAAAAATTGAAATTTATCATCATCATCATCATTATCATCATCATCAATAATCCCCTAACCTAAAAGGTCGTTAGGGCATCACAGTTGACTTTATAACCAATTCTCTGCATCAATCTCTGTTCTCTACTGCCATTAGGGAATCTCTAATTTCATGCCTGTCCACTCCTTAATGTTTTCTTCCCACCTCTTTTTCTGTCTGCCTCTTCTTTTGCACCCTCACACTGTGTCTTGCAAGATTGTTTTTGCCAGTCCAAATGACATTGAGACATAACTGTACCATTTCAGTTTCCGCATTTTTACAGTGCTCAAAAGGTCTTCGTAGGATCCAATGGCTTGTTGGATTCTGTTGTGGACTTCTTTGTTGGTTACATGACCAATGTATGAGATGCCCAAGATCTTGAGGTAGCATCTTTTTTCGAAGGTTTGAGTTCTTACAGCAAGATGGATATGACAATCAAGTATACCAGCCTTATTTTGGAACCAAAAGCAATTTTGGTATCTTTCCATATTAGTATCAACCTTGTTAATGTTGTCTGAATAATCCTGCAAATTAGTTCTGGTTTGGAGCCCTCATCTGTGATAATTGATCCCAAGTACTTGAAGCTCGTTACTCTTTCCAGCTTTTGTCCACTTAACATTATTTCTGCACTGATGCCATTGGTGATTCCAATGGTGTTGTTTGTCATCAGTTTGGTTTTTCTGGCACTGATCTCCGTATGAATCATGTTACTCTTTAAGATGCAGTTTATAGTTAGAAATCAACTAGATGAATTTGAGACAAATCGAACTATTTTTGCAACACATTTGAAGAGGATAGAAACAACACAAAGAAATAAATGCAACAGATGAATTGTAATAGTGTGTTGACTACTGATGGTAGCTGTAGCCATTGCCTAAGTCGTTGTCATATTGAAAATGATTCAAAAAACAACAACCCCCACCGCAAATATTCTTCATAATTAGGTAACCATTTTTCTTTTATCTTGTCAACTGATTATTTTCACAAGTTCAAGTAGATTAAACTATTTATTTTTTTAGTGAAGCAATCGGATTTGGTAAACTTTCTAATATCTTATCGCTTCTCATAAAGCAAGTGATTTTATCACAATAATTTTCACATATGGGGTAAAAGCTCTTTTCCACCACTGAGTCAGTGATGTTTTGATGTCAGTTAATTTACTGTTAATTAGATTTATCATGTGACTTAACTTTGTAGAGAAGATAATGCCTCATAATAATATCCTCTACCCAGCATAAATAATTCTCTATACACAAACGGCTGTTTGTCATGCTTCCTATCAATATAATTCTTGTTTTCTCTATGTTTACATTAAGGCCTGATGTCTTTGCATAAAATTTAATGTGTGCTTTAATTTATCTTCTTTCAATGCTGTAATGGTCCAAGATGTTAGCTTTCAGTAAAATGATGGTCAATAATAATAATGTTTTTTCTTATCATATGTCAGATGGCCACACACAGGATATGGAAGCCACAACAGAAAGACACAGATCTAGAAAAGCAGTAGCTAATCAGGATTGTTTTCTAGAGGCAGTCAGAAGAATGAATGCACAACAACAGATGTGATCCATTTCAAAGTTGGTGAATTGGTGATAATCAAAGTTCCCAGGTCTGATTGCCATAAAATAGACTGCAAAAGGATCCTTGGAATAGTGGTGAACCACCATGCAGGAAAGGATCCATGTTTTCATATTCAATATATTGTATATTGCTAGTTGTTTATCCCATTAAAATTGGATTATTTGAGCAGAGAAGATGCTGTGCCCCATCCAGCCAGTCTTTACATTCATAATATGTTCCAAATATTCATTTTATGCAACAACTCTCTTCAGACCCTAATTTCTTTTTGAATCTGTCTTTCTAGGACTAAATTCTAAAATTGGGCTTTAAGCATCATCTAACAACTTGGGAATTAACCACCATGACTATCAAATGAAACCCTATGTGGCAGCAATAACAGTTATTTTATATTTTTGATATGTTCCAAATATTCACTTTATACAAAAACTCCCTTCAAGTCCATTCCTACCTATAATCAGTATTTCTTGGACTAAATTCCAAAAAGTTCCATGCAAGCAAGATTCATCAACTTAAATTAACCCTCAAAGCTGTGAAATATAAATTTACTACAGAATAGTAACACCACCTTTAGGTCTTAAATAACTTTGAAATGTTAATTTTTATGCAACATCTCCCCTCAAGATTTTTTCCCTTCCTTGAAATCCGCCTTTCTAAGACCAAATTCCAAAGACTATCATGCAAGCATAATGCAACAACCTTGAATAACACTCAAGACCATGAAATAATAGTAATAGTACCTTGAGATTTGTATAATTATGTTCCAAACATTTATTGTATGCAGCAATTCTCTTCAAGACCTGTTCCTTAGAACTAAATTCCAAAATATCACATGAAAGCATCATGCACCAACTTGAAATAACCTCATAGCTGTGAAATATTACTTATGGGGCAATAGGAACAGCACCTTTAGACATTTATATGTGCAGCAAATATATTAGGTTTTGTTATTAACATACAATCTAAAAAAAAAATCTGCTGGCACATCAGCACCAGCTGGGATAATAATTTCAGTAAAAGGCCATGATACTGAAAGAATTTAAATGATTATCCTTTTCTTGAAGATGTTTTCTACTTTTTCAATGGTCCTGGTGTAGTTAAATTTCCAAACATTGTGTGCAAGCATTGTGAAATATGGGGCAATAGACAAGTTTCTTTCAGACCTATAATAATCATTTCACACAAGAACTACTGTCAAGACCTTTCCTACCCATAAGGTAGTCTTATAGTTCCAAATTCCAAAATATGGCAGGAAAGCATAATACAGCAGTTAGAAATAACCCTCATAGCTGTGAAAGAAAAAAACAATTTGGTGGGGAAATAGTAACAACCATTTTAGGCAATTAATTCTTCCATATATTCTTTGTCTGCAACAACTTCCTTTATTATTATTATTATTATTATTATTATTATTATTATTATTATTATTATTATTATTATTATTATTATTGTGTGAACTTGATTTTGAGTTATAGACACAGCCTTTATACTGATCTCAACAAATTCTAAAAACAAATTTTAGAGCTTGATGGAAATTTTCACTAAGACAACCCCCATCTTGGTCCTTATATTGTGTCTTATGTTTTTATATAAGGGAGAAGAAAACAGAAATTCCTAATTCCCATCTTTAACTTAACTTTTTTCAGTTTTAATTTTAAAGGATTTATTTAAATTAAAAAACTGAAATTACAAATTGCTCAATAATACTGTAGAACTAAATTACTTTTTTGAGATTATTGTGAATAGAGACATTTTCGATTATATCATTGTGATACATAAAGACTAGTAGCACATCAACACAATTTTAGGCTATTGCAGGCAGTTGGTACATCAGCACTTTCAAGATTGGAAATAATTTGGAACATCACTGGAATTCATTTGGAATGCTCTATATTTTCAGATTTTCACGTTTTAAACTATTTTTGATTTAAATCACATTAACCTAATTTTTTTTTAAATTTTAAATTTTTATTCAGGGGAAAATATTAATTTTTTGACCTTTCTACCCTTTTTCTGTTACTGAATAATCGATATATGCTGAATAAACTACTTGGACACCTTAGATCACCTTCTCATATTGTATAAAATATTTTAAAGCAGCTTTTATTTCTTCATCAGCTTCAAGGTACTGATAAATATGATAGCATATGTGGAAGGCATTCCTATCTTGAGGATGAGATCATCATACTAAAAATCTGTCAACACAGAAATAGTTTTTAATATGTGGATTTCTATTTTGTTTGATATTTATAAAACAGTAAATAAGAACACAAATGAAATTCTTAAAATCATAACATAGTCGCTGCTTCATCATTTGTACAACATATGAAATGACAATACCTTTAAGCCAGCATTTAAGTTTTTTTTTAGACATTTTCCAGCTGTAACCCTTTATGAGAATATGTGCCATACCTTTTGCTACTATGAAGATGTTGTACTCATTTGTTGTAAAATCATATAAGGAAGATATCACAAAAACATGAACTTCCATTTCACTTTATTGGTATGTGTACATGCATATTTGATTAGCTCTGCTGATCCTAGACTTGATTCTAGATCTTTCGTACATTAAAATCATGAAAGCGGAATTCCCAAAAATAGAATTCAAACATCATGCAAAACATTTGGAATAGATATAATCCCCATAACTGTGAAACATAACCCTACTGGATGATAGTAACAGTCCCTTGAAAAGTTTAATATCTTCTTAATAGTAGTTTTATACAAAAACTCCCTTCAGGACATTTCCTATCTTTAAGTCAGTCTTTCTATGACTAAATTCGAAAATATGGCAACTTCAAAAAATGTCCATAGAGAAATTTAGCTTTAGAGTAATAGCAACAACTCCCATGGATCTTAAAAATCTTAAAGATATTCTTTTTCTGCAGTAACTACCTGGAAGACTTTTCCTAGCTTTACAATGGTATTTAAAACAGATAATTTTGTAATAAAATGGTTTGTATGCCTCATACAACATCCACTGGAATAACCTCCATAACTGTGAAATACATGGCAATAGTAAAATTCACTTTAGACATTTAATATATTTCTACTATTCATGTTATGCAATAACTCCCTTCAAGGTTTCTCCTACCTTGAAAAGAAATTATTTAAAAAAAGTATACCAGCATAATTATTCAACTTGGAAGAAACACGCTAAGCTGTGAAATATAACCCTACAGGGCAACAGTAATAGTACCTTGAGATTCTTAATATGTTCCAAATATTAATTTGTTGCTACATCTTCACTCAAGACCTTTCCTACCTTTAAATCAATCTTTCCCATGATTAAATTCCAGAATGTTGCATGCAGGCATCATGCAACAACTTGGAATAACCCCAATAAGTTCTGTGGGACAATAGTAACAACTTGGAATAACTCCAATAAGTTCTGTGGGACAATAGTAACAACTTGGAATAACCCCAATAAGTTCTATGGGACAATAGTAACAAGATCCTTAGACCTTTTTTCTGCAACAACTCTCTTGAAGACCTTTCCTACCATTAATATGGTTTTAAAATTATTACATTTCCACACATGGTGTGCATGCATGGTGCAACAACTTAGAATAACCCTCATAACTGTGAAATATAAGTCTTTGGGGCAATAGTAAAAATACCTTTAGAAGTTTAATATCTTCCAAATATTCATTTTATGCAAGAACTTCCCTCAGGACCTATTTACCATTAAAATAGCCATTCTTAGGACTAAATTCCAATATGGCATGAAAACATGATGCAAAAACTTGGAATAACCAATATATGTTCCATATATTCTTTCTCTTCTTCAAATCTCTTGAATACCTTTCTTACCTTTAAAATGGTATTGAAATGATTTCATTTCTAAAAATGGCATGCAGGCATCATGCACCAATCTGGAAAAATCTTTATGACTGAAAGAGAACTATTTGGGGGAGAGGAACAATCCTTTATATCTTTAATACATTCCAAATATTCTTTTCCTGAAATCACTTGCATTAAGAAATCAGGCAACAGTTTGTAGTAGGTTTCATATTCATGAAACTTTGCATTGGTCCAATTAGATCTTTCCTACAATCAAGCTATTTTTTTTTACTAATGTCAAAACATTTCCTTTGACACCATTGAATAACCTTCATTACTGTGAAATATTTCCCTACCATCAGGTAAAAAAATTCTTCACTGACTCTCTATTTAGCAAATAGTTCTGTACAACATTCTTAAACAAAATGTTTTGATTCAGTCTTATCTAGCAACAAAAAAATCAAACTTATTACAAATATAATACAAATAATTAAAATTGGAGGTTAAATAAATAAATTAATAAATAAAGAATAAGAAATAAATCAAAATTTAAATGTATTGTTAATATTTTTACAACATATATTTCAAATACAAGTATTTTTTGAAACCTATTACAAAAAATTATTTAAAAAATGCCATGAAAAGAAAGATCAGATTATATAAATTTAAAGACTTTAAATGAATATATAAATCTTTAAAACTAATATAAAATAATTAGATAGCAGAGTATTACTTAGAATTTACAAAAGTAAAGAGTTTTTATTATTATGCTTAGTGTAATTTCAAGGTACACACACACACACACACACACACACACACAAACACACACTTGCAATTACAAATTGCACAGACAAATAATTGCAATTACAACATGTTAAACGTAATTTCTCTAACGATCTTGTAATTTCTCGAGAAAGTTCAATAGTTTGGAATTCCAAGTTGTTGCGCGCAATTTCTAGAGGAGTGGCCTATTCCAAATCCAATATTAATAACTGTGCTAGTTGACTTGAATGAGGGCATGAAGTATGTAATAGTGAAACGTATTTGATCCACGTGGAAGACTACGTAAGCACAGCAGGGTGCTAGATACAGCAGGGAAAAAAAATATTTAAGTGTGAATTGTGTGATAAAATATTTAATGAGTTGGAAGTTTTAAACGGCATATACATACTATATCAAAACCATATAAGTGTGAAGTGTTAAAAAGTTAATCAGTGGGCATTTTAAACTTCACATGAGAATGCATACTGGAGAAAAACCATTTAAGTGTGAACTTTGCTATAAAATGTTCAGTCGGTGTGGACATTTAAAACTGCACATGAGGATTCATACTGGAGAGAAACAATACAAGTGTGAAATGTGTGATAAAATGTTTCATCAGAGTGGACATTTAAAACTTCACATGATGATGCATACTGGAGAAAAACCATACAAGTGTGGTATGTGTGATAAAATGTTTGCTCAGAAAGGAAATTTAAAACTTCACATGAGGATGCATACTGGAGAAAAACCATTTAAATGTGAAGTATGTTATATAAAATTTAGTGATAGTAGATGTTTAAAACGACACATGTGGATGCATACTGGCGAAAAACTATATAAGTGTGAAATGTGTGATAAAATGTTTAATCAGAGTGGAGATCTAAAACTTCATGTAAGAATGCATAATGGAGAAAAACCATATAAGTGTGAAGTGTGCAATAAAATGTTTTTTCAGAGTGGACATTTAAAAATGCACATGAGGATTCATACTGGAGAAAAACCGTTTAACTGTGAAGTGTGTGATGCAAGATTTAGAGATTGTAGAAGTTTAAAACGGCATTTGAAGACGCATACTGGAGAAAAACCATATAAGTGTGAAATGTGTGATAAAATGTTTAAGGAGAGTGGAGATTTGAAACTTCACATGAGGATGCATACTGGAGAAAAACCATATAAGTGTGGAATATGTGATAAAATGTTTATTCAGAGTGGACATTTAAAAATGCACATGAGGATTCATACAGAGGAAAAACTATTTAACTGTGAAGTTTGTAATAAAAAATTTAGTGATAATGGAAGTTTAAAACGGCATATGAAGATACATACCAGTGAAAAAACATACGTGTGAAATGTGTTATAAAATGCTTAATCAGGATGAAGATTTAAAACTTCACATGAGGATGCATACTGGAGAAAAACCATTTAAGTGAAAAGTTTGCGAATAAATGTTCAGTCTGTGTGGACATTTAAAACTGCAGATGAGAATTCATACTGGAGAGAAACTATTGAATTGTCAAATATATGATAAAATATATAATCAGAGCAGAAATTTAAAACTACAAATGAAAAAACATGCTGGAGAAAATCCATTTAAGTGTGATAAAATGTTTAATATGAGTGGAAATATAAAACTGTACCTGAGGATACATACTCGAGAAAACCATATCAGCATATAGTGGGATAAAATGTTCCTGCTAAGTCAGAGTGGACATTTAAAACAGCATATAAGGATCCATATTGGAGAAAAAACATTTAAGTAAAATGGTTCATATGAGGATTTATATTTGAGAAAAACCATTTAAGTAAAATGGTTGTCAAATTGTTTTTTGTAGCTCAATGAGAGATACAAAGAAATATATTAATTTCTTTCCATATTTATCCAATGAACACATTTTAAATCTAACAATAAACATTTCAAATTCTTTTTTTTTTGTCTGAATTTATGCTAATCTATATCATTTACAAAAAAAATACTCTTCTTTATTGATTTCACATAACTGTAAAGTTTTGTACGGCTTTGTCAGGCTTTGTGCTATGTCAGAGTTTCACATCATCAAATGACAACAGACTTGGCTATTGGACAATTTGGCCCAAAGACAATTCGGCCCAGCTTGGGCTGAAAAAAAGACAATTTAGCCCAACTTAAAAGACAATTTGGCCCAGCTTGGACTGAAAAAAGACAATTTAGCCCAACTTGAAAGACAATTCGGCCCAACTTGGACTGAAAAAAGACAATTTAGCCCAACTTGAAAGACAATTCGGCCCAGCTTGGACTGAAAAAAAGACAATTTAGCCCAACTTGAAAGACAATTCGGCCCAACCTACTAATACAACTGACAATAATTTTTACAAGTGTTTATTTTTAAAGCAAAATACTCAAGTCAATATTTTTGGACAATTCTTATACAATTTGTTTTTTACAGTATGGTTCAGAATTCTTGCTTTAGGTAAATGAATTATTTTTTTATTTTGGGATATAATGAGTGTAATATATGAAATAAAGGGAGGTCACCTTTTCCTTTCTAGTATTTATTTTGTTTTTCAAACTGAGAATAAATATCAGTGATGTACAATAGTTAGTTACTACCTGTGAACGTCTGCACAGGTTTGAGAACACCGTTGCAATCTCAATTTAATTAGTTTGTAAAATAGAATAGGTTAAGAATAAATTTTGAAACATTTATTGAATTCAATAAATGTTTTTCAAAGTTATAAAGGCTAGGAGCTCTCAGATATCTTTAGGAAAACCATCCCAAAGACAAATATTACATGGGAGAAAGGACATGTGAAAAAAAGAATTACATGTATAGTAGAGAGTTTACATAGAAAATAATGAGATGCATCATATCTCATGTGGAAGAAGGTCGGATTTGTTACGCACTTGAGTATTTATAACTAAATACAATATGCATAATCTCTTCTTCTTTCCTTGTGCAAGAGTTTCTGTATAATAATGCTCTCAATCAATTAATTGGTTGCATCTTCCAATTTTTTTAAATTTTTTTTTTCTCCAATCAACCTGTATCTTCAGTAGAGCGAAGAAACATATTCAAAAATGTGACTTATGAAAAGTATATATATATATAATAACTTGACAAAGCATCCTTCAAAAAGAACTTTTAGTCAAGCACATTTTATATGTATGTATGCATCCATGCATGCATACATGTATGTATGTATGTATGTATGTATGTATGTATGTATGTATGTATGTATGTATGTATGTATGTATGTATGTATGTATGTATGTACACTCATGCTGGTGAGTTTTGTGTATACAAGCTCAGATGTATTTTGCTTTTTTTAACTTATCCCAATCTAGCAATTAAGATAAGAAGATAAGAATTCTTTTTTTCAGACTGCATAGTCCATACATCTAAATTAAAATACTGATATAGAGTAAAACATTGTAAACATAAAAGAACACACACATATATATATATATATATATATATATATATATATATATATATATATATATATATACATACACACATACATATATACACATATACATATCATATGTACAAGTATTCAGATACATTTACAACAATTATTTGCGCCATGCATTGTTAAAAAATGAAATTTAAATGACACATTTAAATAGTAATTGGTTCCATCTACTAACAATGTGAGAATTTAAATTAATGTCATATTTGCAAAGTGATTTCAATATACAATTCTCACTGTTAGAAAGTCTTGTTATCATTGAATATACATACTTTCTCATTACTTCCTCAAAACGTAATACATTATAATTTACAAACATGTTGGAGGCACTGTTCCATCTAGGAAGACCTAATAGAAAGCGAAGACTAATATTATAACCAATTACTAGTTTTCTTTTCACATTTTCACTAAAGTTTGTCCACAGTGGAGCACAATACATAGTGCAGCAATAAGATTTGAATAATCTAATTTTGATACTCAATGAACAAGGCTTAAATTTGCGTAGAAGCATGTTTGTTCAAGTACACAAATATCGATAATGTCTCATCATATCTTCATTATCTGACTGATTGGAAATAAAAATATGGCCCAAATACATATAACTGTCTACATATGTAAGAGCATTGCTGTTAAGATGTACAGAGGGAGGTGATGATATTTTAAAAGTTGGCTGAAAGACCATGCATACTGATTTTTGTGTATTATAGATGATATCATTCTCTAATGCATATTGTTCACATATTTTCAATAATTTTCCTAAACCTGTGACAGACGGACTTATCAGTGACATATCATCAGCAAAGCTAAAATTGTTAAGAAACAGCCCATTTGGTGGCAGACGTAATCCTACGTTGCAATGGCCCAATATACGATTTAAGTCGTCAATGTAAATATTAAATAACATGGGGGAAAGAATACCTCCTTGCCTGACCCCATTGGTTACATGGAAAGCGCAGGATATTACACTTCCCCATCGCACGTAATACAACTGTTTGCCATGCCAGTTGACTAAAGTATGAACAATTATTACAGGAATTTTAATTTCCAGCAACTTTTTAAAGAGTGTCCAAAGATTGACTCTATCAAATGCCTTACTAGCGTCTAAAAAAACATGCAAATACTGGGCTGCCATGTTCCACATAATAGCTAACGGTTTCCTTAAAGGCATAAAGACATAAATCTGTAGAATGCTGCTTTTTAAATCCAAACTGATTATCGGAGATTAAGACTTCGCATCTTTGTAGTATGATGCATTCGAATAGTTTTGAGATAATATTCGTAAGAGCTATAGGTCTGTAGTTATTTTTGTCCGCTAGATTATCAGTTTTGCTTTTTAGTAGCGGTATAATTGTAACTTTTGTGAAATCATCTGGTACAAAGTTATGCACAAACATACAGTTACATAAAACCATTAATAGCCCATGAAGTCTAGTATCTGAATATTTAAAATGTTCCAGATATAAAAAATCTGATCCTGGACATTTACCACCTTTTTGTCTTCTTATTGCATTTTGTATCTCATATAATGTGATTACCTCAATATGAGCAGAAGGGGTATTCAATGCTGAAGTAACACGCTTCTTATTCGATTCGTTTTTGACACTATTGAGTAAGTCTTCAAAATGATTTTTCCACATGTTGCATATATTATTTTGACCATGGTACCCATCAATGCAGATTGGTAGTTTATTGGAAGTTGTCGTAATACTTTGTTTAACTTGCTTCCAGAATTCACGTTGGTCGACATTTTCAAATTTTTGTGCTAATGAGTCTGATGTTTTACTTAGTCATTCTTGCATGACCTAAGGGCATACTTAAATTGTGCTCTTGTTTGGCGCATTCGGTTACTTAATTGTCCACGACGAGGTTCACCGTTATCACGCCACATTAAGTAAGCATTTCGTGCAAAGTCGTGTAGTTCTTTGACACAGTCATTCAAGCCTGGTATAACCCGGTGGCCACGTTTGGATTTTCTAGTCAATTTATTACTGGATTTCGATAGAGCTTTTACTACATCAGCGTATAGCTCATTTATCTGTTGCATATGTACCTGATTAGTGCATCCATGGTCATTACAGACGGCAACACAACGTGGGATCTCAATCTTGTTTAATAAAAGTGCAGATGTCTGAGTGTAATTCAGTTTTTCGTCAGAAGTAAGGTCTGACCAATTAATGTTGTATTTCAAGTTTGAGAGTTCATTGTGGCAAGAATCCAATCTAGGAAGTAAATCAGTCTTGATAGTCATTAATATGGGGCGATGGTCGGACCCTACTAGGGTGTGTATTATTCTCATATCACTTATAGCAAAATGAGCAGATTGTGTAGAGACGCAATGATCCAACCAAGACACTGTATTGTGTGAATCACTGATGTAAGTAAAACCTCTTGTGTTGTCAAGTATTAGTTTTAAGTCCGATATGATATAACCATATTCATCACAGAATAGGCGAAGTGCATCTCTAAAGGGAGTGGATTTGAGCGTATTAGCATTCCAATCTCCAACTACATAAGCATTTATTGTGTTAGCATTTTCTACAATAGAATTAATTTTGCCCAAACAATCTACAAATTCCCCAAAATTTTCCGCTAGAACACATGGTAAATAGATATTGACAAAAAGCAGGGACGAGTCCCTTGTATTGATAGTAATACCTATTAATCTTGGAACATCGAAGTGTTGCACTTGTATAATACTTGCAAGAGTTCTACGGTATAGTACCCCGACACCTCCATAAGGTCTGCCTGAATGAATATCTTTAGAAGATTCTATCGGCGATACCCCTGCTCCATAGAAATCGTCATGTACGGAGGAGAGGCAGTCTAACTCACTGTCGAGAAGCCACAATTCTTGTAAGAAGCAAATATCGGAAATATCACATAAGTTTCTTACATTTTGTATATTTCTTGTTAAAGAACGACAGTTGTAAAAAGAAATGCGTAAAGTGTCCATTATGTATGTTTGAGTCCAAATTGTGGATATCAACTCCGACTTTGATAGTAGTCTCTAACTAATGCATTTCTTGGCCACGCATCTCCGTTCATCATCGCATTGTGCGTAGGGTTATCACGTGTTTCTAGAGAGATTTGCACACACTGACAGACACCTTCAGATGTGTACATAGCCTTTCCATGTGTGTATGTTAAAAATTAGCAGCTTACAAGGAAATAAAGATAATTTGTACCATAATTAAGACTAGCAATCAGTTTATTCTAATTTGTATGGAACAACTATGATTGACCATGTTGACTGGTACTGACAAGCTTTCAGTTTACGTATGCACACAGTAAAATATAAACTAAATAAAACATAAATTAAAATAAAAATAAAAAAACAATATACTAAACTGGTAATAATATGATATTGCAGCAATTAAACACTGACAAAATGCTCAGCATTATTCTCTCTCTCACACACACACACACACACACAAACACACACACACACAACTGATATGAAATTATCAACATATGTGATCATTGAACAATATAAGGAATGGTTGTATCAATGATTCTGAAACAGCTTGGTTTTTCAATTTTGTGGTCTGTAGATGCTTCCATACATTCTTTGAAGACCGTTGACACTGATATCCTTATTTCCTTCCAATACTATCATTACTTGAAATGGTATCATTTGGGCTTTTTGTATAGCAGAGTAAGCATTAGATAAAACTGAAGGTTGTTTTTACGCGCTTTGCGATTCAATCAACTGTGCATCATTGTTTGTTCATACCGTTTTTCCAAAGAAACTCCACATGAACCAAATTATGCTGTATATCCACTTGTTAATAATATACGTTATCCATTCAATTATCCATTCATCTAACGTTGCTTTTCTGATCTTTCCTTTCAATTTTGTAAAAGCTACTGGAATATTTTTAGCTGGAAGAAAGGGCAAAGACAACACCTTTCAAGAAAGCTTGAAACCGCATCCTGCTGGTTGTATGCTGTCTAAAAATAAACAATATACACATATTAACCTTTATATTGATAAAGATAATGAAATCATTAATGAAAGGGCAAAGACAACACCTTTCAAGAAAACTTGAAACAGCATCCTGCTAGTTGTATGCTGTCTAAAAATAAACAGTATACACATATTAACCTTTATATTGATAAAGATAATGAAATCATTAACATAATCTTATCTCTATTTTCAAATAGTGAAAAACTGATAAAACATATAAATGAAAACTTAACGTGTCACAAATTGATTAAATATTAAAAATAGACTCCAATAGTAGTATATAAAAAAATAAAACAATTTCTACCTGAAGACCTTTTTCCTGAAGTTTTTTGCCACTAAGCCTGGATCCGGTGGAAGGTACATCCACATATATGTGTATATTCTACTTTCGAAGTCTGCAGGGCTCGAATTTAACACAGATTTCTTTGTAGCCGGAAGGACTAGTATGCTGAGAAATTTACTAGTCCTGCCAAATCTTTACTAATCCTGTCCAAAAACAATATCACACACTTGCATTAAGATTAACAACAATATTATTCATAAATAGCATTATCATATGAAACGCAGAATTACAGAATTATAGATCAAATCCTGCTTTAAATCATCAGTCAGTCAATTCACATTTCTTGTTTTTCAAGAATATCTGGATCCAATTCCAGAAAAGGATCCAGGTGTCCATTCTCATCCTCCATCTGCACTCTGGGTCCATATGGGGTTTGTTCAGGTCTCCTTACCTATCTCCCTGAAACATTCCACAAATGTTCTGCTGGTGATACATCATTTTTTGGAATATCATTTGATGGAACATTATAAAGAGTAGGTCCAACAGAACCCAAAGTCGCCAACATCATCTACATTCACCCCTCACCATTTGTATCTCTGAGAAACCCTTCTCAGCATCAGCAGAGTGGGCTGGGATTGTTAGGATAAGGTCAATCAATGCCATAACATTCTTTCAGTCAGCAGCAGCACATCAATTTACAACTGTGGACCAAGTCAAAGCGTACATATCTTTGCAAGAAAACAGAAAACATTCAGAAAATTATAATTTTAATAAATGTACATCAAGACAAATGTAATGTCAATACTTAAATAATGTTGATATTAATTTTTTGAAAGCTTTTCTTACATGGTTACCATTTAAAATCAAGATACTTTGCTAAATAAAGAATTTTAACAAATCTGGCGTCAATGATGTTTCCTTTATTTTTTAAATAAATATTTGAATATACACCTACTTGCTGTAGACAAAACTCTTTAATGTCCCATTCCAATTCCACTACATCAGCATCCACACTTTGCACCGACAAGAACTGACTGGTGTAGTGAGTATATGTAACAACCTGTTTATCAATCATGTAAGTGTCTCCAACATCAACTCCTTTTATCTCATCCAGCTAACACATCCATGCAAAATCATTGAAGGGTCTTCGGTTCTTTACCACGGCCATTTTCACCGGTTGTCAACTGAGAGCAAGATTGTACCGGCAGGCGAAATTCGCACGTTTCGGAACCTGTAACTTCAGTTTGGTCAACTTTGGTGCAACATAAAAAAATCAATTATAGCTTGATGAATAGTAAAATATCTCTGGAGTAAAATAAGCCATAGAATATGGCCATATGCCTTCAAAGACTGAAACAGCAGAATGAAATCGAGTCATGGGTAAAACAAAGTATTTGGAAGTTACTGACCTGGTCTCTTATATAGTATGATAGTGTCCTATGTTAGAACAGGTCATGGGTGTAATCTGATATATTTTTGTCACTCTTTATGATTGCTTTCCTTCAGATTATTGGGTGGGTTTTTTTTGGGGGGGGGGTAATCTTGCATCAAACTTGCGTCGAGCACTTATGGTTTAACACATTTCGTTAAATCTTCCAAAGTTCTCACCGGCGGTCGATACCTCTGGTGGTATCTGCATAGCTGCTTTTTTTCCTGTTATTTTTGCGTTGCCCAAGCTTTCATGCGCGATTACTGATTCAGTTTTAAAGTTCGAACAACCTGCAACAAAACTGGATGTTTTCTCTGTTTGTTGTTTTGCTAATTTCGCAAATCAGATTTACCGCATAACGTTCTTTTCTTCATCATAATTCAGCTATTCCCTGTCTTTTGTCCATGTCGTCTGAAACGTTCGATTACACTTTTCCCTATCATAAGAATTATTCCTCTCTCTAATGTCATTTTCATTGGACTTTTCCTTTTTTTTTCTGGTAGCTGAATACGTTCTATAAAACACCACATTTTGTCTGTCTTATAAGGAGCGAATTGTGTCTTCTTTGAAAATACGAGATGTTAAAGTATAGCTGACGCGAATTATTTAAAGTAAAAAAACGAATATCAGTGTATTTTATACAAGAAAGCCAGAGCAAGAAACACCACTTTAAAACACGTGCTTTTGCCTCCCTCCATTAAATGGCCTTTCTCTTATAAGGACTTCAGTGCTTGTCCTGTATGATCAAAGCAGTTGCTATTGTAAATGCTATTATAAAATATTAGCATCTGAAGATGGTGTTAGTTTCAGCTTAGAAAAAGTAAGTTCCCATCAAACGAACCTTTCTAATTCGGCACGTTCTATATAACAGTTCCAGTTACGGTCTTATTAATAGCGAAAGTTTGTGTAATTGTTCCTGATTAATCGGACAAATGTATATTGTTGAAATTAATAATAAGGCGGAACATTTTCAAATCTTAGATGCCCATGCTCATAGATTTTAAAATGTACAGCATTCTGCTTGATATCTCCACGTCTATTCAATTATTTGTCTATTCTTGTAAGGGAAAAATATAAAATCAATTCTTATCATCATATAAAATGTAGTTTTATGGAAAAGATGTGTCTATAAAGTTATCGTAATAAATTCGTCTGATTTTTATAATAATTTCGATGCAAGTGTAAAATATATAGTTTTCCGTTTGTGTTTGGCTAGCAAGCAACCCCACCCACCCCGAAAAATACCCGTAATCAAACAAACCTGCAAACTTTAATTTCTTCGAATAGTTTTTGTGGTGTTCTTTTAAGTGGTATACCGTTTTGTAGTTTATTACTGTGGCCGAGTGAATAAAGTGCGATACAACGTCATTTTTAATTTAATCATTATCAGATTAATCAGGATCAATTACCTTCCGTTGTTAAAGACGGTACCATAATTGGCGCTGTTAAGCGGATGCACAAAACGGATGGCTTCTTGTTTTAGAAACGCACATTTCCGAGGTAGATATTGACTTCATCTTCTCGTGCTCATATTTTATGACTGTGTTTTATGACTGTGTTGACAATGGTTACTACTTTGATTCTACGAGACATTTGCCAAAATCAAGTATTTATTAGGAAAAGGCATAAACAAACGTTTGACTTTCGATAACCAAAACTTACTAGCCCATCAGACTATTAACCTTATGAAAGTTACTAGTTCCTCAGCAAATCTACTAGCCTCGGGCTAGCGGACTACCGCTAATTTCGATCCTGATTAAGAAGGACTCTGCTAAAAATAACTTGACTCCTGGTTCAATGTGTAAAAGTCAAAGTAGAGCCTGGAGCACCTAATCATGAAAAATGTAAATCGACTTTAATATAGAGAAAAAAATATATATAGCGAATAGAGAAAATGTAAAATGTGAACAAATTTTTGTTTTTATCATAGTTAGCAGAATTAAGACATTGTAAAGTTACTCACATTTTTATTACTATTATAATAAACTACCTGCTTGTAATCATTCTTGTTTTTGCCGGACATCACAATGAACAACATTGGTACATGTTTAATATTTTCTCCAGACTTCAAGAAATTGAACCAATAGCACCTGATAAAAAAGTTTCCTCATAATCTTGAAGGTACCATCAATGTACCATGTTTAGGCCTTGCTCAAGAGTTACGGTAGTCCGAGTTTCCTCTGACCCTTGACACCCCATTTTTGATATTTGGTTTTTTATGTTGGGGTGTAGGGTCAGAGTCTATTCCCTATCAAAAACTTGGAATTTGCCGACACCATTTGGTGTCGGCATAGGGTACTCGCCAACTATCAGGCCTAGCAAACTTAAATGACCTTACATTGACCCATAATTACATTAAATCGATAGGGAAATCATTTATCTTCTCAGAAATTACAAGCATAACACGATTTTGTCTTTAATCCGTTGTCAGACGAGACGTAACTACATCGTTGATGAATTTTGACCTCGTTCGCACCATTTTCATTGCTAGTCACATGACTAACCAAATCTCGCAGCCGATATGCATAAACGTCATAGGTCAAATAGTCACGTGATAACAACAAAAAACCGCCTTTTCCCATACCCATTGTGGAAGACGGCAAATGTGTCACCTTCATTGATAACTGATTTTATTACATCATACTGTAGTTCTTTAATATTAAAATAGTATCCCTTTTCTTAAAGTATCTCATTGGCAAGAGCTTCCGTGTATTCGTCTTTACCTGCCATGTTGCAATATAGGTTTATGCATAAAACCTTCCATTCCAGTATTGCAGAAAGAAGACATAAACTCGAAAATATTGAATGAAAGTCACGCAATGTATACAATAACAAGAAAGAACACGTATTATTCAACATATTAATTGGGATAACAGCAGCCCGAAACATGTCGCTGTCGCATCTTCCTGGAAAGAGCCTGACTGATTACGCAGAAACTACATGTCAACGCACTTTGTTATCACGTGACTATTTGACCTATGACGTTTATGCACATCGGCTGCGAGATTTAGTTAGTCATGTGACTAGCAATGAAAATGGTGCGAACGAGGTCAAAATTCAACAACGCTGTAGTTACGTCTCGTCTGACAACGGATTAAAGACAAAATCGGTGTTATTCTTGTAATTTCTGAGAAGATAAATGATTTCCCTATCGATTTAATGTAATTATGGGTCAATGCAAGGTCATTTAAGTTTTCTAGGCCTCATAGTTGGCGAGTACCCTATGCCGACACCAAATGGTGTTGGCAAATTCCAAGTTTTTGATAGGGAATAGACTCTGACCCTACACCCCAACATAAAAAACCAGATATCAAAAATGGGGTGTCAAGGGTCAGAGGAAACTCGGACTAGAGTTACGGCTGGTAATCGAATATTAAGTTGTGTCGTTGCAGATTACATCTGGTCTGAAAAAGGACTCTCTAATTGCATTCAACAAGTAGTCTTCATCCAGCTGAAAATTGAAAATAAACAACACATTCTTAAGAAAAGATATTTGATATGAAACAAACATAACATAGAAATAATGTATTCAATATAAGGTCTCGATCGTATTTGTTTCAGATATCTTTAGAAAAACTATCCCAAAGACAAATATTACATGGGGAAAAAGGGCTGTGTAATTGTATTCAATAAGTAGTCTTCGTTCAGCTGAAAATTGAAGTCAGTAATCATTGTAACATGACCTGGAAGCATTGTATTGTACTGAGAGAGGGGGGAGGAGGAATGGAGAAATCACTAGCTGTACTGTTATGTATTCTTAAATTTGTTTTGTATGCTGACTTCTGCAGATGAGTATATGTTGTGTGTATTTAATTTTATTGTGTGATTGACCCTTGTCCATAATCGAGGGTAGGAATTTGAGCTTTCCTGTTATGTATATTTAATTTGCTTTGCTTGTTAGTTTTATTTGATTTCATGGTATTGTAATGTAACATGGTATGTTGGCCTTGACCTTGTAAAACTGAGTTCATTTTTGCTTAACCCAACTTCACTTTTTCATTGTAAACAACTAACATATAGATAAATTTTACTCGATTTGTATGGGTTTGAAATCAGTATTATTATTAATAGAAGATGTAAATATGTTTATTTTAGTCAGGGTTTTGGAATTTCCTAAGTGAATTATACATAATACAGCTATTATTTTCTAAACATGTCATTGCCTTCAGTTTTTAGATTTGTTTTGGAGCTCTACTGAGTTTTATTCAGGACTTGATATTATTAGAATTTGTGTCTATACTTCTTGGATTATTGTATGATTTAATTCACAACAATGTAATTTCTTTGTTCTTATTTTCACTTGTATTCAGGTTTCCAAGTGACCGAGTTGTCTAAAGCACTCACATTTAGAGATCATTTCACCTCAGTCTGCATGGGGTTGAGTCTCAGTTTCAGCCAATGTTGGTATGTGCCAGTAAATTCTCCTGAGTCACTGGTTCTTTCCGGGATTTTCCTGGGTTCTTCCACCATCTATAGCCTATCATGTGCTGAAAATGGGATTAAACCCTACAACAACAACAACAACAACACATTGTATTAAAGAGAAATACATTGTTACATTTTATAAGCTTTTTGTCTTTCACTCTTTTTAATACTTATTTTAAGAGCATAGACTCGAAACCAGTGCCAGATTATCCTATAGCAAAAGTATTATATGCTGCAGGCCCCCAAACTTTCAAAGACTCCTTGCTAAATGCTATCAATACTATTACTGAAATTTCCAAGATATTTGTCGTATTATCTGGCTGTATAGCAACAAAAAAAATATTTAAAAATGTAATTACTTTACTATGAAGTTAACATTTAAGTATTTTTATATTTCTTTTAATTTAGGACTCCTTTATAACATGCTACAGACCCAGATACAGAACCAGCGCTAGCTTTATCTGGTATTGCTAATAACAGAGATCTCTAACTGTGAGTGTTTAGACCACTCGGCCACTTGAGAACCTGAATACAAAACTAGCTAAGTTTTGTTTGTGATTGTATATTATATTGTATATTATATACTGTATTAAGATTATTATTATTTGTATGTAAACAGGTTTACTTGGTTTTGAGTTCTAGACACAGCCTTGATTCTGACCTCAACAAATTCTAAAATAAATTTTACAGCCTGCTTGAAATTTGTACTAAGGTGACCCCCATCTTGGTCATCATATTGTGTCTTATGTTTTTTGTATAAGGGAGAAGTAAACATAAATTCTTAATTTCTATCTTTAACTTAACTTGTTTTCAAATTTAATTTGAGAGGATTTGTTTATTAAATTAATACTGGATTTACAAAGTGATCAATAATGCTGTAAAACTAAATTACTATTTTGGGATTGTTGTGAATTCATATAGAGACAATATGGACATCAATACAGTTCTAGGCTATTGCAGGGAGTTGGTACATCATCACTTTCAAGATTGGAAATTATTTGGAACACCACTAGAATTCATTTGGAATACTCTATAATTTTAGACTTTTTATAGAGCTTTTTCGACTAATTTGGGATTTAAGACATTTTACTTTCAGTTCTTTTTAAATTTTAAATTTTGTATTCTAGGGAAATAAATTATTGTTTGAATTTTACAGAAATATTGGTTTTTATTTACTCTTTTCTGTTCCTGTCTTTTAAGGAATTGAGTCCTAACAGTACATCTTGGCATGTATATAAATATCTATTGAATGAAGTACTTGGACAACTTAGATCACCTTCTCATATTTTATATATTTATAGCAGCTTTTATTTCTTCATCAGCTTCAAGATACTGATGAATATGATAGCATATGTGAAGGCATTCCTATCTTGAGGATGAGATCATCATACTAAAAATCTGTCAACACAGAAATAGTTTTTAATATGTGGATTTCTATTTTGTTTAATATTTATAAAACAGTAAATAAGAACACAAATGAAATTCTTAAAATCATAACATAGTCGCTGCTTCATCATTTGTACAACATATGAAATGACAATACCTTTAAGCCAGCATTTAAGTTTTCTTTTAGACATTTTCCAGCTGTAACCCTTTATGAGAATATGTGCCATACCTTTTGCTACTATGAAGGTGTTATACTCATTTGTTGTAAAATCATATAAGGAAGATATCACAAAAACATGAACTTCCATTTCACTTTATTGGTATGTGTACATGCATACTTTATTAGCTCTGTTGATCCTAGACTCCATTCAAGACCTTCCTAAATTTAAATGTCGTTTGAAGGCTATATTTTCAAAAATGGAATGCAAGCATGATGCTACAATTTGGAATAACCACTGTGAAATATACTGGGTGATAGTAATATTCACTTGAGATGTTTAATAGTGTCCAAATATTCCTTTTATGCTGAAATGCCGTTCAGTACCTTTCCTGTCTTTAAGTAAGTCTTTCTAGGACTAAATTCCAAAATATGGCATGCAGCAACTTGGAATAATCTACATAGAGAAATATGAATCTTAAAATCTTTGTAAGATATTCTTTTTCTGCAGCAACGACCTGGAAGACTTTTCCTAGCTTTACAATAGTATTTAAAATGTTTAAAATTAACTTTAGACATTTAATATCTTCCTACTATTCATGTCATGCAACATTTCCTACCTTGTAAAGAATCCTTTTAGAACTAATTTTTTTTTTTATTAATAAAATAAAGGTATCCCAACATAATGCATCAACTTGGAATAAACATCCTAGGCTGTGAAATATAACTCTATGGGGCAACAGTAATGGTTCTTTGAGATGTTTTATATGTTCCAAGTATTACTTTTATGCTACATATTCACTCAAGACCTTTCCTACCTTTAAATCAATCTTTCCCAAGACTAAATTCCAAAATTTTGCATGCAGGCATTATGCAACAACTTGGAATAACCCAAATAAGTTCTATGGGACAATAGTAACAACATGGAATAAACCCAATAAGTTCTGTAGGACAATAGTAACAACTTGGAATTACCCCAATAAGTTTTGGGCAATAGTAACAACTTGGAATAACTCCAATAAGTTCTGTGGGACAATAGTAACAACTTGGAATAACCCCAATAAGTTCTGTGGGACAACAGTAACAATTTGAAATAACTCCAATAAGTTCTGTGGGACATTAGTAACAACTTGGAATAACTCCAATAAGTGTGGGGCAATAGTAACAACTTGGAATAACTCCAATAAGTTCTGTGAGACAACAGTAACAAGATTCTTAGAACTTTAATATCTTCCAAAATATTCTTTTTCTGCAACAACTCCCTGAAATGACTCTCTTTAAGACATCAGGGAACAGTTTATAGTAGGTTTCATATTGGTGAAACTTTGAAAGGGGCCAGTTAGATCTTTCCTACATTCAAGCTATTCTTTAAGGACTAAAGTCAGAAAATTTCCTAAAGATATTATTTAACTGGTAGGTGTAACATTCATTACTGTGAAATATTTCTATACCATCAGATACAAGCTTCCTCATTTACTATCTATTTTGCAAATAGTTCTGTACAACATTCTTAAATGTTTTGATTCAGTCTTACCCAGTAACACAAAATCAAACTTAATTAAAATATAATACAAAGAAATAATATTAATTGTTACATCAGTCAATCACAATTTAAATATATTATTTTAATAAATTATTATATTTATTTTATTAAATATTTTTACAAACATTTTAAGGACAAATTTTTTCATGCACATTTCAAGAACAAGTATTTAAAAATGCCATGAAAAAGAAAAATCAGATTAAATAAATATAAAGATTTTAAATAAATACATCTCTGAAAATCAATATGAAGAAATTAGGATGCAGAGAAGTACTTATAATTTACAAAAGTAGTCTTTATTCTTATACTTAATTTAAGTTCAAAGCACACGTACAACGATTAATTTGGAATTCCAAATTGTTGCGTGCAATTTCTCGATAAATGGGCATTCCATGTTAGAACCAACGACCGTGTAATTTCTAGAGAAAGAGCGCAACAATTTGGAATTCCATGTTGTTGCGCGCAATTTCTCGAGAAATGGCCTATTCCAAGTTGGCGGACAATATGTTCAGAGTTAAAAATGGCTACCAAGGACGTTGTAGGGGTGCAAGAGAAACCAAAGACCGATATACATTTTGCCTATTATGAGCCGCCAGCAATCAACTTGCATTTACCTAGATCGGAAGGAACTAGGGAAAAATTTGTACGTAAAACAAAAGAGAATCTATTTGTTCCTCTTGGTGAGTTCAAGGGTTTTCACCTTATCAAACCAGACGGAAGTTTCTTGACTAACGGGAACACGGTTGCTTGTCTATTTAATTTTTAAAACAAACAGAACAGTATTGTTAATTATCTTCGTCATCGATAAGCGCCAAATGATTCCATAATTTTCCTTAACTCTAGCGTGACATCCATTTAAACCCTTCACATAAGAGTTGCAGAAAGTGACCCTTTTTGTGGAGAAAGTTTAAAGCATGACAATGCAAATAATGAATGCAGACGACATTTTTACCTTCTGTGTAGCAAAGAAAATGAACTTTTTCAGTAATCAGGACAGAAAGCAGACGCGTTATTTGCCCAGAAAATTTCGTTTGGTTTGAAAGAAAACTAAACTTTGTAATCGCTTTCATGATTATTAGTGTGCATTTCTTTGTCATTAAAGATTCAGATCCCTAATTCAACTGACTTCTGCATTCATCAGCTACCATCGCATTTCAATCAACAGAAATGTATGTAAATAAAACTTGAAAATGCATTCACTTTTTGTGTCATTTGATTCCATCAGATAAAGGACACCAGAATCAGTTTAATCTAAGCACAGGAATCTGACGTTTTATCAATAAAGTATGCTGAAATCTTTTGACAACCAAAACCACGTTATTCATGGATCCGGCGTGACGTACAAGTCTTAGGTACAACATCCGGGTTATTGCGTAGGTGAAGCCTTAACGCCGAGCATCCATTGAAAATATTACATGCAGTGCCAGTTGAGTCGTTTACACGCTGTGCCAATTAATTTTTCAAGTATCAATACCAGTTGTGTACATGGCATATAATTATTTTCATCAGCTTGATAATTCAGCAAAAAAACCAATACAAGGTTAAATTAGACTTTATAGACACCGATGATTGTCCTTGCAATTTTCCAATGGCTGTTTGGGAAAACGACCATGTAAATTGTCACCACTCCAGTAGGCAGTACGATGATCTGTATTACTGTCTAATCGCTTCTCCAGGTAAATGTTGTATGAGAGAACAAAAACACATTTTGTATAGCAAAGTAATTTGTTTTAACATTAAATATAAATTAAAATATAGTTATAATGATATATATTTTCACAGATTATATATATGCTCATCTTTTTTCACCACTAACTTTACATTGTCAGAATTCTGCAATCCACGATATTGAACACCTTCATACTGCACCCTACGTGCAAATAAACTATTTTCTAACGTAATCAATTATTTATGAATGAACTAAAGCAGTAATTTCAAGGTCAGCCACATACCAGCAAATGTTTCATAGACTGACACATACAAACTGCTTTGGCACATTCTGCGTTTATTTTTTTGGTACAAATGTTTCAGATTTAGCTAGATAGATGCTATACAGGGTCATCACAATTAAACATAAGTTATGCCCATAAACTGTCTTCTTTAGCTGTTAATAAAAATAGCCAAAAATGAACCTAACACCTTCATAATGCACTTAACGCACTTGATGCACATGAGCGCACAGTACCATATGAAGTTTAACAGTTGGTGGGAGAAGCTATATGCACATGAATGCTATTATTTGTGCATTGAAGTAATCTACGATTATGAACTTTATTATTTTAATAATAAAATAAAAAAAAATTGTTATTAAATATAATTGGTTGTGAATTTATTAAATATTTGGTAATGAAACAAGAATGAGCATATAATAAAAAGGTTACTGCATTTAAATGGAAAAATATGAACTCTTTTTTTTTTTTGGATGGCTATACTGCACTCCCAAGGTTGTGCAGTATAGCCATCCGAAAAACTCATTCATATTTTCCCATATCAATGCAGTAACCTATAAATATATTTCATACAAAACATAAATTTACTTTCAAAAATGTTTAGTTTGAAAATGGACAATCGGTTTCAAAACTAAAATGCAAACTGCTTTATATTACTGAATGTTCTTTTTTTGTTGCTTTATTACCCAGTTCCTTCTAATTCCTTAATCACATCTGATTGTGACTATGTACCTAATCCTTATAACTGTCAATAACATCTAGTAATTTAATAATAAACTTTTCCTGTCTCTAGGCATTTTTTACACATGTAACTATGAAAGCTGGCATAAGTCTTGAGGTTTAAAACTACTTTCATTTTGGATGGATACACACAGTAATGAGCTATAAGCCACTATATAGTGTTTACATGCTTCTACATGCAGATGTTATGCCTTCACATCATATTGGGTGGCTCTTGCTGTTGCTGACCGAGACTGCATGGCAGGATATGAACATAGAAACTTATAAGTTCATTTCAGGAGATTCTTATATTAATATAATTCTTTGTCCTTAACTTTAAAGTCTGTGAAGCAACAGTATTGAACATTAGATAAAAAAATTTGACCATAATAATAAAGTCTAAGAAACAAAAGCCCTTTCCAGTTTTCTGACAATTTATTTTCTGGGATATAGAATAGATTTAGGTAGTGTGTACCAGATTCTCATTTTAATATCAAAGAGTTCTTCTATTTAAATCATAAATTTAGCACAATAAATCATTTGGAATTTACACATCATTACTTATTTTTTTTCCACACTTTAGACATTTTTTAATGTAACAATATTGATAGCATGCCCGTTATTCTAACTAACTGCCTTTGACTAATGGTCAAGAGGTTAATGTTTCACCTACAGGGAGGCGGAAGCTGGCACATCTATGCAAGAGAGAGCACTCTTGTTAATTACCCGGATGTTCGGATCTATGAATTGGTATCATAAATTTAACACAAGAAGTTTAAGCATGACCCCAGCCTTCTGCTCGATTTGACTTTTCTCGCACATCTTGTATCACTTTAGAATCACAAGAAGAATGAAAAGCTGCACATATCCATTCAAAAGATGGTAACATACCAAAGCATATCTCTTGGATGACCATCACATGAATCCAATTCAGCAGATTTGCGTTTATTTTCACCATTATGGTCACAAACCCATTCTACATGACCCTGTCATGCAGAAGTAGCCCATTCTACCATGGGCTGAATAACATGATGAAAGTAATTTCACAAGATAAAATGTTGAACTTGCTTTTTATTTCAGATTGAATCATCTGATACTTGTATATAAATTTCCAGAACAGATATGTGTAGTTAAAGTTTGGATAGTAGAAATGATGATTGATGTCATCACACTTCAGATAGTCAATCCTAGATGAATGCTGGACCGGGTAGGTTTAAAAATGTGGTAATATCATGTGTAGTTTGTACCGAAGTTTTTTCATAACAGAAAATAGTACATGTACTGAAAAAGAAAAGATACTTGTATGAGAGATGTACTATTTATTATTATGATGATGATGATAATAATAGAGAGAGAAATAAAACAGTAGGAAAGAATAAAAGCTGATAATTTATACTGTTGCTTAACCATTGATGATGATGGTGTGTGTGTGTATATATGAGAGAGAAAATAGTTGTGAAAGAGAAAATGATACATTACGATTAATGATAATGCAAGAGAACAAAATGATTCTTATATTATTTCTCGATTTGGAGAGAGAGAGAGAGAGCAAAGGCAGATGATGAATGAAAAATTACTAATATTTAGCATTTATGGTGAATACAATATTTTTTTTATTAAAGATTTGCCATCATTAATAATAACAACAGTAAAGAAGGTAAAAGAAAAGAAAAATGTTTCATTATTTAATACCTTGCTTGTGCCAGTGTTATAAAGATTTATACTGAAATTGTAATAGTTTGTCTAGTACCTGAAAAATTTCTTTCAAAGATCCAGGATGGTTACAATTTCAATCTTCAAAACTAGCCCCCTCTCCCTCTCAGATACACACATGTATGTATGTATGTATGTATGTATGTATGTATGTATGTATGTATGTATGTATGTATGTATGTATGTATGCATGCATGTATGTATGTGTAGAGAGTGCATTTTTTTTAATAACATTTGAAAATAACATTTTCATGATGCTTTCATTATTCTGAGCAAATTGAACTAATCAATCAATTATGCATTATTAAATTTCCATAGTATTAAAAGAGAATACAGATTCTGCACTGTGCTTGGTATGATTATTAGAACCCAGATGCATATTTACTGCAGGGTAAAATCTGGTAGAATGGGCTGCTTCCGCGTAATGGAGTCTGTAGAAAGGGTTTGTAACCATAATAGTGAAAATAAAGGTTAATTAGCCGGATTGGATTTATGAGGTGGTCATCTGAGAGTAATGCATTGGTACATTTTTGTCTTTTGAATGGATAAGAGTAGTATTTCAGTCTTCTTGCGATTCTGAAGCAATACAAGACATTGGAAAAAGTCAAATTGAGTGGAGGGTTGGGGTCATACTTGTACTCCTTGTGTTAATTTATAGGACTGATGTGGTGATTTCATGTTGTCATGAGATTTTGTGATGTAAGATCTACTGCCACAGCATAAGTATGAAGCTATATGACATGTTTTAAGACTAAAGCCATATAAGGTTTCTTAGGGGAAAAGTTACAGCAGCACATAGTATTTAAGTCCACATATGTAGATATGATCATTTTAAGTTCAACACTGCCTTTTTGACAGGTAGATAATCTTTTGAGTTGTATGCAGGGTTCCAGGTAGATCAGAATATAAAGACTGCCTTCATTCTCCAAGGGTCAAGAGGAACAATTTTCTCACTCAAAGAGAGACATCTGTGGTCATGTTACCAGGCAAAGTTGCAAAAAAGTCACCTGAGAAATGTAAACTTTGCCTTCTTCTTTTAGGAAAGCAAAAACAACTTTGCCCTCTGATTTTTCGGACGTTAAAATAGCTGTAGATTAATGACTTTTGAGATGCCCCTTTGCTGTAGCCAGTAAGTTCTGACACTGTTGTAATGCAAGGTGAAATGTATTTACATGGTGTTAATAGTAATCAGCTTTCCGAAGCAAAAAAATTATTGCACATTCACATGCAAATTTTAATAGCTAACTGACCATTAACCCTTTCCAGAGTAAAATATCACTGCTCGATTTCATGAAGTTGGGACTACTGTACTACAATGAAAAAATACCAAATTCTGATTCGAAAGTTAAACATCAATATGCAAAAAGTAATTTGCTATTAAAATATGAATGGTGAAGAGAGTTTTCTAATTGATTTCTTTTTTTTAAAAAATGAAAATTTTAATGGCTGTATTTGCGTATTTTCTTTATAAAATCAGTTTGAAACTGTAAATGAACTTGTAATGGCAGACATCATTGCATGTATCTTATACCATTTCATTAAACTGTCTGTATTTGTAAATAATTGAAAACATTTAAATATTATGTAATTAGAGATTTAGCCTAAATATTTAATAATGTAGGCCAGAAACATGTGACCACCTTTGTTGTGGAATTTGAAACAATGCTGGATGTACTCTGCTGGTGTGTACTCAGCTAAAACAATAATCATAACAATTTACCATTAAGGTCAATGTTGTTTTCTGATATAGTAATTATTGTAATTAAAGTCATCTATGCAAGATTCCTCTGTACTCACACAATAGCTGGGCAGCAAATTCAAAGAAATGTCAGTCCTACTGCAACCACCAGCTGAGTGTGAAAATGTGCTATCAATTGATCATTTTAGCTGAGCTGATTTTTACAATAACAAAATTTGGTGGCTGGAAGGCCTGCATGTAGGTATATCATTATAATAGTACATCAAAAAGAACATGATGCAATAGCAGGGCAGCAGGTTCAATGACCTTGACCATCTACTGACCTTCACCATCTACTGATTGGTGGGAAAATGTGTTGATATTTACTATTTACAAGGACTAAATTCAGAGACAGAAGGACCCAGAGATGTACATGTGGTTATTATAAGAATACATCAAATGAACATAGGTTTTTAACATAGGTTTTTTATTGTGTTCATAAAAAGTAGTGCATGTGACCTTGAAATCAAGACATGTCAAGACTTGGACAAAATACTGTTTGCAAAATTTGGATAAGTATCTTAGGGTTAAAAGACAAGATTGTAATGAGATTCATAAGAATGCTGAAATTACTAGAACTAAAAGTTCAAATGGAACAGTAGCCAAGAGTATGGAAGTGTGTGATGTTTGACTTAGTGTTTGGAATACAGTCTTTGCTTAAATTGGCAAAATCCAGTCTCACTCTAAAGGGCAAACAGAAGTTATGTCAAAGGTGTACAGAATTTGGAAAATTAAATTCTATGACAACCACTGCTATTTCCAACATGCTTGTGGGAATTGCAACTTTTTCTGTTGGGGATCTTTTTACCTAAATAGGAGTCTTGGACTCTTTCTTTAAAATCTTAGCTAGACCTTGAATGAAAAATAAAATAAAAATGATGTAAAAAAAAGTAGATGGGTGTAAAAGTGACATTGGCAACTTATAACAATATAAGATTTTATTAATTTGTCAACATTTTTTTTATGATTATGAGGTTGGTATTATTTATATTTTTCAAAACATTTTTTGTACCTAGTCAGTGCAGTATATTGGTATGTACTCAGCTAAAACAATAATCATAAAAATTTACCATTAAGGTCCAAAAAATTTTTTGCTATTGCACTGGTTTTAAAGTTATTGTAGGTAGTTTTTTTTAACATTATATTATGACTAGTATATTTATAATGTATTAAGTGCTTCAAGCACTTGGAAAAACTTGCACAATTAGATGCACAAATCAATTTAAATTTTTATATTTTTTTTTTTAAATTTAAGAACTTTTTTTAACTCTTGGGAAGAAAAATGATTGGGTTGGCAATGAAATTTATTGCTGTGATAGTGACCAGCAGTCATTTTTACCACTAAAATTGTTTAATGATGCCTATGTCTTTGTGATCTATTGGCAAAGACGTTAGCTGTGGGTTTTTAGATTAGCATTAATTTTTAAGTCCTACAACTTGCCTGAAATTCTCTTCTTAGTCATTACTGTGTCATCCCTATACATGTATTGATACTTGTTATAATAGATGTATATTAAATGTCAGTTTTTTTGGTGTATCTTAAGTTATTGAAGGCATTAAATTTGCATAAATGTACATAATCTCTTGGTGATGAAGTGCTTTCTTGAGGATTTTTCAGGTGTAACAAATATGTCTTGGTACATTATTTAACTCCTCTTTAAGGCTGTTTTCTGTAATGGTACTTTCCTGATAAATGGAGTAAGTGTGTGATTATGCAACACCTGTGATGTAAACAGTTATAGAGGATTAACTTTACTACATACCTGTAATGAATTATTTACTACAGTTATTAATGACAGACTTAATACCTGGGCCAACAACTATAAGAACATACCTAAAGACAGTAGAGAATATTTTTATATTGCAATCTGTGGTACTAATTGAGTATTTTTCAGTTTTAAGTGATTTTAAGCTTGAAAAATACCCTGTGATTTGTGTTTAAGTTCATAAACAGCATGAGATTTTGTGCACTTATATTACCAATATCATAGATTACACTCTGTACCAAGATCCTCTTAACATTTGAGGTACCCTCACCAGACCAAACAGCTTTCACTTTGTTTTTAGTACAATGCGTACATCTCAGACTTTTCACTTAAAATACTTACAAAAATGATAATGATTATCTTCACAATTCACATTAATTACTGTCACTTAGCTGAAAATATCTAAGAATTGTTGAACTTTCCAATAGAGTTTTAAGGTTTTGCAGATTTTTTTCCTTGTTTTCTCAACATTTTTATTTTCTATTTGATAATATCTGAATACTTGATTTTATGCAAGAAACGAACAAACAAGTACCTGTCAATTGCAACAACAGAAGTTAGATTGGTTTACCATACTTGGTATAAATGACCATCTAATTTCAATCTGATTTCACTCCATTAGTTATAATTATTTGAGTGAAATACTATACCACCACCTAAACATGTGCTCACCCATGTGTACATACCAGCAAGAGACTTACAATCCTTTTCTGACAATTATATTCTCATTATTCCCACTATGACAATATAGTCATATGGACAACATTCTTATGCATACCATGGCCCAACAACATGGAACGCATTGCCCACTGAACTTAAACACAAAGACACAGTGATCTCATTCAAGATTGCTCTTAAAACTCACCTATTTCAATTGCAAGAATAGACTTAAAGACCTAAAAATGTTTCCTTGCCTTAAATATTTACATCACGTTTTCTGTTTCCTAACTTCATGGTGTTTGTTTTTTGTAATCATATCATTATATATGTTTATCTAATGTTGTAAAGCATCTAGAGCTTCTAAAGATTAGGTGCTATACAAAGTCTTCATTATTATTACTATTGCTTGCTAACATCCTAAACATGTGCCATCTTACTTTATTTGGTGCCAGACAGTACTAAATTTTAGACTGGACCTTTAAATCGGTTTGTTTGCACAAATATTTGCACACAGACATCAAAAGCATATCTCTTGGATGACCATCACATGAATCCAATTCAGCAGATTTGCGTTTATTTTCACCATTATGGTCACAAACCCATTCTACATGACCCTGTCATGCAGAAGTAGCCCATTCTACCATGGGCTGAATAACATGATGAAAGTAATTTCACAAGATAAAATGTTGAACTTGCTTTTTATTTCAGATTGAATCATCTGATACTTGTATATAAATTTCCAGAACAGATATGTGTAGTTAAAGTTTGGATAGTAGAAATGATGATTGATGTCATCACACTTCAGATAGTCAATCCTAGATGAATGCTGGACCGGGTAGGTTTAAAAATGTGGTAATATCATGTGTAGTTTGTACCGAAGTTTTTTCATAACAGAAAATAGTACATGTACTGAAAAAGAAAAGATACTTGTATGAGAGATGTACTATTTATTATTATGATGATGATGATAATAATAGAGAGAGAAATAAAACAGTAGGAAAGAATAAAAGCTGATAATTTATACTGTTGCTTAACCATTGATGATGATGGTGTGTGTGTGTATATATGAGAGAGAAAATAGTTGTGAAAGAGAAAATGATACATTACAATTAATGATAATGCAAGAGAACAAAATGATTCTTATATTATTTCTCGATTTGGAGAGAGAGAGAGAGCAAAGGCAGATGATGAATGAAAAATTACTAATATTTAGCATTTATGGTGAATACAATATTTTTTTTATTAAAGATTTACCATCATTAATAATAACAACAGTAAAGAAGGTAAAAGAAAAGAAAAATGTTTCATTATTTAATACCTTGCTTGTGCCAGTGTTATAAAGATTTATACTGAAATTGTAATAGTTTGTCTATTACCTGAAAAATTTCTTTCAAAGATCCAGGATGGTTACAATTTCAATCTTCAAAACTAGCCCCCTCTCCCTCTCAGATACACACATGTATGTATGTATGTATGTATGTATGTATGTATGTATGTATGTATGTATGTATGCATGCATGTATGTATGTGTAGAGAGTGGCATTTTTTTAATAACATTTGAAAATAACATTTTCATGATGCTTTCATTATTCTGAGCAAATTGAACTAATCAATCAATTATGCATTATTAAATTTCCATAGTATTAAAAGAGAATACAGATTCTGCACTGTGCTTGGTATGATTATTAGAACCCAGATGTATATTTACTGCAGGGTAAAATCTGGTAGAATGGGCTGCTTCCGCGTAATGGAGTCTGTAGAAAGGGTTTGTAACCATAATAGTGAAAATAAAGGTTAATTAGCCGGATTGGATTTATGAGGTGGTCATCTGAGAGTAATGCATTGGTACATTTTTGTCTTTTGAATGGATAAGAGTAGTATTTCAGTCTTCTTGCGATTCTGAAGCAATACAAGACATTGGAAAAAGTCAAATTGAGTGGAGGGTTGGGGTCATACTTGTACTCCTTGTGTTAATTTATAGGACTGATGTGGTGATTTCATGTTGTCATGAGATTTTGTGATGTAAGATCTACTGCCACAGCATAAGTATGAAGCTATATGACATGTTTTAAGACTAAAGCCATATAAGGTTTCTTAGGGGAAAAGTTACAGCAGCACATAGTATTTAAGTCCACATATGTAGATATGATCATTTTAAGTTCAACACTGCCTTTTTGACAGGTAGATAATCTTTTGAGTTGTATGCAGGGTTCCAGGTAGATCAGAATATAAAGACTGCCTTCATTCTCCAAGGGTCAAGAGGAACAATTTTCTCACTCAAAGAGAGACATCTGTGGTCATGTTACCAGGCAAAGTTGCAAAAAAGTCACCTGAGAAATGTAAACTTTGCCTTCTTCTTTTAGGAAAGCAAAAACAACTTTGCCCTCTGATTTTTCGGACGTTAAAATAGCTGTAGATTAATGACTTTTGAGATGCCCCTTTGCTGTAGCCAGTAAGTTCTGACACTGTTGTAATGCAAGGTGAAATGTATTTACATGGTGTTAATAGTAATCAGCTTTCCGAAGCAAAAAAATTATTGCACATTCACATGCAAATTTTAATAGCTAACTGACCATTAACCCTTTCCAGAGTAAAATATCACTGCTCGATTTCATGAAGTTGGGACTACTGTACTACAATGAAAAAATACCAAATTCTGATTCGAAAGTTAAACATCAATATGCAAAAAGTAATTTGCTATTAAAATATGAATGGTGAAGAGAGTTTTCTAATTGATTTCTTTTTTAAAAAAATGAAAATTTTAATGGCTGTATTTGCGTATTTTCTTTATAAAATCAGTTTGAAACTGTAAATGAACTTGTAATGGCAGACATCATTGCATGTATCTTATACCATTTCATTAAACTGTCTGTATTTGTAAATAATTGAAAACATTTAAATATTATGTAATTAGAGATTTAGCCTAAATATTTAATAATGTAGGCCAGAAACATGTGACCACCTTTGTTGTGGAATTTGAAACAATGCTGGATGTACTCTGCTGGTGTGTACTCAGCTAAAACAATAATCATAACAATTTACCATTAAGGTCAATGTTGTTTTCTGATATAGTAATTATTGTAATTAAAGTCATCTATGCAAGATTCCTCTGTACTCACACAATAGCTGGGCAGCAAATTCAAAGAAATGTCAGTCCTACTGCAACCACCAGCTGAGTGTGAAAATGTGCTATCAATTGATCATTTTAGCTGAGCTGATTTTTACAATAACAAAATTTGGTGGCTGGAAGGCCTGCATGTAGGTATATCATTATAATAGTACATCAAAAAGAACATGATGCAATAGCAGGGCAGCAGGTTCAATGACCTTGACCATCTACTGACCTTCACCATCTACTGATTGGTGGGAAAATGTGTTGATATTTACTATTTACAAGGACTAAATTCAGAGACAGAAGGACCCAGAGATGTACATGTGGTTATTATAAGAATACATCAAATGAACATAGGTTTTTAACATAGGTTTTTTATTGTGTTCATAAAAAGTAGTGCATGTGACCTTGAAATCAAGACATGTCAAGACTTGGACAAAATACTGTTTGCAAAATTTGGATAAGTATCTTAGGGTTAAAAGACAAGATTGTAATGAGATTCATAAGAATGCTGAAATTACTAGAACTAAAAGTTCAAATGGAACAGTAGCCAAGAGTATGGAAGTGTGTGATGCTTGACTTAGTGTTTGGAATACAGTCTTTGCTTAAATTGGCAAAATCCAGTCTCACTCTAAAGGGCAAACAGAAGTTATGTCAAAGGTGTACAGAATTTGGAAAATTAAATTCTATGACAACCACTGCTATTTCCAACATGCTTGTGGGAATTGCAACTTTTTCTGTTGGGGATCTTTTTACCTAAATAGGAGTCTTGGACTCTTTCTTTAAAATCTTAGCTAGACCTTGAATGAAAAATAAAATAAAAATGATGTAAAAAAAAGTAGATGGGTGTAAAAGTGACATTGGCAACTTATAACAATATAAGATTTTATTAATTTGTCAACATTTTTTTTATGATTATGAGGTTGGTATTATTTATATTTTTCAAAACATTTTTTGTACCTAGTCAGTGCAGTATATTGGTATGTACTCAGCTAAAACAATAATCATAAAAATTTACCATTAAGGTCCAAAAATTTTTTTGCTATTGCACTGGTTTTAAAGTTATTGTAGGTATTTTTTTTTAACATTATATTATGACTAGTATATTTATAATGTATTAAGTGCTTCAAGCACTTGGAAAAACTTGCACAATTAGATGCACAAATCAATTTAAATTTTTATATTTTTTTTTTAAATTGAAGAACTTTTTTTAACTCTTGGGAAGAAAAATGATTGGGTTGGCAATGAAATTTATTGCTGTGATAGTGACCAGCAGTCATTTTTACCACTAAAATTGTTTAATGATGCCTATGTCTTTGTGATCTATTGGCAAAGACGTTAGCTGTGGGTTTTTAGATTAGCATTAATTTTTAAGTCCTACAACTTGCCTGAAATTCTCTTCTTAGTCATTACTGTGTCATCCCTATACATGTATTGATACTTGTTATAATAGATGTATATTAAATGTCAGTTTTTTTGGTGTATCTTAAGTTATTGAAGGCATTAAATTTGCATAAATGTACATAATCTCTTGGTGATGAAGTGCTTTCTTGAGGATTTTTCAGGTGTAACAAATATGTCTTGGTACATTATTTAACACCTCTTTAAGGCTGTTTTCTGTAATGGTACTTTCCTGATAAATGGAGTAAGTGTGTGATTATGCAACACCTGTGATGTAAACAGTTATAGAGGATTAACTTTACTACATACCTGTAATGAATTATTTACTACAGTTATTAATGACAGACTTAATACCTGGGCCAACAACTATAAGAACATACCTAAAGACAGTAGAGAATATTTTTATATTGCAATCTGTGGTACTAATTGAGTATTTTTCAGTTTTAAGTGATTTTAAGCTTGAAAAATACCCTGTGATTTGTGTTTAAGTTCATAAACAGCATGAGATTTTGTGCACTTATATTACCAATATCATAGATTACACTCTGTACCAAGATCCTCTTAACATTTGAGGTACCCTCACCAGACCAAACAGCTTTCACTTTGTTTTTAGTACAATGCGTACATCTCAGACTTTTCACTTAAAATACTTACAAAAATGATAATGATTATCTTCACAATTCACATTAATTACTGTCACTTAGCTGAAAATATCTAAGAATTGTTGAACTTTCCAATAGAGTTTTAAGGTTTTGCAGATTTTTTTCCTTGTTTTCTCAACATTTTTATTTTCTATTTGATAATATCTGAATACTTGATTTTATGCAAGAAACGAACAAACAAGTACCTGTCAATTGCAACAACAGAAGTTAGATTGGTTTACCATACTTGGTATAAATGACCATCTAATTTCAATCTGATTTCACTCCATTAGTTATAATTATTTGAGTGAAATACTATACCACCACCTAAACATGTGCTCACCCATGTGTACATACCAGCAAGAGACTTACAATCCTTTTCTGACAATTATATTCTCATTATTCCCACTATGACAATATAGTCATATGGACAACATTCTTATGCATACCATGGCCCAACAACATGGAACGCATTGCCCACTGAACTTAAACACAAAGACACAGTGATCTCATTCAAGATTGCTCTTAAAACTCACCTATTTCAATTGCAAGAATAGACTTAAAGACCTAAAAATGTTTCCTTGCCTTAAATATTTACATCACGTTTTCTGTTTCCTAACTTCATGGTGTTTGTTTTTTGTAATCATATCATTATATATGTTTATCTAATGTTGTAAAGCATCTAGAGCTTCTAAAGATTAGGTGCTATACAAAGTCTTCATTATTATTACTATTGCTTGCTAACATCCTAAACATGTGCTATCTTACTTTATTTGGTGCCAGACAGTACTAAATTTTAGACTGGACCTTTAAATCGGTTTGTTTGCACAAATATTTGCACACAGACATCAGTCTTTCGAGCAACAAAAAGTGCTTGCATACTTGGTATGCATACTGGAAGAAATAATTGGGTGTTACATGTAGATTTTTAATTGAGTAAATAAGTTATTATTTTAAACAGGTGCAACATTTGTGTTAAATCTGTAGGTTTTTTTTACAGTGAGTTTTGAGCTCTTTTCTAAATCCTTTTTTCTGTTTGTAGGTTTGGGTGTGACTGTGTTTGCTCTTGTATATGGAATCTATCAGCTTAAGACTGGCAACTCACAAAAATCTCAAAAATTGATGAGATTACGAGTAGGAGCCCAATCATTCACAATTGTTGCTTTTTTGGGTGGACTTGTGTATGAAGCAAGAAAGCAAGCAAGATCAACACCGCCATCTTAACAAGTCAGCTGGATGTAGTCTTGAACCAAACTTGCTTTTAATGACTTAATTCAAAGAAACTAAAAAGAATTTACTTTTTTATATTGTTTCAATATATTGTTTGAAAATGTGGATTTTTAAACACATTTTGTATTGAAGGGATTAAATCTCTCCATCTATATGGCATAGAGGATATTATTCCACTGATGGTTTGTACTTGAAACAGTGGAAAATACTTTTGAAAAGGAAATTGTGACAATAAATAAATAAATCCTCAAATGAAGTTTCAAATGTGAACATAATTTATGTTAATAAATAATAAAGAAAATTTTTAAAACAATGTTATCAATATTATTTAAGACAGTCATTTTATGATAATTTAAATAACCATGAATAGCAGTTCTTATGGAGTTGCTTTCTTCCATCTTATATGATGTAAACTGGTTTCCTGTAGGATTATAAACTGATGGGGCTGAAATGTCCAAAAGTTGAAGATTAAGAGTCAGAATCTTAAATCTAAAAATAATTAGAATAAAGTGGATGGGAGAAAAAAACACTTAAACACTTTTAAAAGTTATTTATATTTATTGTCAAACACAGAAGGCATCAATGAAGTGTGCTGACAGGGTGCAAATAAATTTTGTTCAGACAAAGGCCTTGGACTGGTGACTTTAAAAAATTGCAATCCCTGACTCAGATTCCACAAGCACCAACTAAAATTCCATCTGCCTAAATGGATCTGTCACAAGGCATTGTAATTTCCATACTGGGAAGAGAAAAAAATTAAAATCTTACTTTGCAGTATTAATGTTCAATTGAAGTATGTCTTGTTTTAAACAGTTTTTCTTCACGCTTATGATGCTGTTCACACATATAGATACTGCTTAATATGTTTACCGGTAACCAGTGTTGCATTACTTAAGTGTTTCTGCCACAAGAAATTTTTTCATTGATCTTTCCTTTTAATCTCACCTCAACCAACGAACAGCCATTCTGTGATAAAAAAAAAACAAACTTAAAAGCCATCATGGAGCAGCTATAATATTTTTGTTACTTATAAGCCCTTCAAGAAACATTGTGCATTTGGCCCAAGCTTTCCAGATTGCAACAATAAGGTAATCAGTGAGCAGTTTGTTGCATACATACCTCAATCCAGTTGCTCAGCAATGCATCACTGCACCAGTCATAATGACTCAATGATTAAAATTATATTTTCATTATGTACATGAGATATCACTTGCTATCTCTTCAAAGATGACTGGCGTGCCTTTTATTATGACTGAGGTCATAAACTAAGTAACAGAAAAGATCAGAAGCCAACAGATTAACAAATTTGTTTTCCCCAAATGATAAAACCTGTCTTGAAAGACAATCTGCCGTGAAACACCATATTCTTAATGCACAAATTTATTGATTATATAGCAATATGTGATATGAGAGACCACATGCCTTGAGAGACCATAATTCTTTGGCAAAAGGGGTGGTCTTTCAGGAGAGGTTTTACTATATATTTTGAATTAAATTCCAAATAGTCCAAAAAGTTATATCACACAAGTCCAAAAGTATGAAGTTCCATTTGAATTCCAGTGGTGGTTCAAATATTGAATGTGTTGTCTCAGATGCGCTAATGTGCCAGTTACCTGAAATCTGGTGATGTGCTAACAGTCTTTTTGATGTATCAAAATATTACAATAAAAAATATCTTTGAGTTTAGTAAAAGTCTTAAACATTTTAGTCCAAGAATATTATTGAGCACTTTGTAATTCTAGTGAATAATAATTAGAAAAAATAAATTACCCAAATCAAAAACTGAACACAATAATATGAGTCTTTGGATGTTATGGCAAGAACATATAATCCTAGTGTACAAAACAGTTTACTTACCAGATACTTGACCTAGGTGGCAGTTGCCATTTACTGGAAATACTGTTTTCTTAATGTGAATTTTCCTTTCTGGAAATTATTTAAAGGTCAGAATCAAGATTGTATCTTTAACTTAAACTGATGTAAGCACATTCACAATTAATAATTACAAGATTATTTAGTCAGTACTTGTACAGAAATATTAGCTATATATCATGTTGCTTACAAAATAAATGTCACTAGTCAGAACACCATTAACTTGATATAAAAAAAAAGGTAAGTACAAAATACAGATATACATAACATATAATCATGGAGAAAAACCAACAAACAATACAAATTTTATATATATATATATATATATATATATATATATATATATATATATATATATATATATATATATATATATATATGTGTGTGTGTGTGTGTTTAGGCTATAGATATTTATCAAAGTCATTTTGTAATACTGAATTGTAATATTTAAAACTACGCTGATAATCACCTTTACTGTGGTGTATTTTGAATTTAAAATTATTATTTAGTAAAATAGCAACACACATAGCATTGTATGTATTTGAACTAAAAACAAATGGGTATTCCCACATGCATCAAATATATTTTTCCCATTTCTTAACAAAATGTGTAACATCTATAAAAATATATAGATGTTTATTATGCTTTCAAAATGCTGATATCATCTTTTCACATGATTCCCTAGTCATTGACAATTTATTGTACAGATATGAATACTTATCATTGTGCTACTTTAAAAAATGTTTGTGGATGTATTGTACCAAAGTCTGGTCTAATTGTGCAGTGATTCTGGTAAAAGGATAAGGGAAAGTTGTAAGTTAGTGCTTGGTCAGTGTGTAATTTTGATAGTAATTATGGACACAAATATAAATGTGAATTTTAAATTGGTAAAGAGATCAGCACAAAAAGCCAAAATAAAAAAAAAAAAATGAAATGCATACCAAACTGTTATCACTGTTGTTAAAATAACAGTAAAGAACAAAAACCTATAAGCTTTTTAAATCCAATAAACAATTAATTGTTTTACAATACGAAGTGAAAATGTAAAAAGAATAATGTATGGTATTACAAATTAAATCTGAAATAATCCTTTAATTTCTAATACTAGTCCTAATGATCAAAGCTCGGAATAAACTTTAGTGATGTTCCAAACTAAATCCAAAACTGATAGTGTTGATTTGCCTGTGATGTCCTTAATTGTAATGATGTGCCAACAACATTTTGTTGAGTTACAATAATAATATCCAGTAATATATCCTTATTGGAATTTCACTATAAATCCAAATCTGTTTTCTATAATAATATTTTAGATGAGCACTTTGTATTTCCAGTGAATAAATAATATGAATTTAAAATAATTGCAGCCCAGAAGAAATAATGTACACAACAATAAGACTGATTTTTGCTTTAGATTTTATTGCATGAATAAATAATTGTTCTCGTAAAAAAGATTTTATAATCCACTACCAGATCAAGGTTACAGTTAACAATTTCCACAAATAATATTACTAAATGGAAAATTTTGCTCTAGAAGATACCAAATATTTATAAGATAAAATCTTGGGTATAATTTGAAGGTGTATTACTAAACTATAATAAAGAACATGGTAAACACAATGTCTTTGATAATGTTGAAGGAGGTTTTATATGTTCGCTTCACAGAACTCTCTTCTCAGATGTATTGAAGTTAATGGAAGAAGTGCACACTTTTTTTTCTTCAGAAAGTCACAGTGAGATGGTTCATTACAAATATTCACAATCTGTCTTCTGCAAGATATTCCTGGTCTCCAAAAATGGGCTTAAAACTAGCTTATTATAGATTGTACCCCACTAAAAAGACTTGTTTGAGGATCATTCAATACAGAAACTGCAACTTCATTCAAACCTGCTGACTGGGCAACTCCATTAATCTTAAGGATGTGTACTTAAACATCCCAACTTTTCCTCAGCACAAAAAATATTTCTGGTTCTTGATTGAAAATGAAGTCTTTCCTTTCAGATTAACCTCAGCACACATGGTCAAAAGCACTTTAGGTACTTTGGAATTCTGCTAATCCAGTTTGCTATGACTGGCTGCTACTCGACAACAACAAATAGTCCATTTAAGTTAACTACTTGCCATTTGTTCGCAGTGTCTCAGGACTGATTCAAATCAAGAAAAATTTTATCATTCTTTCTCGGGATTTCTTTTACATAGTAATTCATTTTCTGTCCTCACAGGACCAGGTTAATGTTTCGCCATGGAGAATGCACAAAGTCTTTGAACTTTGAATGACCAAGTATTGTTGTCAGCTCGTCTTTTCCTCTCTTCAGGGAACATTAAATTCATTGGTGGACCTGGAGACTTTGATTTACATCTTCCATTTCTCCTGTTGGCCTTTTGAAATCCCACAAGAATACTACCACCTCAAGTGGTTGTACAATCAAGACAGGTTTCTGGTGCGAGTTCCTCTGCATCCCCTAGAACCCTACTCATATCTGTACACTGACACATCAGATATGCGAGGGTGGGTGTTGCACTTCATTATAGTCTAAAGGAATCTTTCTCCACAGACATTAGTCTCAGAAAGAGTCTCCTTGACCTAGCATCAACAATTTAGAGATAAAAGCCATATTCTTTGAAAAGGTGCATAGAATATGTCAAAGGACATTGCATCAAGGTCTCCTCAGACAACATGTTAGTTATTGCATATCTGAAAGTGGTACATGTGTTCCTCTCCTCTCTGCTGAGCATCTTCGAAGGTTCTGATATGTTAACCCATTCTATACCTTTGCAGATCAAGCAGATATTTTAGTGCTTTGTCCTAGCGACATCTATTGGATTTCATTAGTTGCCTGCCTTAGTATGCATTGCTTACTAACCAATAGGGTTGCATTGTACATTGGCCAAAAATCGTGTAAACAGTTGACTTCAAAGAGCTGTTCATTAAGTTTAACATGGAAAGTATGACTACAAACTAGAGAGAAACCATTATAGGTGGTTTGTATAAACACAGACCAGCAGTGGTAATTTGCTTATTGATGAATTCATTAAAGTTGTGTGCGATCATTTAGGAATGGTATTCAAATGATATAAATTTGAATTTAGATTGGGTGTGGTGGCTTGCAGCCACATCCAATGAAATTCACAAACCCAAAGAACAAAAATATCTGTTCAATCCGCCAAAGTGTAGAGTTTACATGAGAAGATATGTTTATGCTTCTATGGAATTACAATTTAGTTTCCTTGTGAGTTAACAGGTTTCCTTCCAACCCCAATCCCCTAGATTTCATAAGTATTTCTATTTCTGTTTAAAATCCAGTCTCAGTCGTATCTGTGCTAGTGATCAGGATATGCTTATTTGCCCAGTCAGAGAACTTAGATTCTTTTAGTAGCTTAAGGGAGGCTGATGATATTTCTGTATCCATTATTTTGCGATATATTTATCGGTCTCTCACAGAGACTTTCTATTCATGAGGATTAAAGCCCATGAAGTCAAGGCTGTTATTATTTCATAGGCATATTCAACTTATTCATCTTTATACCAGTGGTGTTCACACTTTTTGAAGCCGTGAACCACGTAGCATGTTGTGGTCGGATGGCAGACCCCTATCAGCCTATCCAATAAATTTGGCCGATTGACAATATTATTTTATGTAATTCATACAAGACATCAGTAAGTAATAACCATATAATAGAAAAGAGTCTATACAGAATAGACAGTTCAGTACTCAATTGTTTTTATAATTGTTGATGATGATGAAAACTTTGCAAATGTACTACTTTTATTCTTTTTTGGGAACTGCTAGTAGACCCTTGGCAACATAAGACGGACCCCAAGGTGTCCGCGGACCACAGCTTGAAAACCCCTGCTTTAGACGATATCATGATGACTGCCTATTTGGCGATCGCAAACAACCGTCTCTTTTTTCTTTTTGTCAATTTTTTCCAAGGTATCTGCACTCTGGCCCCGATAGTCACTGTACAATAAGCACCACAGACTACTGTGACATTAACAGTAGTTGACTGCTTGGTCTGAAGGTATTACCATATTTTACTCCATCCATCATCCTTACTGCCACATTAAGCTTGATGATAGTTGTTATTATTGATACTAAAATATATGAATTTTTTGTTGAGGGGGAGTATTATCTGAGACCATTGAATGCTCTTCTCACCCCATGCTGATGTCTGTTATTAGCTAAACGTCTTAAAAAGAAAGGCGGTCTGATAACATAGTTCAGACGGGGTCGATGTACATGTTCTAATAGTATGTGCACAACATGGAATTGGTACACACATGATTTATTTACGTTGCCGAAAGGTAAAGTTAAATAATTGCGGCAAGTATAATCAGAATTGTGACCTAAAGAATGACCATTTGAACACAGAAAAATCGTGAGTTATGGTCAAGTCAGATCTGGAATCGAAACGATTCTAAACGCACGTATAGAGGGTGAAAAAAACGTTCCCAAGCCTTCTTCAGTATTTTCGACTTTCTCTTCTGCAAAGCCCCACAGCAAGTTCATTAGCTTTTCAGGTCGGTATAGCATTCCTGGGTGTCAGGTGATCATGAACGAGTGTATCTGGAGGCAGGTGAGGGTCCTTCAAAAGAGGAGACTAAACGTAGTGCATCGCCCTACCTGAGATGAAGGAACTACTAGAACCTCCTTACTTTTCTAAAGGGAGTGCAGCCCTAGGGACTTAATCCCTCTCATGTCCTGTATTTCACGCCCAAATGTCCCCGTAGGTGCTTTTGGATGCATCTTTTTATAGGTTTAGTCAAGAATCAGGGATGATGGGTGCATCCTTTCAATTGCAAGTGAGGTTGCCGACTGCAGTTTCAGGAACAATCCTCTTTTCAAGCACCATAACGTCTCTCACCAATCCACTCTGCTGAGATGAAATGAAAAGGTGCATGCCCTTTGAGGGAATGGGAAAGTCGATAGCAGGAATTTCCAAAATACATTATATTTATTGAAACTTTCTTTTCTTTGTATATCTATTATTTGACACCTTTCAACCATATACCGATAGTTAGAGTTATAAAAAAAAAATATATGGGTAAGTAATACATATAGATATGTTGTTTAGAAATAGTGGCAACGTGCAATAAATATTTTGAGACTAACTTTTAAGAATTATTTGAGAACACTTTTATTTAATTGCTTGCAAAGCAGAATTATCGAGTCTCCTGTAATTATCACGCACACAACTACTTTATAACATCAATTGCGCTTTGAACGAACTCATCCTGGTTGTTAGTCGTTAGAGAGGGGTGCCCTTTATTCCGAACACACTCGTTATAGATCCTAAGGAGTTGCATATTTAGCAAATAACACCTACCTACCATAAAATCTGTAACATAGGCCAAAACAATCTTGGAAAAGCCGATCGTTTGAGTATACAGTCTGAGAAACTGCTCCGAAAATACCTTTGGACCGGAAAATCTGCAAATCCCTGAACGTACAAATATTACGATTGCAATGTAACAGGTCCTACCAAATACTGCTAAGCCTGAGCAAGCACGACAAAGCCTGAAAAAGCCTCACAAAGCCACACAAAGCAATGCAAAGTCAGATTTTTTAAAAAATGCGCATTTATAATGTAAAGATATTGATGAATCAAATAACTTAGCCGAACGACAATTTATGCAGATTAGAATGACCGAAAATTAGCCAACAAAGTTCGAATTTCGAACACTCATAAAGTATTGCTAAAGTATATGACACATGCAGTCATGTTAGAAATGTTATTATTTTATAAATTGTTTTTTTTTTCAAATGATTATCGAAAGAAAATTCAGTTTTCCAATATATATTATAACAAGTCAATTTGTACATACTTTTGTCTATATTCGACACCACATAAAAAAGGTACACAAAGCCAGAAAATGGTTATATTAGGAAGGTATATTTATATAGCAATAAAGGACTGATGAATAAATCTACCAAACCGAAAACCTATATGAATTGAACAAAGTCCAGCTCGTCGACTTTTGCCGATGTTTGTACGGGACAGGCAACTAAAACCTCAACATAAAATTATTCCAATGTGAAATAAGTAAATTATCATGGAATAAAATCTCAGGAACAAAAAGACAATATGTTCATGTCTTTGTGCAGAAATCCCACATTAAATTAACTGCGGTGAAGTCCTCAGACGGCATGTACACTTGTGTTAAAAGCCCCCAAAACTGGCAAAGAAACCAAACCAAAGAACAAGGTACCGGGCGACAAAGACTCGGGAAAAGTAGGATGCAAATTTGATGCAATGATCAACAACCGTTTTAGACTTTGAAAAACACTTTTTTTTACCATGCCATTTTATGACACTGTATGCCTGAGTGGAAAAAATAACCATATCTGACGACAGTTTATCAGATACAGACATTTTAAAATAATAAACATTTCATAATACGAGAACATTTTTTAAATAAATTTTGAAATCAGATTGTTAATTTTGCACTGAGTCTAATTTATAGCTGTAAAGTGTTATCACGATATGTGCATTTTTTTCATAATAACAAATACCATTATAGTCATTAGATAATTGAAATAAATAACTTAATCTAGCTTTATTTGTGTGTACTTTAGCCTAGTTCATTGGATTTTAGTCACTAGCTACAATGTGGAGGTACTAATATTAGCATGAATGAGTAACTAGATGTGCATTTCGTTTTCATAATTTTAATTGTTAGATTTCCCCCAAAATTTGTTTGTGTTGATGATTACTAAATCATTTTTTGTATAAAAGTGTTTATTTCATTTCTCTATCTTATTCTTCCATATTAAATTAAGTTTCTACAATTTTTCGTATAAATTCCATACCTTGCTGGAAGGAGGGTTTATTTATACATTATTTCACATCACACATTATTTGCTCTTCCTTAATAGATATAATGTAAATTTCAAGAGTTTTCCAAAAAAGAGCTTACCTTCATCCACTGAAATTTGGTAATGAAATTTGAATCTTGTGGACAAAGTCATTCTACATAACGCGTTTGAGATCGGGGTTTGAATTACAATTCGTCATATAATAGACTTCCGCAAATTACAGCATATCAAAATAGCAGTTAGAAGCAATTTTCATTTTTGAATCTATGTCTAGTGAAATGTCTTTTAGTTTAAAGTTTGCGTAGAAACTCACTTATCATAAATTAATAAATTAAAATATTAGTAAAATGCTTATTATACCAAAACCTATATATGCAAATGTTAATTATTATCGCGTTGTTTCTTTGACTGGTGGCAGTGTCGCTTTCAATTAAGTTTCGTCCCCAACACGTATCGGTCCTATTAAAAACCGCAAAGGCATATATAACTATTGTAAATTATATAAAAACATTTTTTTTCTCAAACATTTTCTTCTTATCATTATTTGTACATTATTGTAACATTATAAAAATATTTAATTACGGTTAGTTTAAAGTAAGTTTATACAAATATCATTCCCAAATGGAGGTTGAATATTCTTTTTTATATACATTTTTAAACAACGAATATACCAGTTAAGGCTCTCGCGCTCTGTATGCTTTTTTTGAGATGCAGTGAATTTAGATGTTTTTGTCACCCAGTTGCCAATCATTCATTATGGTGTGCGTAGTTAATCCAACATTTTCTTCAGCAATTTATATGCCAAAAATACCATACAACAATAGTAAACATTTTTAGTATCACTTGGTATGACTTTGTCAGGCTTTATATGCCTTTATTATGAAACATCGAAAGGTTTACTGAGTTTGTCAACCTGTGTTTTGAATATCAGTCAGATGAAAAGTTTATAAACTTAGAAATGTTTCAAATATAGTTTTGTTCAGACTTTATGAGTACTCTATCATTATCTAAAATTATATTGAAACTTGTTCTTCCGTTTGGTCAATTATTCATCAATATAATTTACAATATACATTTGTCTATGACTTTGCAAGACTCTGTCAGACTTTGTTAGGCTTTGTAGGGCTTTGGATGACTTTGTCAGGCTTTGTATAATTAGAACACATTGAATTATTGCATTTACTTTAAATAATGATGCAGCTGAACAATTTATCAAATAATAAACATTTTACATACGATTTTGTCATTATTCGAATTAGAACTTTGACACCAAATTTTATTTAATTTAATGCAGAATAATGATGTTGAAAACTAATCTTTCAGTTTGGTTACTTTATTCGTCAATATAATTTATATTATAAATATACTTATGACTCGGTCAGGTTTTGCGAGGATTTGTCAGGCTTTGTATGACTTTATCTGGCTTTGCGTGATTAGGATATACTGAAAATTTGCATCTTCTTTCGATAATAAATTAAAAGAACAATTTATGAAGTAATAAACATTTACATATGATTTTGTGAGACTTTGTTATTACTTTGTCATTTTTCGATTTCGAACTTTGTCGCCCAATTTTCGGTCATTTAAATCTGCATAAATATGTCTTTCGGCTAAGTTAATTGATTCATCAATATAATTAGCAACATAAATACACTTTTAAAATATGGCTTTATCAGTCTTTGTGTGGTTTGGTCAGGCTTTGTCAGGCTTAGCAGCATTTATTAGGACCGCAATGTAAGTGATAAGATAAAATTAAAAAATGTATATCCCTTATTTATCAAAACGTGGTCGACAATAACTCATTTCTTTGGTTTTTATTCAAGTTCTTGAGAACACTTTGTTTACGTGGAGATGACATCCTCACGAACGAAAGCGTAGTGTCCCACGGGACCGGATAACGTGATTCCTGAAACTTATAGAGGTGGAACGAGCAAATACATAGTGAATGGCCCAGTTACCTTTCCTATTGTGATTCTTGAGCGCTGCTCCAAATTCCTTAGGACGTTTTCATAAATCCTTTCTATATTTCCTCATTCTCACAAGGTGGAGAAGATACAGAGAGCCACTATCAGTTCTGATGTCACTCAATGGTCTTAAAATAAGCGCTAGAAAAGAGTGAGAATCAACTAGCTTTGCAATTTATTTCCCCGAGAATACTGAGTGAAAATATAAGCAGCAAATCCACATCTTTCCGAAATAAACCCAAATCATAGTGTCTTTCCGAAATAAACCCAAATCATAGTGTCTAACACAAGTTTTAATATTTCAAGTTTTGAATAATATTTAGTGATATTCCAAAATAAATCCAATAATGGAAGTGTTGATGTGCCTGTGGTAGACTGTGTAATTTATTGTATCACAATAATACAATCCAAGAATATCTCATTATTTGAAATTTGACTACGAATCCATGTCTCTACATGTTATTTTTGAACAGTTTGTATTTCCATAGAAGAATCCGTAAATTAAAAAATTTAAACAAATATATTCCTGCCCAATGTGAAATACTGGAAATAACGATGATTCTGCTTCCATATCTTATTACACTAATGAATAATCTCTAGAAAAAAAGAAAAAAAAACCCCAAGATTATACAGTCCTCTACTTGACCTCAGGTCAAAATTAACCTTTTTCTATAAAATAATCGTATTACATGTATCTCATGCAATATTCCATTCTAGAAGGCTCCAAATGTTTACAAGATTAAAACATAGTTATAATTAGATAGAAGGTCTATTAATAAAATTATGATACAGAATGTAGAATACACCATTTAAGCCAGGTAATGGAGAATTCCAAAAGCCTAGAACCGAGCCCAAATTAAAATGTTTTCTACTATTAATAATGATCCTAATATTAAACCAATACTCAGAGAAATTATTGGATGTGAATATGTTAATTACAGAATTTAAAAAAGTGAACGATTCAGGTCAGAGAGAAAATAAACTTGACTTTGAACAAGGTCAAGTCAATAATAAAAAATACCCATAGCATAAGAAGAAATAAGAAAATAACAATGTAAATTGAGTACACATAACACTTTTTGGTTGCGAGCAGGATAAAACTAAGATTTTTCTTTTACTGTTTAAGTTCTTGACCAGAGGAAGCGTTCAGCTTCTGGTTTGTCTGTGCATCTTTGCAGCAACCCGACTGCTCGCTAAAGTTCTACAGCAAGTCTCCACTATTCATATAATTCTCATAGTCCCACTGGCACTTTAATAATTTAAGTGCAGCGATCTTCAGGACCTATTGATAGATCAACCCAGGTGTATTTTAGAGGTGGGATCGTCTTTTGCAACACATGGGACCCTGCTACGTAGACCACGCATACTCTGTCTTCACGTATGGCTCATCTTAAGCGACCTATAATCCATAACAGTTTGTCAATAGTGATTGTAAATCCAAGATCTATGGTGCCAGTTGGAACATCTTCTCTGATTGGTCTAGTAGGAAACACATTGATTCTAGTTGTCCTTCTGAGTTCCATCACTTATTTCTTTTTGTTCCTTTTCTAGAACAAACGATTTTCAGAATCGGCTATTAAGACTGCAATTTCAAACACACTAAAATTGTGGCACAGCACGGCAATCGCTTCAGTTTGGCACCATGCCGATCCCATTGTTTTTTTTTTTTGATCGATAGACACGTGTCTCCCACTATTTTACGCCTAGATGGAATCTATCTTGTACTTTGCTATCTTTAACATAAATCCTATATGATCCATTGAGTAAGGCTTCCTTCCATAATCTCGTACTGAAGACTTCTGGTTTACTCACTTTGGTTTCATAATAAAGACGAAGCGAGTCTCATTAATAAATAAAAATTTCCACACTAACTTGATAAATTTTTTTATTCCTAATAGAAAGACATTTCTGATGCTGTGGTAACAATGGCGCAGTATTACTACTTAAGAACTATTGATTAATTTGGACACTATTTTACATTAAACAAATTTTCAATATGTGACATAGAAGTGAAATTAATAAAGTACACAGGAAACAAAACTTATAAAAATACTAGTATGTCTGATGCTATGGTAACAATGGTACAGTATTACTACTTAAGAACTATTGATTAATTTGGATACTATTTATTTTACATTAAACAAATTTTCAATGTGTGACATATAAGTGAAATTAATAAAGTACACAGGAAACAAAACTTATAAAATACTAGTTTTTACTATTTTATTTTTATTGTCATGGTAGCCACTTTTCAAGTTCAAAATAAACCTACATTTATGTACATATATATATATATATATATATATATATATATATATATATATATATATATATATATATATATATATATATATATATATATATATATATATATATATATTAAAAACATAACTTACTCTTAGTGACTGGGAGTATGCAGTGTGACATAAACTTGAGTGGAGTATATCCATCCCAATCAAAAGAACACACATTACATGTTATTATCAATATTTATATTTGCCATACTTTAGTTCTACCAAGTTTTGCATCCAAAGGTTAATTAGTTAAAGAACAAAATATTGCAACATTTTAGAATATTTTTTTTTTAACTGGGTTTCTGAAAACAGTTTTAAAGGTTTGATGGTACTAGTTCAGTTCCCATAGTAAACCTATGCAAACATCATGATATTAAAAATTCAATAACTTAAAAAAAACTGTCTGAATGTTCATGATCAAACCTATATTTATCAGTATAGATAAAACCTGGATGTCAGCTTCTGTGTAGAGAAAAAGATACAAGCCATGGCATTTCTGGACCTGCATATGTTTGAAACATGTGCTTTCAATTCAGCACAGAGTCAGGTGCTAATTTTAGTAATGAGTGTTCCAAACTCAAGACTATTAAAGAACTGAAATTCCATAAATAAAACAATGTCTATTTGTTCACATACAACTAGGAAAAGCTCTCAAAACATTATTTTTCCTTAAAAACATTATCAACCAATCCTGGCCAGCCAAATCCATATTATACTCTATTAAATGTTCACCCATTTCCAGACTGGTTCCCATTTTTCCATACAATTAGTACCTGTGTCACAAAACAGTATATACATGCTTATCATATCATTGTTAAAATACAGGAAGAGGAATTTAGTACAATTATTTTATATGCTAAGGAAAACTGCATTCTATGATATGAAAAGCAACATATGTAATGGAAGAAAAAATAATTATGGGATATGAAAAGAAACACATGTAATGTAATAAAATATTTCACAACATACAATATAAATGTCAGTCAAGAAAACAATCACTATTAAAAAATATCATAATACAAGAAACTTTAGAAAAGTTTCCAAAATTACTGAAGAGAATTTTCCCTGTATTTTCAGTTGGCATTTTGGTAAACATCCCAATATCAAGAATGGGTTGTCCAATTATGGATAGACTCATCAGGTAATGTGATCAGTCTCAGGATACCTGTTTTATAAAAAGATCAAAGCTGACCAGATTCTATCACTCTGATTTTTATCATCTGAGCATGATTTTAAGAATCAATGAAAAGTCAAGATATCCCAAGAAGTAATTATCTCAGATATTCCATGATGTAATTATCTCAGATATCCCAAGAAGTAATTATCTCGGATATTCCATGATGTAATTATCTCAGTAAATACACTAAGGATGACAAGCCTGAAAAAAATATTTCCATAATTCTAGCATTAACAAAAAATAGGCAAGTAAATGAGCTTGAGAATATTTATTAGACATAGATACAATCACTGGAAAATTGCATTAGAGAGGTCAGATGGGAAATTAACTACAAATCTGCACATATTGATTCCTCAATGCCATTTACATACTACATAACTCTCCAATTAAACTGCTAATACTGTAATTTAACAAAATGCAAAGCAATCTGAATGAAAAATGTTTGAAATCATTGGCAGATCCACAGGTAAGGGAGATATTGGGAGGTTTCTCCCACAGACTCTCCCCATTTTTTCTAGTTCAAATAGAATACATATAAGGGAAAAAGAAGACAGTTGGCCATTTTCAACAAAACAAATGCCCCTTCTTTTCCATCTTAAAACCAAAAAGAAAATATCATGGATCTGCCCATCAAATCTTCATTATCACTGAATACATAATGAATGTCTATTTAAAAGATTGATTCATGTTAATTTCAAGTGTTGATATAAATTAAAATGATAATCAGCAATCATACATAATATATACAGAATAATAATCAGTAATTATACATAATATATATAGAATAATAATCAGTAATTATACATAATATATACAGAACATGAAGCTTTATAAACTTTGCAAATTCATTGACATTACATAAAGCCTTTTGTGATTCCATACACTTATTCTTGCTGCATAATAACTTTCTACTAAGAAGCATATCTATCTATATCTATCTATCTATCTATCTATCTATCTATCTATCTATATATATATATATATATATATATATATATATATATATATATATATATATATATATATATATATATATATATATATATATATATATATTAAGGAAATATAATTGTTATTATACAAAATACTTACAGATCACAGTATTTGTTTTATTTGTTATATAAAGAACTGTATTACATGTATATCCTAAAAACAAAGCAAATACACAAATGTTATGCAGTTTAAACATATTAGTCCAATTATAAAATCATTACTTCCATTACAAAATAAACCTCTGCTTTTTTAAGAATAATTATTTATCACATATACTTTGAATTGTGTGTGTGTGTCTGTGTATTGGATTTTTAATGTAGCTTTAACAATTGTTCAGTCATATCACTATGATGTCTGCAGTGTGACAGTTTATAGTGATGTCTAGCACCGAGGCATCATGCCACAGACATTTGACATGATGTCCCACATAGTCACATTATCTTGACACCAGGTTGACCAGTCCTAACACTAACCTCTTAATGCTGAGTGCCAAGCAAGGCAGCTGTTAGTACCATTTTTTAAATCCTTGATAGGACTTGGCTAGGGTTCAAACTTGCAATGTCCCTCATCTGAGGCGGATGCTCTAACCACTAGACCAACAGAGCGGTATTACTTTGAATTAAAGCATAGGGTATAAATATTAGTCATTTGGGTCACAGTGATCTATCTTTGCTTTAATATTTCTTTTGCTTTTTACTAAATTAAAATTCAAAGATGCCAATAATATGTACTGCGAATACATTTTATGACACAATAAAAGCATGAGAAAAGTATCTCACTTTAACTTGTATTGATGCAGTAGTGCGCTCTGTTCAAGATTCATTGATATATAGTTTGAAATGAAAACAACTGTGAAAATTGTTCTTGAAGAAGTATTGCCAATGCCTTTTTGATAAGAAGTACATGTATTGCCAATGCCTTTTTGACAAGAGTCTCTTGAAGGGGCTGGTGCTCTACTGGGTGAAAAGGATTTCCAAGAAATCAAGATAGGACTGTTTTTACCATAAACTGTTGAGTGCTGAAACCCTCTCTGATATTCTTCAGTGATAACAAGATTTTCAAATTAACTGCTATGGTGTGTTATGATTCTAAATGTAAACTAAATAACAAAAATGAGTGAAAACCAAAAATTGTGTAAAAATCAAGAATTAATTTATTTTCTTGAATATAAATTAAACATTTAAAATGAACTTACAGTATTGCAAATTAAATCCCAAATAGTTCCATCAGAAGTCCGAAAGTCATGGCAGCCAAATTGGGTATACAATTTGCACCATTTTCATTTAGGACCAACTAGATGTCATAAGTATACTGGTGAAAACCCCATGTTGATATAGCCATCCTTTTGGGAGTAGAGATAATATTTTCAAGACAGACACCATGGTGTCAATAGGGTTTGTCATTTTTTTTCATTTGGAACCATACAGACACCATGGTGTCAATAGGGTTAGTCATTTTTTCATTTGGAACCGTACAGACACCATGGTGTCAATAGGGTTAGTCATTTTTTTTCATTTGGAACCATACAGACACCATGAACACTCTTCTGATGAAAAACCATTTCCAAATGAGATTACCTTTAAGAGGAGTAGCAAAAACAAGATTTTCAAAGGCAGCCATATATTGGACGTCAGATCAGCATTTTAATTTAACAACAACTAAACATTACAAGTCGTTAAGTGAAAACCCCATGGTGATATTACCATTATTCAGGAGAAGTAGTGACAAGATTTTCAAGCTGGTCATTGTGCAAGCCATATGATACAGCAGATCAAAACCATTTTCTTTTAGGACCTAATCGAAATCCTAAGAAGTCTTTTGGTGAAAACCCCTGTCAATATGACTTTCCATTCAGGGGAAGTAGTGACAACAAGATTGTGGCAGCCATATTAGATGTGTGAGCTGCTAAATTTTTGTCTAGGACCAACCAGAGCATGGCTGTATGTGACGTGGCAATATAGGACCAACCAGAGCATGGCTGTATGTGACGTGGCAATATAGGACCAACCAGAGCATGGATGTATGTGACGTGGCAATATAGGACCAACCAGAGCATGGATGTATGTGACGTGGCAATATAGGACCAACCAGAGCATGGATGTATGTGACGTGGCAATATAGGACCAACCAGAGCATGGATGTATGTGACGTGGCAATACTCCAAGTTTATTGGGTAGTAAATAGAACAAGCTTTGGAAGTTAAAGTCTTACTCAGCTTGGGAAAGTCATATTCAAATAGTGATGTATGACAATTTTGACATTCCAAGTATAGATAATGCAAGTCATTATATTCTGACAGCTGTAAATGTTCATGACAAATTATAAATCAGCATATTTTCAAGACAGAAATTTAAATATTTCCTGATTTTCAATGCATCTATTCATAATTATAGTTTAATATTAAACTGAATTAAATTTTAAAGAATTCTGTTAGTGAAATCTTGCTTTTGCAATAATCAATATGGTACCATTTTAGGGAATTCTAAAATATGTGTTTTTCATGTTTAATGTAGCTTTAACAACAGGAGTCATATCACTGCATTGTGGAAGTTGATATGAGATTTTTATCTTTCTCATAATCACAGAAATATTTTAAATTTATTAAAAAAAGAAAATAATACTGGCAGCATGTATGTCATACTCGTACAAGACAAAACTTTGATTTCAAACACTCTACAAAACTACTAAATGTACTGTTTCATTTGACCTGAATATAATGGCCAAGAAAACATTTTTTTCTAGTCAAACATGTTCTTCAGTAATATTTACCCAAATGTAATACCTTATGAGAACTATTACTACCTCACAAATCAAGACCTCCCAGACTGAAACATTTTAGCTCAAAAGCTAAACGTTATTTGTGTCATGGAATAAGGTAAGAAAATAATTTGGTAATGCCTTAGAACAATCTGAGTAATTGGTTTCTTAGATGCATACAGCTTTACCTAGGGCAGTTCATAATTTTTTGTGTGGCTGGGCAATACATGCATCTCACCATAGTTTGCTCATGGTGAGATATTTATTTATATTTAAATGAGACATACTGTCTTATGCACATTCTTTGGATTTAAAACACTAGAATATTGTTGGTCTGTTAAAACTTATTAAGGGCCTTATTTTAATGAAAAAATATGTGGTAGCATGTATTTATGGATTTCCTCACTGCATTTAGTTTATTTATTATTATGACCAGCTTGGTATATTTATAACTGGTTGGATGGATGGATGGGCTGGAAGAGCCAGAATGTTGAGGCCATGACCTGCAGTGAGAAGAACCCATAGGTGATGTTTGAGATAATATCTGAGTAGACTTTCTTGCTCATGTTCTTGTTCCAATGTTGTTTATAAAAGCCTTCTGTCTTTTGATTCACAATGTATGATTGATATGGCAGAGTCTGGTCATGATAGTTTGAACTGCTTCATGGTTGATGAACCATGTGGAGTCTTCCAAGCAGGGAATCAGACTAACAGTTGTTACACTAACAAGATTCCTTTTTATCAAAAAATACTCAACAGTTATTTTGTGAGACAGTATTATTTTATATTTTTCGATTAGTAAAATATTGATGCCGCGATTTCGTTCCAAAGTAAAAGTAAAACTTCTTATCATACTTGAGGACATCAGTACTTTTTGTCATTGAATATTGTTAATTTACTAAGAATATTGTTTGAAAAGAAAATGTAACAAATTATGACTTTTATTAAAAGTCAATATTTCATAATGTTAATTAAAATTTTCATGTCTCATCTATCATTTTTGATGATAAAACGAGCGATATATCAAAAGTTTCTGTTACCAATTTCGATCTCGATTTTCTTAAAGTTCAATAAACAGGGATATATTTTCTGGTACTCTCTAGTTGAAAAAATGGGATCCACGCCTGACTGAGTATTATAAGAGGGTTTGTGAATTATCAGCACATGAATTCTCCAGGAAGTGGTGTACCTGTAAAATGGCACTACAGATAGAGTACTAGAGTATTAATACTTATAAAGAGAGTGCTAAAATATTAATTATAACAAAAGCTACCTTTAGGAGAGGCCAATAGACTGCCTATACAGGAAGAATCATGGAGGAATCATTTATGTAGCTATGAAGTGGACACTAAGACTGAACTATGTAAAAAAACTTACCTGAATGTATCCAACGTGATAGAAACCATATGGCAATATAACTGTTACATGCATATAAAAATGGACTGAAGTGTCACTATTGATATTTTCAAAGTGGACTCTTTAATATCAATTGTATGATGATATTACCTGTAGTAAAGGCCAGATGATGGCCTACACAGGCAAACTATGTAAAGTGTTCTGTATATATCTATAAAGTGGATGTAAAGACTAGATTAGTATAGAATACCTGCATGTAGTCAGAATTATAAAACACAATTATACAAGTATTCTACAACACACACCAGACCTGAACATACAGCTAAAGCAATGTGAATGGATGCACTAGTGGCCACTGCAAGAACACCTAAGTGTGTGAGGATGTCTAGGTAGAAGCATTTCTTAGGTATTATGATTAAGTAACATATCCGAAGAAGAAAACAATAATTTTAGTAACAAACTTTTCATGAAGTAATAATGTTAAGATTTCCAGCCCTTTTTTCTGGTGGATTAGGCTTGCTTGTGCTGGTGGCATTGCCATTGTCTTCGTTATCATCAGCATCTTCATCATCTGAAATTTGTTCATCTCGGTCTTCAAGATTACTATTTCTATGAACGTTTGCTCTAGACGTTGCTAATTCATCAAATGGATCTGCATAATTTCCATGAAAACTGCTCCCTGATACTGACCTTGGCCAGTTTTCAGAACTTGATCCTGCATTAAATTTATCATTATATATCCCCATGGTTTCTTCTGTCTGTCTCCTTGATGCTGACCTATTTAACTTTCCTCTCTCATCCAAAATTCCACTGGAACTTGACACTGACATACTACGAAAAGCCTTCTCAACACTTGTGCACACATTTTCATCAGTGTTGACAATGTGGATTTCTTTTATATTAGGTTCTTTCCAATCAAAGGAAAAGTCTAAAACTGCTTGTACAAATCCAGAGCAACATCGGTCTAAATCATCTGAAGGAACCTTCAAACTACCTGAAACACAACAAGAAATATGTTATATATAAGCTATGAAACTTCTTGTAGATTACAATAGTCCACACTTTTAAAATCTGTTCATGAGGTTAAGTTTTCTCAATCTTGATGCAATGCATTTTATGTAAGATTATGTCTGAGCATCCTACAACAAATATTTCTAAATTTAAAATTTGGAAATGAGGTAAAACTTTTGCTTCAAATTTTAAATAAAGTTTCAAAAATTATGTTCCAGAAAGAGCTGGTAAAGTAACAGGAACTGAGAAACTAACTTTTTGTTTAATTTCAACATTTCCATTCTTGCTAAAAGGCAATTTATTATGGCATTAGCACAAGTGCCATTCAACTTAGGGTCATTTAAATTTCTCTTTAGAAGTGTAAAGTTGGAGTCTGACAAGTATGCCAGACATATAGCTGATGTTTACTTAAAATAGACATCCAGTTTTAATGGTAAAAATGTGAACATTAGTTGGTGCAAAACATTTGCCTAAAAACACTTTATTTCTCAGCAACTGCTTCTGATATTCATTTATTCTTACAAGTGTACTTATAAGATTGATATACTGTAACTGAACATTCAATAGATTAGAAATGGCAATGATGGCTGCATCAAAAAGGGTACACAATAGATTAGAAATGGCAATAATGGTTGCATCAAAAAGGGTACACAAAAGATTAGAAATGACAATAATGGCTGCATCAAAAAGGGTACACAATAGATTAGAAATGGCAATAATGGTTGCATCAAAAAGGGTACACAAAAGATTAGAAATGTCAATAATGGCTGCATTAAAATGGGTACACAATAGATTAGAAATGACAATAATGGCTGCATCAAAAAGGGTACACAAACACTACACTTTGCTCAGCAGGGCCATAAAAAGATGGACTGCAGTTGGGAAATCAAAGTTTGGAGATTTACAATTTGGAATATTACTCTTTTAAAAGATGGCATGAAATCATTAAATGTCACATTGATATAAAATGTGTGTAATGGGTCTGGCTCAAATGCTGTATTTCATAGTAAAGTTGTGTTTCAGAAAGATCGGTTCAAACAGGAAATTATGGGCAATAATTCTACTAGAGTATAATCAATGGTTTCACCTCAACTTTTTAAAGTCTCCAGTAGCTATCATAAACTTTGATTAGCATGCAGAAAATGTCTTCAGGCTAATGTGATCTTGACAAAAAATTATTATTCTCCCTATCAAGTTTTTAGGCAATTGTTTTTCTCTTTACATTTTCACTTTTTGCCAGTACTGGCACTATATTGCCAGTACTGCTGATATTCCACTATACCTACCTACCTACCTACTTACCCAACCATACTAACCTACCTATCTAACTATCCATCCACACTATTCTACCTACCCACCCACCCACCATCCACATACCTATCTCTTGTGTTTGTGTATGTGTGTTATTGGATTTTTAATGCAGCTTTTAACAATATTTCAGTCATGTCACTAAGATGTCTGCAGTGTGGCAGGTTATAGTGTTGGCTAGCACTGGGGCATTATGCTGCAGACATGTAGCATGTCCCACCCAGCCACATTATCCCACACCAGACTGACCAGTCCTAATACTAAGCTCCTAATGTTGAGTGCCAAATGAGGCAATAAACCTACTTACCTACCTAACTACCCACCCATACTAACCTGCCTATCTAACTATCCATCCACACTATCCTACATACCTACCCACCGACCAACATGCCAACCTACTCCTACTCTGACCTATCTATCCACACTATCCTACATACCCACCCACCGACCAACATGCCTACCTACTCTGACCTATCCATCCACACTATCCTACATACCCACCCACCGACCAACATGCCTACCTACTCTGACCTATCCATCCACACTATCCTACATACCCACCCACTGATCAACATGCCTACCTACTCTGACCTATCCATCCACAATATCCTACATACCCACCCACCGACCAACATGTCTACCTACTCTGACCTATCCATCCACACTATCCTACATACCCACCCACTGATCAACATGCCTACCTACTCTGACCTATCCATCCACACTATCCTACATACCCACCCACCGACCAACATGTCTACCTACTCTGACCTATCCATCCACACTATCCTACATACCCACCCACTGATCAACATGCCTACCTACTCTGACCTATCCATCCACACTATCCTACATACCCACCCACTGACCAACATGCCTACCTACTATGACCTATCCATCCACACTATCCTACATACCCACCCACTGATCAACATGCCTACCTACTCTGACCTATCCATCCACACTATCCTACATACTCACCCACCGACCAACATGTCTACCTACTATGACCTATCCATCCACACTATCCTACATACCCACCCACTGACCAACATGCCTACCTACTCTGACCTATCCATCCACACTATCCTACATACCCACCCACTGACCAACATGCCTACCTACTCTGACCTATCCATCCACACTATCCTACATACCCACCCACTGATCAACATGCCTACCTACTCTGACCTATCCATCCACACTATCCTACATACCCACCCACTGACCAACATGCCTACCTACTCTGACCTATCCATCCACACTATCCTACATACCCACCCACCGACCAACATGCCTACCTACTCTGACCTATCCATCCACACTATCCTACATACCCACCCACTGATCAACATGCCTACCTACTCTGACCTATCCATCCACACTATCCTACATACCCACCCACTGATCAACATGCCTACCTACTCTGACAGAGCCTTAAACACATAAACAAAATAAAATAAAATTCTTTTCTATGATATCAAAGTAGAGGTCATGTATTAAGTTGATAAAAACCAGATATTAATATTGTAAATGTTGTATTTGTTTATAAATTTTTATATCATTGCTTTTAGTTTCATACTCATTGACATGAACTGTAAAGAATCAACCTGTTCAGGATTTCCTTTCATAATATACAATATATAGTAAATTACATGGAAAGTATCCCCCTGAATAAATATCTACTTTTATTTTATGCTAGTTCATGAATTAGTAGATTTTCCAAGAGAGAAAAAAATGAAATTCACTGAATTTGACCGTAATGAATTATCAGAAACATTTTGTCAGTGTAGTCAATAGACACCAACAACATTCTGACCCAGAAATTAGATTGAAATTTTTATCCAGCAGTAAGCATGCAGGAATATCAGGTTCAGATCACACAATGTGCTTTTTTTCTTCAATATTCTGTTTTTGTGCTTTCAACCATGAAATAAATAGGAGAATAGTGTTACTTCCCAAATCTTCTGTGTGAATATGCACAAAATACTGCAGAACATAAACAGTAAACCACTAATATTATCAAACAAGACTACATAAGAAATCTGTAACTTCAGTCTGTTATACATATTGCTAGCCAATATTTTGAGCATAAAGTAAAAAATAAAATTTGCTTGCTTGAGTGAATAACAAATTTCTTGTCATGATCGAAAAACGAAGATATTTTCAACCATTTAGTAAAATATATCTCATTCACTCAATACAAGCAACTATCCTCTATTTAATTCTAAATATCTCATTCACTCAATACAAGCAAATATCCTCTATTTATTCCTAAATATATCTCATTCACTCAATACAAGCAAATATCCTCTATTTATTCCTAAATATATCTCATTCACTCAATACAAGCAAATATCCTCTATTTAATCCTAAATATATCTCATTCACTCAATACAAGCAAATATCCTCTATTTATTCCTAAATATATTTCATTCACTCAATGCAAGCAAATATCCTCTATTTAATCCTAAATATCTCATGCATTCAATGCAAACAAATATCCTCTATTTATTCCTAAATATATTTCATTCACTCAATGCAAGCAAATATCCTCTATTTAATTCTATATATCTCATTCACTTAATACAAGCATCTATCCTCTTTTTAAACCTAAATATATCTCATTCAATCAACACAAGCAAATATCCTCTATTTAATCCTAAATATATCTCATTCACTCAATGCAAGCAAATATCCTCTATTTATTCCTAAATATATCTCATTCACTCAATGCAAGCAAATATCCTCTATTTAATCCTAAATATCTCATTCACTCAATGCAAGCAAATATCCTCTATTTATTCCTAAATATATTTCATTCACTCAATGCAAGCAAATATCCTCTATTTAATTCTAAATATCTCATTCACTTAATACAAGCATCTATCCTCTTTTTAAACCTAAATATATCTCATTCACTCAACACAAGCAAATATCCTCTATTTAATCCTAAATATCTCATTCACTCAATACAAGCAAATATCTTCTATTTAATCCTAAATATCTCATTCACTCAACACAAGCAAATATCCTCTATTTATTCCTAAATATCTCATTCACTCAATACAAGCAAATATCCTCTATTTAATTCTAAATATATCTCATTCACTCAATACAAGCAAATATCCTCTATTTAATCCTAAATATCGCATTCACTCAATACAAGCATCTATCCTCTTTTTAAACCTAAATATATCTCATTCACTCAATACAAGCAAATATCTTCTATTGAATCCTAAATATCTCATTCACTCAATACAAGCAAATATCTTCTATTTAATCCTAAATATCTCATTCACTCAACACAAGCAAATATCCTCTATTTAATCCTAAATATCTCATTCACTCAATACAAGCAAATATCCTCTATTTATTCCTAAATATATTTCATTCACTCAATACAAGCAAATATCCTCTATTTATTCCTAAATATATCTCATTCACTCAATACAAGCAAATATCCTCTATTTATTCCTAAATATATTTCATTCACTCAATACAAGCAAATATCCTCTATTTAATCCTAAATATATCTCATGCACTCAATACAAGCAAATATCCTCTATTTAATCCTACTTCAACTGCACTGCATTTTTAGAAGGGCCCTCCAAATATGCTAGTATGTATAGAGTATGGACAAATCTGTGATAATAGTATGTATACAGTATGGACAAATCTATGTGATAATAGTATGTATACAGTATGGACGAATTTGTGATAATAGTATGTATACAGTATGGACGAATTTGTGATAATAGTATGTATACAGTATGGACGAATTTGTGATAATAGTATGTATACAGTATGGACGAATTTGTGATAATAGTATGTATACAGTATGGACGAATCTGTGATAATAGTATGTATACAGTATGGACGAATCTGTGATAATAGTATGTATACAGTATGGATGAATCTGTGATAATAGTATGTATACAGTATGGACGAATCTGTGATAATAGTATGTATACAGTATGGATGAATAACATGTGATAAAAGTGTGTATACAGTATGGACGAATTTGTGATAATAGTATGTATACAGTATGGATGAATAACATGTGATAAAAGTGTGTATACAGTATGGACGAATTTGTGATAATAGTATGTATACAGTATGGACGAATTTGTGATAATAGTATGTATACAGTATGGATGAATAACATGTGATAAAAGTGTGTATAGAGTATGGACAAATCTGTGATAATAGTATGTATACAGTATGGACGAATTTGTGATAATAGTATGTATACAGTATGGATGAATAATATGTGATAAAAGTGTGTATACAGTATGGACAAATCTTATGTGATAATAATATGTATACAGTATGGACGAATCTATGTGATAATAAGCACAAATACACTAACCATTTAGCAAAGCATAGAGTTTAGTACACCATGACCTTCTCTGGTTTTAATTAGGTAGAATTAAAAGAAATTCCGCCAATCATTAATTTTCATAACTGGAACATACACCCCCACCCCTCCAAAAACCTGAAACACAACATTTCAAAGTCAATTAAGCCTGAAAAATACATCACAGAAACATCTTTTTGAAAAAAGGATATGCAACTTTTCAACTCACCAAGTTTCATGATTCAAAGTAGGACAATATGCATGTGGTTACAAGATAAATGCAAAACTTAACCAATGGCAATAAAAAATAGGGTTTGGGAGTGACAGTAATGCATATCCTCATCAATTGACAGATCTAGAATGAACAGTGTCTAAAAAGTGAACATCAAACAGAAATGTTAACCCAATCAAATGAAACATAAAATGTGGGCCATCTTGACCAAGTATTGAAATGAAGGGGTACTACATCAATATCCTCACCAAGCTTCATAATTCAAGATAGGATAATATGTACAAACATGCAGAAAACATAGGATGTCTCCATCTAAATGGCATAACTTATTCTAACCAATGCCAATTGGAAATATAGGTCTTTTACTGGATGGGTATAGTACCAAGAGAGATTTACCCAATCATTTAATTTAATCATTCAAACATGAACAGTGAAAACCCAAAATTTAACCAGTAATTGAAGCATGACGGATGATCATAGTGAACAACTTTTAAGATGAGGTTGTAGAATTCATCAAGATGCATTCTCTGACAAAGTTTCATAATTCCAGGTACAGTATAACACTATTATCTGGAGGTAACAAACCAATCCTGTCATGAGTTAAACAACACAGGTAGAACACTATTATCTGGAGGCAAAAAACCTATCCTGTCATGAGTTAAACAACACAGGTAGAACACTATTATCTGGAGGTAAAAAAACCTATCCTGTCATGAGTTAAACAACACAGGTAGAACACTATTATCTGGAGGCAAAAAACCTATCCTGTCATGAGTTAAACAACACAGGTAGAACACTATTATCTGGAGGCAAAAAACCTATCCTGTCATGAGTTAAACAACACAGGTATAATACTATTATCTGGAGGTAAAAAACCTATGCTGCCATGAGTTAAACAACACAGGTATAACACTATTATCTGGAGGTAAAAAACTTATGTCAGGAACTAAACAACAAGCATGAACAGAGCTTGAGAAATAAACTTAAAACACAAAATATACCCAGGCAAAATATTGGTCACAGTGACCTATTTTTGTGATGACAGTGTAGTACTCATGCATCTCCTTACCAAGTTTAATGAATCTAGTTAAAGCAGTATATATATATATATATATATATATATATATATATATATATATATATATATATATATATATATATATATATATATATATATATCTATTTAGTTATGAGCTGAATGCAAAAACCGAATCTAAACCAGTAAACTGAAATATAGGTTACAGTGACCCTCCTTTATTGTAAGGGTGTGGTGCAAATAGAAATGAATCCTCATTCATCTTTAATTATCCTTGTGGAAACAAAATGTGGTGTATACTATATATAAAATTACCAACCTGATCCCAGTAATGGCATCACCATTGTCTTTACATCCTTCAAATCATTGACATTCTTAAGGAAAGTCTTTATTATGAGTCTATAATTATAAGTATTTAGTTCAGATCCCATCACTGACTGAAGTCTATCAATGACAACATTGATAATGCATCCAACATTAATATTACCAGACTTGCACTTGAAAATTTCCCCAGGCTTTAGAAAATATTTCTTCCTCTTTTCATCATCAAATGATCTTTGATGCAATGTGCCACCAGCTTCTTCAACAAGTTTGCCAAGATGACCTTTTTCACCTTTTGTACTGATGCTGGTGACTAATGCATCAAGCTGAAGTGTATTTACTAATGAGCCTTTGTAGATTTTGATGACTAGTTCCTGCCCCAACTGGAACTTCTGTATTTTATGTCCAAGTTTTTCCTCTTTCCCCATGTCAACAACCTTGAATGCACTAAGGGTCTCACGCCCGAGTGTTACGTCAAAGTCTGCACTTTCCATTGATGATGATGAAGTTGCCCATTGACGATGACCTTTGTGACTTCGTCCTTGTCCATGGGATTGATAACAGCTACCACGTTTCTTGGCGTATTCATCAGCAGCTCTTTCTGGATCCATTGCTTTTGGATTCTTCTGCCATTTTTCCCATGATGCCCTGATATCCTGCAGAATTTCAGTGTCTACATCTACAATGTGAAATTCTTTCAAAAACGTCTGATGTGTCTTACGGTCTTCACTGTACTTTACAGCAGCCCTCACATACATGTCAGTACAAAGCTCCTTTGGGACTCCAAAAATACCTAAGTTGACAAAATAAATAAATATAATTGGATTCTTAGGATCATTATAAAATAACCATGATGAATTGCTTTGAATAAAATATATCTAAAACATTATTTGATAAGTTTTATAGTCAGTGTTAAAAGCTTTTGCTATTTACTGCAATGAGATATTAAAACCAATATTTTAATTAATCATTTGAGTATAGCAGCATCCTCTGATATTACAGGTTCTATGGTATCATGGTATTAAAAGTTTTGGTATTTTGCATAGCATCACCTTTATCTCAAGTTCTGCATCATCAGTTTGAGGATACAGGTGTCAGAATTAGGGCCATGGAAGCAGCATCCATTTTTTAAAAGTTGATTTACACTTTATGAAGCATATACATCAAGTTCCCAACATTAGGACACAAATATGCCATTAATCAGATATTTCATTGGTATTTATGGATATCAGAATAACTCCTCTTCCATAACGTAGAATCTGTATCAGTTTATTGATTGTTTCCTGCAATGACCTGCTTTAAACTAGAAATTAAATGCATTTTAATAAAGACTAAAGAACAACAAACATATATATATAATATATTGAAGGTAAATATCTTTATTTACCTGTTTGTCATCACTAACTTTAAGACCTGTGATACAATATCCTTATCTCAAGTTCTGCATTACCAGTTGATTCTGGGAAATTGTCAGGATTTCTAGCAACTAAACTATTTTAAAAATGCACCCATGAATATCACTGTTTACAAACATGGTCTGGTATACCCAATGTTCTCTAATAGAGTCTATACTTTAAAATCTATATAACTGTAACAAATTGGTTAACCAGTTTGTCATGTAATCATGTCCAATTATGTTCTGCAAGAGTCAGATCACATGATTACCATTTTTGTCAGGAAGCAAGAGAATGAATCTATGGTTGCTGTTTTCAGGTGGCTTTCCCAACAGATTTCAAAACATTGTTGTAAACAATTTATTTCTTTTCCCTGCATCACCTGGAGTTGTTTAAACAGTCTGCGGTCAAAACATACTTTCATGCTCTTGACAGTCATCAAAAATCCTGGTGTTAATTGCCCATCACAGGTCGTTACAGATGCATTGCTTGAATTCTCTTTTAAAAGTTTCTGTTGTGTGAGGATACAGGTGTCTGAATTAGGGTCATGGAAGCAGCATCCATTTTTTAAGTTGATTTACACATTGTGAAGCATATACATCAAGCTCTCATCATTAAGACACATATATGCCATTATATTTCATGGGTATTACTGGATATCAGAGTAACTCCATAACTTTTGTTTACTGATTGTTTTCAACAATGACCTGCTTTAAATTAGAGAAATTAAATGCATTTTAATAAAGACTAAAGAACAAACAGACATCTATAATATATTGAAGGTAAATATCTTTATTTACTTGTTTACCATTGCTAACTTTAAGACCTGTGATACAATAGCACTCTGGGCTATTATCTAGAACTGTTAGTGATGAGTGTATTGTAATTGACTAAAGTTTCATCAGCTGGGCATGAAACTGGGAAAGTATGGAATCAAAAGTGGGGAACTCAACACAACAGTGATATGAAATGCTGACGTTCAAACTCATGAAAGTGTCCATGAATGTAAAGATGCATACTAAATCTTATCAAAATCTGATAAATATGGCCACTAGAGTGTTCACAAGCTCCATAATTGGATACAAGATAAATATGGCCACTAGAGTGTTCACAAGCTCCATAATTGGATACAAGATAAATATGGCCACTAGAGTGTTCACAAGCTCCATAATTGGATACAAGATAAATATGGCCACTAGAGTGTTCACAAGCTCCATAATTGGATACAAGATCACCTCAGTAGTATCCAGGAATGTTGCTCAAACTCTTCCGGGATCTTAATAAAATACACTTGCATAAAAAATTAAATCAAAATCTCATCAGAAATGAAGCACATGGAGTGTTCATAAGCATATTTTGACAGATGGAATAAAGACAATGAATGTTTGACCCATGGCCATACCATCACTCACTTAGCTTTTGGCCAAGTGAGCGATGAACAAAGAACTATTAGTTGGTAATGGAATAAATGTTTTAGTAAATGTTGTAATAGAACAACTAATACATAACTAATATTCATTATTCTTTAAACAAAATGGGAATAACAGGAATCAGAGATGACAGAGTGTTCTGCCTGTACCAATGGCACCGTGCATGCTATGCTGAAATGTTTACCACAAAATGTATGTTGAGGAGAGGAAGAGGTTTTGATTTTGAAACAGACTGACATTTTATGTACTTGTTTAACATTGAACAATAATTATATCAATAGCATTAATTCATGTCACTGATTTCCTGACAGACAGAATAAAAATCCCATGTGTCAAAATGTTTAAAATTTCCAATCTTCTAAGACTTCTTAGGTATGAATTTGCATGCCCCAACTGTTTGCATTGGGACCATCTTAACTTATTCCTGTTCATCCATACATCTGTCATGAGAAGCCTGTAAGCACAACTGCACAAAACCCACTTAACATGGAAAAATGAAATTTGGATCTAAAGTTTATATAGATGACATGATTTCAGGCTTTACCTCCTTTTTTATGTATTTTTGCTCATTCATCTAACATTTGGGACTAGAAATTTGTTACAAACAGCTTGGTAGGACAAGCAAATACTATTTAAGGCAGAAAAATTAAATTGTATACATATAATTATTTATTTAATTATATTCAATTTCCTAATTTTTGTATATACAAATTTTAAAACCTTTCTGAATAATTATTTGACATAAAATTTGTCAGCATTGCCATGTATTATCTATATTATGTGTTTATTTTTTGTATGTGATTGTAGATTGTAATGGTCATTTGAAAACAACAGATTACATTGCTAACATTGTCTATGATTGTAGATTATACTTTAAGATAATGATCTTTTATATAAAACAAAAACATGTTTACTTGTATACAAGTTCAAAACCTTGGTTTTCACTAGAAAATTATATTGTCTACCTGATTTTTTTGGTCTTGTTTGTAAGTTAAAGATAAGATGTTTTCTGATATTTGAGTTCAAAGTCTAATAATACTTACAAAATTTAGAATGTTCCAGAAACAAACATTGACTAGAAAGACTCTCTATTTTGCTGGGGATTTCCATTACTAGATTGATCAGGTCAGTGACTCATGAGTTGAGTAACCAGGATGTAGCAGTACTTTGATTGTCTTGTCTTCTGTATTTTCTTCAGAATCAGAGGTGTTATAGGATACATTTATAAATCTAAACTGTTCCAAACTACGGAAAGAGTATCTAATGAAAACCTATGGATCCGGGATTGTGTGTTACAAAGTATGGGAGGTTGAGAGTTTTGCATTTCACTTTGTCATGTTGCACTGCAATTTGTCATGAACAGGTCCAATGATATTCAGTTTTTGACAACACATATGTGAGTGAAAACCGATTGTTAAATGACCCTTCATATGTAACACTGAATCTGCTAATGCATTTAGTTGGTCATGAATTTTATGAACTTATACTTGGATTTATCATGGAAGACACTGTCATAGTAAATCTCAAAGAAGAATGTAAGGATTGGGGACTTTGTTCCACCTTGTTGTCTGATATAATTCACTACCATGGAGCTGTCTGACAGAATGAGGATGTCCTGTCCATAACACTAATTCTGCAAGGATGTTGATATAAAAAAGCTAATCCTCCATGGACTGCACTTCACTGACCACCTGGAATGATGGAAGGAGATGTGCAACCCAACCTCCTGTGCTCACAGCCATACAAATCATGATTTTTGGAGGTTGTATCTGCAAGGGAATACCTGAAGTGAGCCAGTGTAGGTTGTGACATTTCCTTTGATAGAAATTACTCATAATTGTGGAGACAGTTATAGGTTGGTCCAAAAATTTTGGCATCAACTGGGATAACATAATCATTTGTAATGGTCTAATAAAAAGGTGACTTAGGACAAAGAGATCCTCTGCCATACTAGGAAAACCCAGTAGGCAAAATATTCTCTTAGAGACCTTTCTGTGTGTGCAATGAAGCCAACATTATAATTTTTTTCAATGCCCATTCTTGAGGAAGACATATTCAGTTTACCTGTTTTATGAATTCCATGCTGAGATGGTCAAAATGTTAAGATGGTATGCGGTAAGATTTTTCCTTGTTAACAAGGAATCTAAAACTGAGAAGGACAGGTAAACAAGGGATATCATGTGTTGCTCTCGAACATAACTCACAGGGTGTGATGGGTAGCTCTGTTAAAGATGTGGGACATTCTAACAGCAAAACTCCCATGCATGTACTTTGGGATTTAAGGTATGAGATAAAAACTGTTCAGCTTGTTGGAATACAGCTATTGATACCAAGTCCTGCATAGAGCCCAATGCTACAATTCACATCAGCTGTTGTGTGTTATTGAATGCCTTCCAGTTCAAACATAAAGATGATGGTTTTGCCATCCCCAATGTTACAATGTCTAGGTTGATTGCATGGGTGTTAATGTGAAAAATTGGAGTGTGGGTCTTATAGTACTTCTGACTACAATCTGAGGGAAGGCACTGTTGTGAGAAGAAGATTGGTTGACACTCATGTCTTGCAATTGTACATGTAGGCAGCCCAAAAAGTCTGCAACTCTATCAGACCGTGGAAGCAATCTGAATGCTGGATCATCCATTTTGATCAATAAGTTTAACTGATGCAGGAAGACTAAACCTGGCTGTTGATGGAACGCAACGAAGCAGACAAAACTCCATTGCTAGCAAGTGGAAGATCTCTTTGATTCAAGCCATCAAGACAGAGTCTTCTCAAAACACAGTGGTATCTAAGAAATATGAATGTTCTTGTGAGCAAGTTTCATAATCTCTCTGCTAATCTGGTGAAGATAATAGTACTGCAGCCCATTGACTTTCAGGCAACAAAGTGCAAGTCTTACATGAATAACAATTGGAAACATTGACAGCACTGTGTTTCAAATGTTTACAAGGTTATATTGTCTTGCCCATGGTCTAAATTTGTAAGACAATATAGAACAGACAATGTATACAGGTGTAGCACACATCCCTCTATATAACTCATAGAGTGTACATACAGAGTTACACACTATAACAATTTCACCTGTAAAAAGGTGCACACATGGCAGCCAATACAGGTAGAGTATTGGAATGCCACTATTAATACCTATGAAGTGGACGATAAAATATAAATGTAATAAAAGTTACCTGTAGGAAAGACTAATTGACTACCTATACTGGTACAATCACCATAGTGCTGCTTATAGTACTTGCTATGACAAGATTATCATACATAAAATTTACCTGAATGTAGCAGAAATTAAAAAGTAAATGAGTTTTCTATAGAACACAGGATACCTGCATGTAAAATAAAGCTACAGCAATGAGATGGTATGCACAAGCAACTTGCAGAGAGGTACATGCCAAGAATGTCTCAGTGTGTGAAGATAACAAAGTTATAATCCAACTGAATGACCGAATCAAAGAAAATTGGAAAACTGAGATGGAGTATACTTTCCTTCAAGAAGAACACTCCTCTAAAATGCTTTATGGTAGAAAACTTCCAAAATACCCTTAAGTGGACTGGGAGGCCTGTCTGTCTGTAGAATGCATGCTACTTGGCACACATGCTACCTATGTAGGCAGTTTAGCATCTTAAATCTTAGCAAAACTGTTTTAGCCTGTGAGGTCTAGATTTGTGAGGTAATAATAGTTCTCTTCAGGTATTATTTTGGGGTAGAGTAAGTTAAGAAGAAACAAATGTACTCCACAATAAGAAACTTTTTGAGATATTCCTGGATTGTAGTCAAATTATTCAGAGGCAATCCTGTTTGAGAATTCCATCAAGGTGACTTCAAAATTGAAAGAATTGGGAAAACAAAAATAAAAATTAAAAAAAAATTAAAAAAAGAGATGACAATAATTAAACAGAATGTCAGTTTACTTGAAAGCATGCTTTGTGTGGCTCATCATATGAACAGCATAGTTACACCAAAATATGCTTTAAAATATAATATATGATAAAAACCATTATATTATAACTGCAACAATTATCATCATTTATATTAAATATAACTTCATTCTTAAAATAAATAAATAAGGAAAATTTTAAGCAAAACTTTAAATTCTTTTGTTAATCATGTCATAACTTTATAAAGGGTATAATTTAAATGTTTGAATGCCAAAGGTAAGAATTACTATGCTCAATGTATTGTACTAACAATATATATATATATATATATATATATATATATATATATATATATATATATATATATATATATATATATATATATACTCACACACATATATACATATATCCCTTTTCAGTAACCTCATTATCTACCCTTCCTTTCTGAGCTCTTTAGTTCTTTAGTAGATGGAGGTTGCACTATAAACATTTCTGTTAATTATTGCCACTAGTCAACACTCACTGATTACAACACAAAATGAAGTGATTTAATTTTACTTCTCACCACTTTCCAAACAGATGCTTTAAACAATAAAAGTAATTAGTGGATAATTGTTAAGCACAATGATACAATCATCCACAAAGGGTATGTATATGACATGTGCAGATACTTGTGACTGAAATTTTTTAAAAATGTAAAAGATAATTTGGTAATAATAGTGAAACATTTCCTTGTCAAATGAACAATAACAAAAATAAAACAAAATAATTGAAGTTAAATTGAATGTTGAAAGCTACATTTAAGTAAGTTAATTATGAACCATCTTTCATGATTATGTTCTATCTTATGCATAACACATAGAATTGCATCTGATAATGAAAGCCTTCTGTTAACTTTCCTTAGTTTAACAAATCACTTACACATAAAATAAATAATTTCCACCGCACACTTTGTTTCCATTTATCAAAGACTTCAAGAATGAACATTATTTTATGCGAACAATGACTGCATACTTTCTCAAGTGTGCACATTTCACACAATTATTAGCATCAGTCATGAAAATTAATTCTATTTTAATTCTATTAATTTAAATTAATTCTATTAATTCTATTAATTTAAACATTATTTGAGCATATGATGATCAAAAACTTTGATTTATTTCGATGAAAAAAAAAAACAAAAATAATTTTACTTGCTTATTTTATTTCCACTGCATTCCATTTATCTATTGCATATTTTATTTCCTTTGCTTCCATTTTTTCATTGCATATTTTTGTCATACTGATCTATAATCCACTGATCAAGTTCCACAATAACTTGACCATTTATCAACAGTTTTTTACAAACAGGGAAGTGTATACTGATTTATTTGTGGGCACCTCTCCATTTGAAGAATAATTATTCATATTATTTTTGTTCATGGTTTGCTCTGTGCCCTTTACAATTTATTATTTTATGGTGGGTTGTACTCACAAGGTCCCTGGAGCTGGCCCTTTTGTTTTCTTTCCCAGTATATTTTTTTATGACATATACTTCCCTCCTTAGACAATAGGTCTTGCACTGGTTTATACATCATGGTCCCTAAATTTGAGTGATTTTGGCCAAGGTTCAATAATCTAATGTCCTGTATGTGTTACATATGTATGTTTCATTGTTTTAATCATGTTTTAATGTATACTGTGTTTGTGTTAGGACTGGCCATTTTATATATTTTAGCTTGTATTAAATTAGTTATTGTCTTTTTTATTGATATACAAAAAAGAAACAAATGGTGTAAGGTAAAATGGTTATATAGAATTATGTGTATGTGTTGTGATGGTTCTCCAATCTGTTTAGTAAATCTTATATATATATATATATATATATATATATATATATATATATATATATATATATATATATATATATATATATATATATATATATATATATATATCTATATATATATATATATATATCTATATCTATCTATCTATCTATATATATATATATATATATATATATATATATATATATATATATATATATATATATATTTTTTTTTTGAGAGAGAGAGAGAGGAAGAGAGATCAACAGACAGAGAGAGAAAGAAAAAAGAGTGGAAGAGACAGAGAAAGTGGGAGATTTGAGAGATTTTTATATATATATATATATATATCTATATATCTTATATATCTATATATCGCTCTCTCTCTCTCTCTCTCTCTCTCTCTCTCTCTCTCTCTCTCTCTCTCTCTCTCTCTATATATATATATATATATATATATATATATATATATATATATATATATATATATATATATATATTTTTTTTTTTTTTTTGAGAGAGAGAGAGAGAGAGAGAGAGAGGGGAAGAGAGATCAACAGACAGAGAGAGAGAAAGAAAGATAGAGTGGAAGAGACAGAGAAAGGGGGAGATATTTGAGAGATTTTTTTTATTGTGTTGCCATAGATTAGAATCACACAGCACTGTGTCATGGTTACCATAACTAAATACAAAACATTTAGCAAAGAGGGATTGGTTACTGACAATAGCAATTATCTCCTTGTCCAGCAGATTAATTACCTACTGGATATAGCAAATACCCAATACATGAGGGAGATAACTTGGTTATCAAAAGTGTCTACAATGTACTCTATATAAAATTAATAAAGATCTATATAAAATAAATCTGAATTTGCTAGAGAATCAATTCTTACGATAAAATGAATATTTGATATGTTTTACAAAATTTAACATGGATGTATGTGCTGTGTATTAATACAATTTTGTCGATAATAGCTTCTCTAATATTACTGCGCCACGTGACCAGGTTGCTCATTAATGTCTGGTGAGATAAATGATCATGTGAAGTAAGGCAACTTTTTCACATCAACAGCATGATTTTGCTGGTTTTACTTATAATGAAATTGAACAGTTCATACCTGCACTGATAGCTGGCATAGCTATTTTTCCATATTCCTCTTTGTCTGCCGTCAGAAGCACTGCACATATTGTTGCATATAAGTCCCTCAGACACTTAGATTTATCACTGTACATATGCCACTGGGGTCCAACAACATGCATCACTGACCTGTATGGCATCCTTCCAGCAGTTGTCAAACAAATACCTCCCACTTTTAAGTCACCATTTCTTCTGATGTAGTTCCTACTTTCGGCAGTCAATTCATGCCCTGCTGCATCTTCAATAACTCTGGCCACACCGCCAGCATGGTGCAATGATTCATTGGCTGCATTTACAATAGCATCAACTTTGACACGTGTGATAGAACCTTTGTAGACCTTGACCAACAGGTTACCACCGAGTCTGAAGTCAAAGTCAGTATCTGAATATTCTGTAACTGAGGAAAGATCTGGGTAGATTCCACCAGATGGACTGTCATGGACACTCCTGCCACCAAAATTCCCTGTGCCAGACATATTACCATCACTTTCAAGTGTAAGTTCTCTACCCCTTCTCCCTGTTGGCTTAATTATTCCCAACTCCACCTGCTCATTGGAATGAGATAAAGTATTATAAATTCTAATCAATTTGATAAAGATTTTGTCACAAGTAAAGTAAACTGCAATATTTCAATCAATTTGATAAAGATTTAGTCACAAATAAATCGAAATGCAATCTGTCAATCTACAATTTGAATTTATCAGGGCTTAAAATGAATCGATTCTTAATTTTTTTTAAATTTATGGTACAAATTTATTATACAAAATATTCACATACTTTCTAGATGTTCACTTAAGTCTTTGTTTCACTGCAAAACAGGTGAGGCAAAAATTAATAATTGCCCATAATACCAGTTATTAAAATGTACTTTAATGTAAAATGGTGGGGGTAAAACTAATTTTAAGTATGTAATACTTACCTACTATTTTAATTATGTAATACTTACCCAATATTATAGTGTATTGCTGTCTCTTTTTTGTCTCTAGTCTCCAGTTCAAGATGAATATTCCCTCCTCCATATTAGTAATTACAAGTCTTGAACAAAAGATATGATCACAGTATCAAAGACCAAGTCCTTTGCTGCTTCCAAAATTCAGAACTTCAGCCTTCTTTGACCATAACTTACGACTGGAAGACATCAGGGCAAGCAGGAAGGAAGGAATAAAACAGTAAAAGCTGTTAAGTATTTTATAATTAAAATTAGTTTACCCTCACCCCCATTTGAACAGTGGTGATACAATTTACTTGCTATCACTTGCTTGCTGAATTTGCTAGCTTGGTGGGTGGCCAACTGGAGGATAGCTTGACAACTTGACTTAATTCATAAGTGACTTCACTCTGATGCAGTATGAGATAAAATAAGGGACCTTTCATGGCATCATCCAAAGAAGAATGATTAAAAAAGGCAACAATAGACCTAGCATCATAGCTTTGATGAAAAATCTCTGTCAGTAAGAAACTGATGAGCCTTTTTGAAAGAACAAATCAACCTTGAGATGGTGGCTGCCAAAATAGCAAATATATATTTGAGATGGAGAAAAAAGACAGCAATGACCTTTCTTTTCCCTTTCATTTCAACTAAACTATAATGCCTGAAATTGGCAATGGAGTTTTTTTTAATATAATCCACAAAACATTGAGACTAAGAACTTAGCTGAGTCAGAGACCACTGAATGATGCTGATTCTTGGCAAAAAAAAAAGAAACAGTTACAACAGAACCGTAAACAACACTTTTCCATCAACCTGGATGAATTTTACTTCTTTTCCTCACTGATATGATTAAGTAAAGTAACATTGTCAAAAGGGTAAGGTATTCAAAGGAAGATTCACTATAAGGTTCATAAAGAGGTTTAGATAAGGACCAAAGAACACATGAAACATTACATAAGTGAGAGACTGGTCTCTAAAACTTAAAACTTGCTGAAGCCCTAAATGGTTAATACTGAGCATCCTTTGTCCTCAAAAACAAAAAGAAAAGATGCAATTGCAGTTAAAAGGGGGACGTACAAATTAAAGAATATTCTTCACTTGGCACTATAAAAATTGGAAGTCGGTTGTCCTCTAATCTGGTGACTGATTTTGGGTTTTGTGGGATTAACACCTTTTTCCACCACATAAATAGGCTATACATGGCACCCAGATAATTTGGGTGCAGAAGAATTGACAATTACTCATGGAGAATCACTGACCCATGGGAAGCTACTGGGAAGCTTCCTCTCATACCCACATTGAGATGAAACGTGGACAGAAGTGAGATGTGAGTGATCTGTACAGTACCTTAGACATCTCAGTCACCTTAAGACCCTTTAGACTAGGTGATGCAATAGGCAACCTTGCTAGAAAACTGATCTTGGTGGACAGACCATTTGATACCAGGCTGGCATTAAGGTCAAGAATTTGTGGATTGTTGTGCAAAAGTGACCCTCTGTGCTGTAATAACAGATCTCTTGATGTCGGTAATTCTGTGGGGAGGTCAGCATTGCCATATTTCTTTTCCTTCTTCCCCTCTCTCCAACAACTTTGGGTCATCAGCCATACCTTGGTTGCAGTCTGTACTCCTTCTCAGTATGAAGCACAGGTATGGAGCTATTTTTTCCCTCAAATAAAACCTATAACCAACCTAAATATTTGTTAGCTTGTTTCCTTCTGGAATTGAACTATATTCGCGCTCTTTTAATGTCAGATACAGTATATGTGTTTGTGTTGGAATTTACCTTAGATTTAACAGATTTAACAATTTTTCAGTCGTATCGCTATGATGTTTGTTAATATAGTCTTATCGTAATTCAACAAAACTTAGCCAATATGGTCGGTTTGTAACCTGATACACATACCCTTTTTACCAGAACTAACTTAATGTCTCTTTTGTGGCTACTTACATTCCTAACTAGAACTATGACATTAATAGACTTATTTGATAATGATTATATCCCACTGTGGGCTGTGTGTGTGTGTGTGTGTGTGTGTGTGTGTGTGTGTGTGTGTGTGTGTGTGTGTGTGTGTAATTTAGATTTTGAATGTAGTTTTATCAATTTTTCAGTCATATCACTACAATGTCTGCAGTGTATGTGTGTGTTTGTGTGTGTAAGTGAGAGAGAATGAATGTGTGTGAATGTATGTGTGTGTGTTATTTAGCTTTATTAAAGTAGCTTTAACAACTTTGATCATATCATTATGATATATAAAATGTGGCAGATTATAGTGGGGAATCATGCCACAGACATGTGGCATGATGTCCCACCCAGTCACATTATCCTGATACCAGACAGACCAGTCCTAACACTAACCTATTAATGCTGAGTGCCAAGCAAGGCAGCTGTTCACTGTGGGATATAATTATACTGTGGCTGTAATTACTAGATGAATGATGATGGTTAACACACACCAATCTTTTTAGTTAAGAGAATACAACTTAATTACACAAATTAATTAATGGACTTAACATCTTGTCCTAACTACATTACTTGCTAATTAGTAATTCATTCACACAGACCAGGTAAAATCAATTCTTAGCATACATGCTACACATCATTTAAGACAGATAAATTAATTCTCGAATCAGAGTAATGAAATTCCAAAAATAGATGATTTCTATTAAATACAAACCACTAAATCTGAACACATTCATATCAATGAAATATTGTACATAGAACATTCTTACATTACATGAATCACATAACATTCAAGACAGTGAATGCATGTTCAACTTCTAGATGCAAAGAAAACTTAAGAGAGTGTGTGTGTGTGTGATTTAGATTTTTAACATAGTTTTAAGTTTTTCAGTCATATCACCCTGTTGTCTGCAGTGTGACAGTTTATAGTGATGTCTAGTGATGTCAGACATGTGGCATGATGTCCCACCCAGTAACATTATCCTGACACCAGGCTGATCAGTCCTAACACTAACCTCTTAGTGCTGAGTGCCAAGCGGGATAGCTGTTAGTACCATTTTTAAAAGTCTTTGGTATAACTTGGCTGGGGTTCGAACCCACGACCTCCCATGTCTGAGGCAGATGCTCAAACCACTAGGTCACCAAGAAAACTTAAGTATGAATTTAAATGAATAAATTCAACATATAACGTGTGTGTGTGTGTGTGTGAGATTTGGATTTTTAATGTAGCTTTAAAAAATTTTCAGTCATATCACTATGATGTCTGCAGTGTGCAGTTTATAGTGATTTCTAGCACTGGGACATCATGCTACAGATATGTAGCATGATATCTCACCCAGTCACATTATCCTGTCACCAGGCCAACCAGTCTTAACACTAATGCTGAGTGCCAAGCGAGGCAGCTGTTAGTACCATTTTAGTAAGTCTTTGGTATGACTTGACCGGGGTTCGAACCCATGACCTCCCACATCCAAGGCAGATACTCTAACCACTAAGCCACCGGAGCAGTCAACAAATAATTACAAACTTATATGAGCATATTGTATGTGATTGAGACAATACCATTGTGCTATTTTGAGACTTGTTTCATCTTTTATGAAGCCGAATCTCTTTTTCTGCGTCCTGCAACTTCTTCCTGACCTTGTCCTTTGGAAAAGTTTAATGAGAAAAGTATATTTTACTGATCTCAGAGCCAGCTTCCCATTCACAGAAACATAGCCTTCCAAATTTCACAATGTAAATATCTTAAAACCTTGAATTTCGTTTGGGAACACACACACTCATTCAGCTTGGCCAATCAGGATTAACTTTCCATAACAACCAAAATTCCCAAAGCCAGAGTAATTCTCTCTAGTCTACCTTTATTAACAACTATTCTGGAAAATATCAATGTATGATGCCTATTTCATATTACCCAAGATTTCAAAAAATTTGTCTCCAGCTTGCCCCTATTATCTCTACTTGTCTCATTTCATACACTTGACCCTACATCTGCCGGACCATAAGGCAAAAAATATGCATGGGTTTCCAGTCAGATGACTGTCCCTGTTTTTCATTGCTGACAATAGCATTTTTTCATCCTGATCTGCTGCTTGTCTATCTCTTTTTTTCTCACTTCACTGCTTGTTTTTCCTTGTGTTCTCTAATGCTTTGCTCCTCAAATTCAACTAAATGGGCTCCTTTCTAAACTAACTTTCTTATCAATCAACTTAAATTTCCTAAATGTATGTTGCCATCCTGGTCTACTTGATCTCTACTGATTCCTACTCAAAATAAGTTTCTCACATACTTGCTTATTCTGGTATGGCCCTATCTGTGGACTCACTTAAAACAGACTATCCCTTGCACAAACAATCAATTAACACACAGTACAAGCATGAATTTCTCCCTAAAATTCAGCTTAAAGCTTATGCACCAAAGAAAGCATAATTACAATTGTGGACTGACTTAAAATACTAAGGAAATTTCACCTCTGAATTTTTTAAATTCAGAATATGACCCCGTCACCCCAATGTACAGAGTAACAGCAAAGGAACATATCAATTCCTTTCAATGTTATCATCAAAAACGTAAAAGAAACATCAAGAAACCTGCATGCAATGAACATATAAAATGTATAGGCAATGGTTCAAGTCACTCCAATTTATATTTCTTAACAAGCAATACTGAAATTATCACTTTGTTACCTTCTATCCCATAATTGCTCAGACTGTTCATTTGAATAAAATGGTCAGATCCCGAGATGAGCTGCCAATTTCTTAGAGAGTGGGTGGAGTGAATATAATTCCCCATTTGTAATGGTAATTTGGTGATCATTATATAGGATGTTATCGAACATGGTGTTACTACCTGGATTGAGTAATTTATAACATAAAATATGAAATTAATAGATGGAATAACAGAGATTTGAGTAAAGATATAGAATAGAACAACAGAACCCCCTGTATGTAAAATATAATAACTTAATCCAGAACATAAACAAAATGAAATTGAACATGACATTTGAATTATATGCTTTCTCTTAGAAAATTTATGTAAAATAAAACTAGCCATAATGTTATACTGATAAAACAAATTTTGTCATAAAATCGAGTGAATGATACAACTCAAATTGCTGGCATGTCAGCATATCCTGGTTGCTTCTGGTCCAAACTAAATCATTGTTGGTGACAGGTGAGTATTGCCATATTTCTTTCCTTTTATCTCCAACTTCTTTGGGTCATCAACCATAGCTTGGAGCTATATTTTCCTTTGTATAAAATACAATACCATACCTAACTATTGGTCAGTTTTCTTTTTATGTCAGATATCATCTTATCATAGCTCATCAGAACTAAGCTAAAATATGATCAGCTCACAACCTGATACACACACCATTACTTCCTGAATCAAGCTAAGTCTCTCTAGCAGCTAAATGTATTCCTAACTGGTGTCTTAAGATCCAGAAGGAATTGGACAGAGCAACCTTTGGACATAGGTCTGTAGATAAGGTGACTGTAAGCTGTCCAAAATGCCTAATCTTCCACTACCTGGCCCCATAGATGAGACAGAAATGTGGACCACAAGGAAAGTATATGACCTGACGCATCCAGATCTTCAAAAACTTGGAGTTCGTCATCCTGTCTTCACACTTAATGCATGATACACTTATGCCTTCTAAACTCCCTCCTTGGAGAGGGAGACTTCATGACTGTGGGTTCCATTGTACAGTAGAAGGATTAGAGAAGAGCCTATGGCCAGTAAGGTCTGCCAAACCATGGAGCCAAAGAAAATTCATTGAAGGTGCCAAGGTGGGAAGGAAACCATTTCAGATTCACTTCAGCTGGGAGTCCCTCTCCAGTGTAGGCTCCAAATCGGAACAGAGGGAAAGGAGGGTAGTAATGATCTAAGCCCTTTTCCTAGATGGTAGATCAAAGCCTGGTACATGATTGCCACAGGGATTGGCCAGAATATAAAGAAGGGGTAGATATCAACCCAATCCCTTTCAACCCAATGACCTGTGACAAATGACAAATGACTTGTATTTATTGTATTACCTGGTATCCAGTGACCAGAGAATGGTCACTGGCCAATGACCTGTCAGGCAATGGTGACTTCATCAAGAAAGCTATATTCAAGGAACTAGAGCCTAACAAATGTAATCTCAATCTGGATGCAGGTCTACCTGAAGAAGAAGACCATGTTTTACTTGTACTGGAACTTACACTCCAAATATTGTGGCAACTTCCATACACTAGATGTTGCTGCTCATCTCTAAATAAAGAGAGTTCACAACTTTCTGGAAACAGATCACCAGATGGTGCCACAGATCCCTCCTTATGAAAGCTAATGACTTCCCTAATTCAAGTAGTGCCAAAAAACCTTTTAGGGAACAGAACGAGTCTTCCAATATAAAAGTGATGGACCAGGTCATTTCTTCCTGCTTCTATTGAAGTGGTGACATGCAGTGAAGTCCCACTTCTCATCTGACTAAAAAGGCACAAAAAGAACATCTGTCCATGCAAGCACACATAATTCATGTCTAAAAAGTCAGGTGAGTTTCAGCTACTTGTTGCATGATGAAAAACTTTTAAAAAAATGTAACAAAAATGGAATCATAATTTACGATCAGTAATACTTATAGTATTACTAATGAAGGAATAAACAATAAACAATAAAAGATGTACCACTTCGCTTGTGACTGTTCTAAAACCCTCAAAATATCAAAGAAGGGGACAGAGATACTGAAAATTTACTCAAGAATTGGTGAGAAAATAATTAATATAACACACAATTGATAGAAGTTACATTACCTTCAATTTGTGGCATACATTGCTTACACTGGAGGAATTCTTTGAGAAAATTGCAACAGCTTGATTCTCCTTTGGATTACAGTACAATAAGACATCTTCATTTGTGTTCTCTTTAATAAATTTGTTCACTCTTCTATACTGATCTTCTGAAAACTGCACTTCCCGAAATGAAAAACTCTGAATCTCTGACTTCATTTTTTGAAAAAGTCCTTCAGATTTATTTTTCATGTATGGCTTGATGCATTTGATTGTGACCGTGTCAGGTATTCCAGCTGCTGGTAGCCTTACTGTCTGGCAGCCACAGTCATTGTCCATTTCAATGAGTTCATTTTCAAAGAAATGACAGGCTAATGCTGCATCTTTCCCTTGGAGTATATATGTATCTTCAGAAGACTCTGATCCTCCTTAAAAGAAAATTATAAATAAATATAGTATCTTGTTCCCTGAATATAATTATGCACAACACTGCAACCGCTCTTACATGCTGACTATTGAGTTATTGGTTCCTTAAATGCTGCAGATTATTTGAATGATGATGGAGAAGCAAGGACAAGGATAAGACAAGCAATCCCCTCACCCCACTTCATCTTCCAAACAAAAATAAAGAGACATTTTCCCTATTCTGCTAGCCATGCCTGCCCAAAAAGCTTAGTACTACTTCATTTGGTAAATAAAGTCAAGTCATCATCAATAAGTAACAAATTATTGTTAATAAAAGGTCTTAAATCCTCATAAAAAAATTAATGGTTTGTTTTTCATACAATTTGTTGGATGTAATAAGCACTCTTATTCAGCTTTCTTAAGCCTGGTAGCTCAGTTGGTATAGCATCAAACTCAATCCATGCATCCCAGGTTCAATACCCACCCAAGCTGCCTTAATGTGTCTTGGGGAAACTATAGCAGGCCCTAAAAATCATAAAAGAAGTCCCAGTTTATATTATTCATATGAAATTTTATTTATCTTATATTTGAAAAAGGCTAATTCTGATACAGTTTTTTTTCAATCAAAATATAAGTAGATATTTAATAATAATTGTATTAATCTGGGTAGCTATGGTAATAAAATAAATTGGGAGGGATTTAAAATTCATATCTTTCAATTCAGAATTAAAAAAAACATTTTGCTTAATTCCTACATAATTATAGCATTAGGTTCTACATAATATTTGTGTCACTTGTAATTTTCTTTTCCAAAATACACATGCACACTCACACATACACAAAAAAATGTATATTAAATATGTATTGGGCCACTAATTTCAAGGAAGACTTACTTTCAAGAGTGTTTTAAATGGTCAGCTTAGTTTTGATGTAGGCTTTAACTTTCAAGACTGCTTAATTTACAACTTTTAAGGGTACCTATAACTGCTTGGTGTGAAGAAAAAAAATTAATATGATATATGACCAATATAATACCAGGGTGTGTTTCTTAACTTAATTTTTCCCATGGTCATAGCTTGAACATTTTGGAGATTTCCAACCAATACAACAACATTTAAACATTTCTAAAACCTCTGGGAAGTGAGAAAAGTATCCTCTGGTGAGATGTGGTTGTTTAATAGAATTGTTTCTTTAATATTTTTTTCATGGTGCTTTTTGAATAACTGCCTGTTTAAGACTGGTGATTGCTACATGCAAGTGATCCTTAAGGTACCATATTTACTCACATATAAGTCAAGAGCAACTGAAAACTGCACAGATCAGGATCTGCCATTGCATAATGAACCAGCAGATCTGGGTCTATGCCGTTTGTTAGGAGCAGTCAGCAGAACACACAAACAACATAGACCCTGATCTTATAGGCATATCAAGCAATGGTAGATCAGAGTATATCTTATTTGTAGTTGAGGTACAGGTAAGAATGTATAGTATGTTCATTTTTTATACAATGATACTACTTGAAAAGGTGAATAATTATAGGTAAAAGCACACCTCAGCAATCCTGAACAACCTTTGATTCAGCACACATTTATATCATTTATGATGTGTGATTACAACATTTAATGAATTTCACCCATTGATGATTAGCCCAATAAAAGGTTGTACACTGAAAGAGTGAGAATATAGCTATTTCTAATTACTGTTAACCATCAAAAATTAAACTGAAGAATTAATATGTAAGTTTATAAATAAAATAAAAACCTCTGCTAATGGAATGTCATATTAGCATGAATGTTTGTAAGAATTGTTTTAATTTAAACAAAACTAATCAAACTTATATATAATACATATCTATAAATGATTTTTTTTGTTAACCTGTACATTATATATTACTTTGTAATTCTCCTGCTTTGAGTTCCACTTTAGCACCATCTGTCTGTAGACCTGTCATACTATGTGCTCCCTTGACTGCTCTCTGGGAAATTTGTTTATCTCCTTCCATTTCAATACCAGCTGTCTGTAGACCATCATTACTATGAAGTGTCTTGGCTGATATACTCTGGGGAAGTAGCCGATTCCCTTCCAGGCAATAGATTTGTATATTTCCTGCTGCCATACTGTTGTATTAACTTCAGTATCCCAACCAAGGATGCTCTGTCTCTGATTTCTTACTGAAACATGAAAATAAAAACTACTTTTTAGGTCACCTATGCCTGATTGGAAAAAATTTTTACAATTGCATTAAACATATGGCAATAATATTAACAAAATGCTGAGGTACTTTTATATTGAAGTTTGTGTGGTTAGAAGCAAGGGTTTCACACAGGATTCCTCACTATCTGGTATGTTATCAGTTTAAGATAATGTATTAAACAAAATTGCTGGTTATATCGCATGAAAATCAAATACCTTGCTCATCTGATTGAAACATATCATCCAAATATAAAGAAGGTAAATAATAACTAAAGAATACATAAAAACAAGAAAATAAAAGAAAAATGTAAATATTCCATTAAATGTCTGGACTACACTTTTCATCTTTATTTAAATAAACTGAAATGATTCATGTTTTGATGACTATTAATTACAAATCATATAAGCATTCCCCCATGCAACTTCTAACCCCAAATTCTTAGAATTAATGGAAAGGTCTCATTAAATCTTTTATTTAAAAAGACAAACACTGACCTTCTTTTTTTACTATTCAGCCAATTTCACAATTCATAAACATTTATTAATGACATATACAAAGATCAATAACTCTAATACAAAGACACATACAGCAAAATAACAATTCCAGAGAATGCTATATCTCACATGTTCTATCATGGAATAATCAACAAACCATGCAAACTCAACAAAACTAGAGACACGCTTTTTCTAAGGTGAGAAGCATCCCCCAACAGCATCCATCAGGTTCAAGGTTGTACATGCAACAATGTTTGAGAAACAAAGCTAAATATAACAACATAATAACTGAAACACAAGAAATGGTTAACTGTGACCTTCTTGTGACACAGTACTCTCCACAATGAATACAACCATCAAGTTTCATTACTGTCTGTACAACAGTGGCAAAAGAAATTGAAATTTGAATATAATTAATGAAAGGTAGGTAACTATGACCTTATGCCTATGAAAGGCAGTACTCTCCATGAGGAAAACACACTTCAAGTTTAATGGCTGTAAAGTACATATACAACAATGGCACAGTAACTGAGCTTATACAAAAACTGAATGTAATCATTGTATCATGAAAGGTTGGTAACTATAACATTATTCTGCCTGTGATGAGTAATACCATCCATGATCAATATACAGTACAGTTTCAATACAACATTAGCACAGAAACTGAACTAAATACCCAAACTCTTTAGTTAATGCCATTGCCCACAAAGACAGGGATGCTTGGTGATAAGATTTTGTCTACATTGTGCCAATTCTTCACAGGCAAGTCAAATAACAGTTTTCATGCAATGTTTTGACAAGACTCACTAAATAAGGTAACCTTTTGATATTTGATAATGCCAAGTAATTACAGATTAGACTTAGGTCCATATAGCTTGCAGGTCTGTATGATTCATACATGTATGTGTGATTTGGATTTTTAACTTATCTTTAATAATTTTTCAGTCATATCGCTATGATGTCTGCAGTGTGGCAGTTTACAGTGATGTCTAGCACTGGGGCTCTGAATGTGCTGATGTGCCTGTAGACTTAAACATGGTGATGTGCTAATGGCCTGAAGTGTGATGATGTTTTATCAGTCTTTTGATGTATCAGAATATTATTATCCAAAAATGTTCCTGTCTGAATTGAATAAATAATTCCACCCAAATGATCAGAACAAATTTTAGCAAGATGCCTTAAAATTACACTACTTGGTTAACAGCAATAAATGTGATAATGAAAGAAAAATAAGCTTAACATAACTTTTTGTACAAAAAAATGATATATTTATCAAGGATAAAAAATTTACAATATACATCTCTATCTGCATGTATATGTATAAGGTTTAATGGCACATCAGCACAAGCTTGGCTATTAGTACTGAAAAGTTTAAGTTCCACTCAAAAGACGTTCATAAGAAAGGCATAGGCAAAAATGGGTAAAATCGTTGAATACAGTCATTTTTGAACGATTTAATAGCACATCAGCAGTCATGGCTATGTAATGCTGAGGAAATTTATGCGTCTCCACAAAGGCATGCAAAATAAAGGCCACAATGAGTAACTAGCACTAACTATTGTTATTGTTCATTAAAAAAAGACACAAGTACCATGATAGCATATTATATGCCTGCCTTGTGTGTAATAATCCTGTATATTGGTATTAGCAGGGCATGGAAATATAGTTTGTTAAAATATAATTGTTATAATACTCAAACTGAACAATATTGACCATTATATGTAGGTCTCAATTACCATGACTTTTACTTTTTAACCCCACAAGCAACTGGTTCTTTGTGCAAGAAGCAACTCATTTGTGAATTTTGTTGAAATAGGACAGTTCAGAAGACCAAGGTCTTCATCTGAGTCAGTGTGACGTTGAGCTGTCCAACGCAACACAGCTAATTTCCTTCCATATCAGCACATCCTCTTTTTCATTTGAAGCCTTTATGTTGTGCATTATAAAAGTTATGTTATAGAAACTTTCCTCTTGTTCATTTTACAGTGACCTGGACCTTTGATTTTCTTACCTCAAACGAATTAAAAAAATTTCTTATCCCATGTACAAACCATGCACAAAATTTCATCAAGGAACTCAGCCAAGAATTAAATGTGTGGAAACCACTCTTCTTCAGTGTCCTTAACATTTAACTAATTAAGTATGTATCTAAAGTGTAAGCTATTCACAAAGTTTAATTAATGTACATGTATCCAGAACTAAAGTTATTATGCAAAAACCAAGTTTTGTCTTTCTGTGACCAAGATATTCAATTTGCCAAAATCACTAAGTGTCTTATTTCCACAGATCCAAGATATCCCCTCAGATTAATAAAGGTATCTAATTTTATTACAATATTCAAAAGCAACCAGCTTTTTTCTTGCCCTAAGCCTTTCACTAAATTTTAATGAGGTATGTTACCTAAAACTAAAGTTATTGTGCATAAACTATATTTCTTCTATTAGTCACAGTGACCTTGACTCTTAACTTCTGAAATGAAATTAATAAGCATTTTCCTTATTACAAGTGCAAGCCATCTAAAAAGTTTGCTTCAGGTACATGGTCTAGAACTCAAGCTATTATGTCTTCTTTCAGTTGCAATCAAAGTCATTGAACTGAAACTAGAGAGAGATTTAGCAAGAACCAAAATGGTGGTCAGAAGGACCAATGATACACTCTGCCTTATGGTGGACATATAATAAATCTTTACCACATCATTACAATAGTGAAAATGGTTAAAGATAACATTATTATTCTTTTATCAAAACCTGTATGTAGTATTTACACAATGCTGTAAGATATATGATAGTTTCTTTATTCTGTATTCATGTAGTTCCTTTCTCTAATATCCTTACTCTTTTTCCTTATGTTTGGAAGTTTATTTTATGAGTTAAGAACAGGGGTAGGGTAATGCTACTAATCAAACTGTCAAAAATATACATTTAGCACATCTATTTTCACACTGACCATACAGTAACAAGCATAATGACCATGCAAAATTTACTGAAAATAATTTCTGTAAAACTTGCCCCACATAAACATTTCCAAGACAACTGTTTCTCTTAACATCAAATAAAACATTATGACATACCTCGCTTAAGAAAACAATGCAGTGAGCTGGAAATTAGTTAGTCCAAATCTTTACACTAGTGGTTAACCTTTAACAATTGTATTCCTTCAAAATTTGTGTTTGTCAAACACCAATGTACACCTAAAAAGTAAAAAAAACCCGTACATTTTTTAAAAAACAGCATCAAAATTAGACCACCTATTCTAACTATGAAACAAAAAAAAGCCAACCAAATTTTATTTGTCCACCTATATATATCAAGGTTTTTGCTTCATCATGCCAATAAGTGTTTGTCAAAGAGAAAAACCAAAATGAAAGTTTAAACTGTGACCAAAATATTGAGAAATCGCTATAACGGCCTGTGAATCTAATTAGGTCATCAACATATGCATACAAAATACAAATATGGTAGCTAAATTCAATCTGTCTACATTGAGTGGTTTGAAATGCTAACATGATCTCTGATCAGCTTATGGATGTATAAATAGACAGGACAAAATCCAGCTTTTCATCTGGCTACAAGAAGACATAAAACAGGTCATTGCAATCAACTGTCACCTGAGCTGGTTTAGAATGCTGCAATGTACAGGTATCCTGGTCACAGGGGACTTAACTGGATGTGATTATATAATTTTATGTCCTTCCCACTTCCTTTCACACCTGAAATATCTTTCTGCCTAGTACAGACCCCCAACATTATCACTGGCCTATGGTGTTTTTAGTTGATATAGCACACACATGAGCCTGGTCATCTAATTTTACCACTCTAGTATGGCAGACATCTATACCTACTTGCCCACATATGGATTATATAAATGCGGAATATTGGTAAAACATGGACTACAGATCTTAGTGTACTGAAAAAACTGTAATCACATTTAACATATTTCAAATAAGCCACAAAACTTGTAAAAAATGCAGTTACTAACATAGCATATTTTCTAAATTAATACAAAGCTGTAACTTTAAAAAAAATCCATTATGTGACATTCAGACAAAACTTATATGCTGGGTTTACCTATAAACAGCAGTCATTAGTTGAAGACATGTAGGTCACTGTGAACTAAATTCACAAAACTTGGTTAAAAATGATGCAAGAAACACCCTGATCAAGTTCTTTAAACATACAGCTCCTAGGACTTAAGAACTGATCTTAAGACAAAACTTTTACTCTTGGACCAACAATTAAGTAATTTATTGTGTGAAAGCATTAGGTCACTGTGGCATTCTTTCCTGTTAGGTGGTCCTGAATGATACAAAATACACTCAAGTTCCATGTACTGTACAGTCATAGTGTGTTCAACCTTTCAACTTGTTTTTGACAGAAACTAATCTTTGACACTAAGATGCCCATTAAAACTTTACACCCACCCACCAAATGAAAAAGGGTGTCCTACAAGGAGCTGAATGGACAGATTGCCAATTCTCAAGCACCTGTCCATGAATAACCTTATGGAAATTCTAGCTATTGATGGATTTCTGTGAAAATGAGTGAAGATGACTGGCTGTTGATAAACAAATGTATAACATACTTGTATAAATTCTTTGACAACAAGAACTGTTATCTCTTGAGAATTTCTACAGTAAAAATTAGACCACACAGCTTTTAATTTTGTTATTTGAACTGTAAATCTCCTGGTGTTCTTATATTTGCTATTGAAAGGTTGTTGATGTTCTTGTTATTGATGTAGGGTTTAAAGCAATTTTTCAGCACAAGATAGGCTATACATGGTTACCAGTATCAATAGTGAAGAAAGAACCATGGAAAGAACCACTGACCTACGAGAAGGTACTGGCAAGCATTCTCATGTACCTATATTGGCCAAGCCTAAGACTTGAACCCATGCAGACAGAGGTGAGATAGCAGTTATCCATATTGGTGAGTGCTTTAGACCACTCAGGGTTCCCTATTTGAATGGTAGGTCCTGGGTTTTTTTTTTTTGCCATTTGAAAGGTAAATCTCTTGGTGTTTTTATTTTTGCTTTTGAATGGTAGGTCTCCTGATATTTTTCTTTTTACCATTTGAATGGTAAGTCTCCTGGTGTTTTTATTTTTGCCATTTAAATGGTAAGTCTCTTGGTGTTTTTCTTACTGCTATTGAATGGTAAGTCTCTTGATATTTTTATTTTTGCTATTGAATGGTAAGTCTCCTGGTGTTTTTATTTTTGCTATTGAATGGTAGGTCTCTTGATATTTTTATTTTTGCCATTTGAATGGTAAGTCTCCTGGTGTTTTTATTTTTGCTATTGAATTGTAGGTCTCCTGATATTTTTACTTTTGCCTTTTGAATGGTAAGTCTCCTGGTGTTTTTATTTTTGCCATTTAAATGGTAAGTCTCCTGGTGTTTTTCTTAATGCTATTGAATGGTAAGTCTCCTGGTGTTTTTATTTCTTTTAGATAACACTTCTCTACATGTGCGAAGCTTACATTTCTATTGAGAGTATATTACTGTCATTTTAACCACAGTTTTTATAAAATTCTATTGCACAGGTTACCATACATAAATAAAACTATGATTGTTGTACTCTTTGAGATCCAACACAGTGTAATTAATGATCTCAAGGAATGGATGACATGTAATCAATAAAAAGATCATAACAATGTCTTTTCTTTTTCCTTCCAAGAGATTGGGTGAATACTATTTCAATGCTTGTGCTGATAAATGCTTTAAGATACATGTTTTACCTTTATAACTTGAAACGGAATATATATCTGCAATGAATATTACTACTTGACCTTTAACTGATATAAAAGAAGCAGAATCTGATTTGTTTCAGTTAACACAGATTTATTTTGTATATTATCACACAAACTTTATTTGCAGAAACACAGTGGGAGAGTCACTGACTGATTATCAAGACATGTCTTTGAAATCCTGTTACATGTGGCTGCACATGCCCAGTTGTGTGCCAAGTTGGAGGACTACTACACTGCTTATTGTATAGACACCTGTCTGTTGAAATTATGGAATTATCAAGAAATATAAGCAATGAAATTTAATAAAGATAACTGGATGGATGTGGATTCATCATTCATAGTATTAAATGTTTACATGAAACAGTGTTTTGTAGATTTAAAAAAAAATAATATTTCAATTATTTTTTCATCATGGATTCTTTCTAGTGTCAATTTTGATTCTTAACTTTTATTCATTTTTTGCTATCTACACTTTACTTTTTTCTTATCAAAAGTCTAAATTTATATTGTTTCTAAAAATAATATTGGAAAAGTTCCCCTTGTGGAAAGTTTTTTGCCATATATTTTCCATTTGTCAAACATCCAAAGGCAAACTGAAATTAACATTTTCAAACTGGAAACATTTTCATTTCTTCCTAAAAAGTGAAAATCTTGTGTTGAGAGTGCAATTAAAATTATCATACATATCAACTTCTTATTTACTGAGGGCTATGTAAGCACAGTTCAACTAATTCTCAGTGTTCAATGTATTTATTCTATTTATGTTGTTCTGAAAAAAATCACAAATAAATATTGTTTAAAACTACTATGTCTGATACTTATTCCAATATATTCACATATGTGTGTTATGAGACAGTCCCCACCCCCTTATGTGCAACCAAACTTCTATTTTAATATGCTGCAAATACGACCAAGTATTCTCTGCACAGGTCATTTCCTTTCAAATATTTTGCTTTTTATGAAAAGACTCATGAGAAATGATATAATAGCCAATTATAAACCTGCAAATAGGACAAAGGAACACACTTTTTCTCTCTCATTATTATGATGGAAAAAAGGATGTGTGCTCTTTAAGCCACAAAGGCAATCCTTAAACCAAACTGAACTTTAATATTCTTCTATCAGTCTTCAGATTATTACAGACAGAATATCTCTCTTTATCTCTGTCTTAGTGATGTTAGCAATACTCTTTGCTGTAACAGAGAGTAACAGCCAATGTCAATTTCTGTGCAAGTCCATAACTTTAAAACTACCTTAAGGAATTTGATAAAACTTGCTAACATACATACCTGTAAATAGAGTCCAAGTGCAAGTAACATAAACTCTGATGCATCATTACATAATATACTGGCAGATCAGAATCTATGTTATTTTCTCCACTGATGATCCTTAACAAACTGCAAAGATGCAGATCTGCTGTCACATTATCCTACAACAAATATGGGTTCATCAGTGCAGTTTGCAGTCGGATGCTATTTATAGGCAAGCACAGATGGTACATTTTGAGTTTTTCTAGTACAGAATGCTTCTCTATAAAACTCCACAAAAGAAGACACAACATGTTCCATAGAACCCTTATTTCAAAAGCTATTGTTTAAAAAACTTGAAACTCATAAATACACAGCTTTTTTTCCACACCAATATCATGGTAGCTTTCTGGTTTAAGGGAACTTCTATCCAACATTTTACAAAATACAATTTGTTTTTTTTAGATATCTGAGTTTTTTCTCTGAAATTACTGGGGTTTATCAGAAAGAAAACATAATCAAAACTCCAAACTTAATTATGATCAAACTATTATTTTGTTAATTTCCTTGTTCAACTGACTCATTAAGAGATTAAAAGAATGAGAGTGAGACATAAGGGTGTGTGTATGTCTTAATATAAATGCAATAAAATTATGTTCAACCAAAGATATTAATTGCATGCCACACAATAATACTTTTAAAATCTCAAACCTCAATCACAAGCAAGTTAGGTTCAGAACTGATTCATCCAATTTAAAAAGAAAATTAACCACAGGTACCAATATTTCTTGAAAAGTACTGGTATTCAAATACAGGTGGTACTTTGCAGCTGCTATGAGAATGACATGGACGCTGGATCATCACAGATTTTACATCTTGTCCATCACAGACCTTAGGGTAATAGCTCACCAAATCACTCACACTACATGGACAAGGCATGGACATGAGACATGTTTTCATTATTCCATAAATCTGGACCCTTCTGCTAATCCTCTTTACACATGCCTTGTACCCATGATAAATGTGTGGAAAATGTAAAACCCATGAAAACTTTCCTGTGGATTCCATGCCTATAAGTAGAGGTTTGTCAGGAGGCCAACACATTTTTGTGGTTCATCATTAATACTGTAATCATTAACAAAGAAAGTCATTATTGTCAGAAAATTAGGTAACTGTGACAAACTTTCACCTGGAATACTTCAATGAACACCCTGATTAAATTTCATGAACACAGCTAGCATACTAGTTACTCACCATTTAACTAAACTTTTACACTGGGGTCAAATTGTAATCAACATCCATTAGTTCAAGAATAGTAGGTCACAATAATGGTAGATGACTGTCACTTTGTACCTGCCAGAACACATGATTTTCATCCCACCCCTCACATACACATTCATGTTTAGCAAAAGCATGTTTATCAAAAACCATATTAAGGAAAAAGATACACTACAAAATATACATAACCTGTATGAACACTAAACAGTCAAGCTTAATCTTCATGAAAACTATCAGCTTGGGGATGTTTATATAGTTTATTATCGAAGATAATTAAAAGGTAAGTCATTCCAAAATAAATAAAACTGTTGCATAGATTATTTAACTGACTGACAATACCTAGAGTTATACTGAGTTAAGAATCCTTATGTGAGAGCCTATTAGGCATACTTTTTGTTCATACTTTTTGTTCATAAAGTTTGCAAGGTGGAACAACCATATTCATTTGAAAGCATTAGCTGACCATTTCATTTTTGTTGGTGGAGGTGAGATGGGGCAACCAGGAATTTTTTACTTTTTTAAATTTCTGATCCCAAATAGGTTACAAAAAATATTCTTGCTCTACTTTTTTTGAAACAGAGAGAACTAATTATATTTATTATATTAGTTGAAAAAGAAAAGATCTTTAGGTAAACATAAAACTATCCCTCTGGAAATGAAATGATCTGTCCCATAGGTAAACCAAAGTCATGTTAAATAAAGGAAAGTTATTATTCTTCACTTTAAAGGGAAGCATTTTGTTTGTCTGCATATAGATTATATCAATATTTTAAATGAGTCATTTTGGCATGTAGAAAATCTACCAACGTACTGACACCACCCAGAATTATGGTAATTATGGCAATGCATGACTGTCAGACTAAATCACTAAAGTAACGTTTAAATGTTGCAACTAGACTTGCTATCGCATGTTGAAATATTCTAACTATTCTGATGCTGTGGAAAAAAAAATCAACAAGATCTTTAAAGAAGTTTAAACAATAGTAACATCCAGTCTCTGATTATAATTGAAAACCTGCATCTAGATAAGGCTGTATTTCAATGAACTTTAAAGAAACTGGTGTAGTTTTTAACTGAATAGCTGTGTGATTTTGTGAGCATGTGCACATGTGTGTGTGTGTGTGTGTGTGTGTGTGTGTGTGCATATGGTGAAAATATTTTACAATGCAAACAGTTATGATGGGAAATCAAAATTAGTCCTGAGAATGTCAGGTGCCAGAACTTTAGAAACTTTAGAAAATAGTGTCATGTAATATGGAAATCAAGCTTAAAATTTCATTCATGCTACATACAATTTATGGTTTAAATTTAACAATCCTTAATACCTGTAAATTATTTTGCAGTTAGAGTTAAGAAAATCTGGACTATAACTCATGTAAATTAAGTAGTGGATTACTGGAGATTTAATCAATTTGATAGCTCATCACCATAATGACATAAATCAAACAGGAAAAAAGTTAGAAGGGCAAACTCTTAAACAAAACAAAACTCAAATATTGTTGTAGAATGATGGAAATTAAAAGCATCAAAGGTCTCAACAATAAAAAAAACTTCAATCCAAATTTGGCTGAAATAAAAAAATTCTTGGAAATATCTGAGAACAAGTTTAGGAAGCAAGAAAATCTGTGGTCATCACTCCTCTAAAAAAATCAAGTCTTGAAAACTCGTTCACAGTCAAATCAATTTAAAGCTGCATATAAAATCTTTAACCAAACTCTTTATCGATGGACCGACTGACAGGAGGAGTGATAGAGTTAGTCTTACAGTGTAAGACGTCTTACACTGCAGGACAAGGGCATAGTCACACATATGGTTGAATGGCAGAAAGATAACCTAATAACTATAAAGCTCTAACAACTTCGGCGAGTGGGGTCCTAATAATCAAAAGTAAAAAGTTAACATGGTCAGATCAAATGTGGTCGACCCAAACAATATAAATGTCAGAACTGACGCCTTCACTGAAGGACTAATGACAAGGGTTGCTGTCCAACAATGTAAGGCGCCTCCCTGTTATTTAGGCGACCTAAATAACACAAATATCAATTAAGGTGTCTTACATCACAGGAGTCTGCAGTTTTATCATTAAAGCACGACGAAATTTCTAACTACATGAAATCACCTTAACGGTAAGGTGATTTCATGTAGTCAGAAATTTCGTCGTGCTTTATTAATAAAACTGCAGACTCCTGTGCTTCCATTGTAGGGCTATGGTTGTCGTTGACCTAGTTGATTTTAAATTTTAGGCCTACATTTTACGAGACATTATTACCACCTAAATCTGTGAAATATATCATACCTTCTTGAAGAAGATTGTGAAATATAATGACGTAATGTTTAAATTTCTGTATCTCCGTCGGTAAGTACTTTCGATTTTTGTTTTTTCTTCAAGGGACTGATCAGTTAAACTCTAATGCGGAAACTAGAACTTTTCTAAAACAAAAATTTATTTTCTCAATCTTGGAATATTAACATATAACAATAATAGTGATCTATTTACACGTCAGAGGAATCGCATATTTCAAGCTGTTAGAAGTTTTAAAAAAATTAAGAAGTTGTGAACTGGTCCCCAAATATTCATTCTGGTTAGCAAAATGCATATTATAAACGTAATATTAACAAAAGCATCTAAAGGAGAAAACTGAAGTTATTTGGGTATAATTTGTATTCACCCTTCCCAAATAGGCAAGAAATCACAGGTGACAGAAATATGTGCAGAATTTCCAAACTTTTAACAGTGATAATATTATTGTGTCCGAATGAAAGTTAACTTGAACTGATTTTGTGACAACCATATCTGCTTATTCTCATTGAAGTATCCTAGAATATTGCCAAAAACAGTGTCGCCCAGTGTATTTACTGATCGGGTTAATTGGTAAGTTTAATTCCATTTTATTGACTTTATCTTTCTTTTAAATCTGGTATCTGGTGCACGCATTTGACTTGATTTTGCAATAATAATAGATAGTGTATTCCCTGTTATGTGTATTGTTACATGTGTCATTGATTCGTATTATCGTCATGCATTGGTAAATTGGGACATTATTTTTATTGTGATCCGTCGAAATGAAGAATTATACCAGAAAAAAAGGTTTCTTCGTTTGTTTTTTTTTTAATGGCATTGCTATTAACTGAAGCATCAAGAAAATCAAAGCAATATCTTGCCCAGGATCACAATAATTATAGAAATTTAGAGTTTCAACCCACATGAGCTCGTATCATTGCTTTTAATTTAGGGTCATACATGTACTATATAATAACTACAAGGGAGGACATTTATCTCCTTGCTGGCACGACCTATTTAAGAAAAAAAGTAGATATTTAAAGGTACATTTTGCGTAACATAATAAATTTGGTGCTGATGCAGGGCTCAAAATTAGCACTAGTCCGCTAGGCCAAGGCTAGTAGATTTCCTGTCAAACTATAGTAACTTTCATAATGTTAATAGTCCGATTGGGTATTAAGTTTCAGTTATCGAAAGTCAGCGTTTGTTTATGCCATTCCCTAATAAAGACTTCAGTTCGGCAGATGTTCTGAAGAATCAAAGCAGTAACCATTGTCAACACAGTCATAAAATATTATCATGAGAAGATGAAGTCAATATCTGCCTCGGAAGGGTGTGTTTCTTTAACAAGAAGCCATCTGATTTGTGCATTCGCTTAACAGTGCCAATTATGGTACTGTCATTAACAAAGGAAGTTAGGTAATTGATCTTGATTAATCTGATAATGATTAAATTAAAAATGACGTATTGATTCAGCGACAGTAATAAACTACAGAACGGTATACCACATAAAAGAACACCGCAAAAGTTATTTGAAAAAAATAAAATTTGCAGGTTTGTTTGATTATGGGTATTTTTCGTGTAAGGGTTTTGCTTGCTAGCCAAACACTCCAACAGTCACAAACAGAAAACTATATTTTATGCTTGCATCGAAATAATTATAAAAATTAGATGAATTAATTATGATAACTTTATTGATACATCTTTTCCATACAACTACATTTTATATGATGATAAGAATTGATTTTATATTTTTTTCCATTATAAGAATGGACAAATAATTGAATAGACGTTGAGATATCAAGCAGACTGCTGTACATTTTAAAATCTATGAGCATGGGCATCTAAGATTTGAAAATGTTCTGCCTTATTATTAATTTCAACAATATGCTGCTGTCCAATTAATCAGGAACAATTATCAAACTTTCGCTATGAATAAGACCATAACTGGAACTGTTATATAGAACATGCCAAATTAGAAAGGTTCATTTGATGGGAACTTACTTTTTCTAAGCTTTACTTTTTCTAAGCTGAAACTAACATCATGTTCTGATGTTAATATTTTGTAACAGCATTCACAATAGCCACTCATTTGATCATGCAGAACAAGCACTGAAGTCCTTTTCAGAGAGAGGCCATTTAATGGGGCTGGAGGCAAAAGCACATGTTTTGAAATGGTGTTTCTTGCTCTGACTTTCTTATATAAAGGACACTGATATTTATTTTCTTACTTTAAATAATTCGCATCAGCTATACTGTAACATCTCATATTTCCAAAGAAGACACAAGTTGCTCCTTATAAGACAGACAAAATGTGGCTTTTATAGAATGTATTCAGCTACCAGAAAAAAGTAAAAGTTGAATGAAAATGACATTAAAGAGAGGAATAATTCTTATGATAGGGAAAAGTGTAATCAAACGTTTCAGACAAAATGGACAAAAGACAGGTAATGGCTGAATTATGATGAAGAAAAGAACATTATGCATTATAATTGGTGTGTGAAATTAGCAAAAAAAACAAACACGCCAGAAAACATCCAGTTTTGTTGCAGGTTGTTCGAACTTTAAAACTGAATCAGTAAACATGCATGAAAGCTTGGGCAACACAAAAATAACAGAGAAAAGCAGCTATGCAGATACCACCAGAGGAATCAACCGCCGGTAAAATCTTGGGAAGATTTAACGAAATGTGTTAAACCATAGGTGCTTGACACAAGCTTGATGCTGAGAAGAAAAAAAAACACCCAATAATCAGAAGGAAAGCAATCATAAAGAGTGACAAAAATATATCAGATTACCCCCATGACCCATTCTGACATAGGACACTGTCTATCATACTATAAAAGAGACAATGTCAGTAACTTCCAAATACTTTGTTTTACCCATGACTCTCAGTTTCCTTCTGCTATTTCAGTCATTGAAAGCATATGGCATAATCTATGGCTTATATTACTCCTGAGATATTTTACTATTCATCAAGCTATAATTGATTTTTCTGTGTTGCACCAAACTGCCAGGACAATGTTGCTCTCAAGTGACAACTGGTGAAAGTGGTTATGGTAAAGAACCGAAGATCCTTCAGTAATTTTGCATGGATGTGTTAGCTGGATGAGATGAAAGGAGTTGATGTTGGAGACACTTACAGGATTGATAAACAGTTTGTTACATTTACTTACTACATCACTGGAAGTGAAAGGCAGAAACCTGTTTTGCTGGAGTATTTCTGGTCAGTTCTTGTCAGTGCAAGTGTGGATGCTGATGTAGTGGAATTGTAATGGGACATATTAAAGAGCTTAGTCTACAGCAAGTTGATGTATATTCAAATATTTATAATAATAAAAAAATAAAGGAAAAAATCATTGAGATTTGTTAAAATTCTTTATTTAGCATAGTATCTTGATTTTAAACTATAACCATGTAAGAAAAGCTTTTAAGAAAAAATTAATATTAACATTATTTAAGTATTGACATTACATTTTTCTTGATGTACATTTATTCAGATTATAATTTTACTAATGTATTCTGTTATCTAGCAAAGATCTATGCTTTGACTTGGTCCACAGTTGTAAAATGATGTGCTGCTGACTGGAGGAATATTATGGCATTGATTGACCTTATTCTAACAATCCCAGCCTACTCTGCTGATGCTGAGAAGGGTTTCTTAGAGATACAAATGGTGAGGAGTAAATGGAGATGATGTTTGCGACCTTGGGTTCTGTCGGACCTACTCTTTATAATGTTCCATGCAAATGATATTCCAACAAATAATCCATCACCAGCAGTACATTTGTGGAATGTTTCAGGGAGATAGGTAAGGAGACCTGAACAAACCCCATATGGACCCAGAGTGCAGGTGGAGGATTAGAAAAGACACCTGGATCCTTTTCTGGAATTGGATCCAGACATTCTTGAGAAACACGAAATGCTTTGCTTAGATTATCTACCAACTTAAGTGGTGCATATTTGTGTTTTGTGACAAACAAAATCCAATCTATGAGTCCTATTCAAGTTGATGATCAGTCTAAAGTAGTTTTTAAAAAATAATCATATTATTTAAATACACAAAATAAATGTTAGTTATATAGTGTGACTAAAGCATCTGAACATTCTGTATTTGTTACAAATCTTGTTGATGGTTTCATATCATCAGAAATAATCTAAGCAGATGTGATAAGGCATTTATTGTTGGCTATGTCAGTACTTTCATCTGCCATTGCTGTCACAAATAACGAATATGCACGTCACATATAAGACTATCCTCAACAATGTTTGATAATCTTTTCAGTACCTCTGAACAGGTAGTAGCCAAGTAGTTGGTGTATAGCTCTGAGCCCCCAGTCAGCAATGCCTACGCTTAAATAATAAAAGGTTCAAAGGGTGAAATTCAATAGCAACAATTTAATTAACAAATAATAGTCAATCACTCAAACTTCTCAAATGCACCCATTTCGCTTGACCCTTTGAGCCTATCTCATCATATGATTTCTAGGGTGAAGAGTTTTCACCTTGTCCTTGGTTTTTACTCATCTTCTGATTCTCTTTGTCTAATTCTTTCTTGGTTCATTCTCCTTCTCCTACTCCTTCTCTTTCCACTCACCCCAGACTACTTCTCCTCTACTTCCCTCATCTATTCATCGACTCCAATTTGCTGACTCTGACTGTACCAACTGTCTCATTCCAGTCTCTCTCTCTCTCTCTCTTAGAGATGCATAACTTCTTCCTCAAACTGGAAGTTGTCCCCCAAAAGCAAAACACATGGATGATACTCTATTTTTTCTAGGCGCTCACACCTCACACCACACATATAGCTTATCAGTCTAGGCTATCAAATTTCATCGGTCACACATTCATTCACACTGAAATATGCATACACTCTTGTATGGTAAAACACAATATAATAACACAACATAAACATAATAAAACAATGTCATAAAAGCATGATATCAATTACTCATATGCATACAACGATAATTGATTCACATCAGTACATACTCATAATTCGATTATACTGACAATCAATAATCAGACGCATATCTTTACATCACAACTCATACCAAAATATACAAATATTCAAATATCTATGCTCTGATATATTCAAAAATCTGTTTTAAGTAGTGAATGCTAACATACACATTCCTAAAGGTACTGGTTACTACAGAGTAACCAGTCATGACTTATAACATTAATTCTGCTGAACTAGCAATCTAAATAATTCTGCATAACTCAAAATTCATGTCTCAAATAAGCTCATAAATGAAACACTACAAAGTAATTCTACTTACTAAAACAATCCCAGTAATGGAGTTAACATAATATCAATACTTACAATTATGGTGCTGTAATGTTTTGCAAAAATCGCTATAATGTTTTTCAAAAATTGAGCAAATATCTAAATTTCAAAGCTTCTTTCTTTGTTCACAATTCTTTGTTCTATGTCTCCCACCAATTCATTAGTGGCATCTCATGGAATATAATTCATGACAGTGATGTCTCTTCACAAGAGTGTTCAGGTATACTAACTAATTCTTGGACAGAGGTCAGTTGATCTTTTCGAATCTAGGATTTTAGGCCAACCCCCTGGCTGAATTCCAATTGGATATTGTGGGACTGACCCAATCAACTGAACTGTCAGGGTTCTTGTTTGTCTTTCAACATAGTGGGTAGAACATGCCCCATTTACCCTTGGGGCTACATTTTGATCTCCAACCTTTGTATAACACTTGGGTGCAAGCAAGTTACAAGGTTGGACCATAGTTTTCTGTCAACTTACATAATCGATTGACACTATCCGTCCGGCAATTGCTTACACATCATACCTGTTGAAAATAGCCCTATGTTTATACATCTGGCTACCTAGATTGAAAGAACATGACACTGTTGTTGATAACCTTCAATCAGCAGTTTGTATTCTGTGCAACCCAGTATGCCTTGCCAGCATACTGTTCTGAAAGTTTTTGGGTTTTTTATGCAAAATTGGTCATTGAGGTTTTTTTTGCCTCTGTACATATATGGCAAAATATAATGGTGTCTTCACTGTCACATTCCTCACTCAACTCAACTTCTTTTTAAAGCACAGCCAGCTGCATGTTTTCAACCATTGCTGCACAGAATTATGTTTTATCTTACGAGTAACCATCTTTAGATGATGAAGGCTCCACTGGTTCAATAACAATTCATGTATTATTATTGATGGTTAGTTGTAAAAATACAGTCCAAATGATAATTTTGTTTGTTTCGCATCTGTTTTAATTTTTTTTACATTGGACGCCATTTTCATTTGAATTCTGATCTTGGAACAAAGCAAGGCATACAATTGAGCAAATGTAAATTGTTGCTTCTTTGCACAAGAAAGCTGAGCATAAAATAATAAGAATCACTGTAAAATCATGTTTATTTTTCACCCCTTTCTTGGGTGTGGTCCTAACATCCTGTTGCTACAAATGATCAGACAGTTACAAGTCACATAAGGTCAGCTCCAGACTCCACACTTAGTTGTATCCCTATGTATTATGATAACATCATCGTATGTAACTGATGTGTGCGTGTTTTCTCTGTTTGGGATAGTTGTAATGAAGTAGTTAGACCAGATCAAATCTTTATTTTCTGTTTATCAGTAAATCATAACATTGGGTGCATCAATTTACATACCAGCAACAATTTTTAGATGAAACATTTATTTTGTGTTAATCAGCAAAACATAACATTGGGTAGCATCAATTTACGTATGTGCATCAAATCGGAAAATTCTGCCTATTTGATGCATGGGTAGATAAAACACTGACAATTAGTTTTTATTCACTTTTTCAGATCATGGATGAAAAAAGGCTTGCAATGCAGCTGAAGAAATATTCTTCAGACTTTGTTAATAAAGTGGACCCTGAAGAACTTTTACCATATTTGTCTTGCTTAACCCAAGCATCAAAGGTATTGTTTTTTGCAGTTCAGATACTTTCTTATAACATCCCTATGTTACAAGATTTAATTGGTTATAGTATTTGATTGTATCCCTATGTTACAACATTTAATTGTTTATAGTATTTGATTGTATCTTGCCCATCGGAGAAAATTAGTTCAGTATTACATTTATATCACCTGATGCACCAAAGCCCCAAAGGCAGATAAACAATAGTGGTTATGTAGTTATTTTAACAACAAAGGTGCTTTGTAAGGGTGATAAGCAAACCTCATTCATATGTGTGTGTGTGTGTGTGTGTGTGTGTGCACTGAATTTTACATTTCTCATGCACAGTTTCATATAACACAGTACAGTAACTGACACTGAAAATTCTGTGCTCTTTGATTTGGTTTAGTGCCTTATGGCACAGCAACACAAGTTGGTTATTTAGTGCCAGGATAATTAGAGCAAAGTGCCTGGCCAAGGCCACACTACAAAAACTGATCCAGGCTGGTCTGATGGTAGGATTTGAACACACACCACCCTTTGGTTGTGAGTCCAGTCACCATTCACTTTCTAGCTTCAGTACAGTAAATCATAGACAGGATTACAGATTTGTGGGTATAACTTTTTTTAAGTACTGATATTAAATTTGTGCATCGGTTAAATACTTTTTGCTTTGTTACTTTTGTTTGTATTTTCATAAAAATGTGTGATGTAAGAAAAAGACAACTGTTGCCTTATAGTACTTTTCAGAGTCCACGATATAGCATTGTTCCATACATTTCTGACCTAAAATGTTATTTTGTGCTAAGTCATCTTTCACATAATATTTAGATGTTACTTTTATTTATTTAATTTCCTTAATGCATGTGCCTAATGAATAAAGAAAAGAGATACCTCCTAGAGACAGCATAAGAAACTGCTTTCATCAATTCTGTTCCAACAACACAAATCGTTGTTTACCAATTGTTATGTATATCTATATTTTCTGAAATTCTGTTATATGAATTTATTTAACTTTTGTAATTTTTATTCTTGGTCACAAACTATAGAATATTTTTATCATAAACTGTGTGTGAAGTTTGGCTCTGTTGAAAACACAGATCACATAGAATCTATAAATAGTTGTTTACCTACATATGTGTTGACAGTTAGTAATAATTGTAATAATAAGACTTAAAATGGCACCTATGGCATAGTTTCTCAGTGACTGATGGGATATGGAAGTTTTGAGAAGAATTCTATAACTTCCCCATTGGTTGCATGAGGTCATGTGAATTTAGTACTGTATGTTGTGAACTAGTACATTGTAAATAAATAGTGTATGTTGTCATATGGGGGTCCATTTCAAAATACAGTCACAATTTACAGTGTATGTAAGAAGAAAGTTAAACATTCTGTTTCATTCCGATTTGAGTCATTCACACTTTTTGTGTTCCTGATGTAAGTATGCAGATGTATTTTATGTTGTACTTAGATAGTTTTTGAGAGGAAAATATTTTTTTGGAATGTTCAGTGGTGATTGAAAGTGCTCATTATTTGGACAATAATACTATTTTCAACTCTTATAAATTATTAGAAAGAATTTAGATGACACCCATCTTAACAATGTCACAGTTCATGGAGGGCCAGTACATTTTTGGTATTGAAATTATTTGGACTTTTCATTTATTTAGAACTATCAAAGACTTTAATAAGGACAAATTGTAATTCACTTCATTATACTGTAAGTTCCTCTTACATTTTTCATTTATGACATTAATAATTAAATTGTTTGATGAGTTTTGCAAACCTTGTTGATATTGCTTTATTTTTGTTATTTAAGTTTGTGACCATAGAGTCGTAAAACTATTCATGTGTTAAGTTTTGAAATACAAGCTGGCTGGCAGACCTGCCAACTCTTAAAATTTTGCTATACACCTTATAGAAACAACCCTTAAAATATGGACATATGGAATAAAATAAATTGCAAAAATAAAATTGTTTGCTGTAAAATCTGGTTACGGCTTGTCCTTGTTTGCCTCTGATTCATGTTTCATAATAGATGCATTGGGGGCCCCGAGTGGCCGAGTGGTCTAAAGTGCTGTCTGTTACGGATCACTGCCATCTCACCTCTGTCTGCATGTGTTTGAGTCTAGGATTCAGCGAATGTGGATATGTGAGTAAGCATTCCAGTAGCTTTCCGTGGGTTGGTGGTTCTTTCCGGTGATTTTCATGGCTTCTTCCTCCACCATTAATACTGGCCGCCATGAATAGCCTATCATGTGCTGAAAAATGGCGTTAAGCCCAACAACAACAACAACAATAGATGCATTGTATTTGATTTTCAAAGAAAACAGATCAAGTCAGGAACTTCCAATTGTCAATATATATTTGGTGATGCAAAATGTCTGCATTATCAATTGCTGCTTATTTTTTTGAAATGGCATCATCAAGTGACATGTAAGGACAAAAGGGACAATAAACATTTTAAAGAGTTTTATAGTACAGAAGAATACAAGGACACATTTAGATTCTTGGGGGAAAAGGTCAAGAAGGGCAACTATTACAATTAGTGGACATCACAAGTTGATTTGAGTATGTCATATGATGGGAAAGATGATTGCTGTTGCTTTAAGGTTCACATCAGGATTAGAGATATCAAGAAGCCATTAAGGTCCATTTGGTTTGAAATTCTAGTTTAAGAAACTGCACTGGAGCTAATTAAGGTTCTAGTAACAGAGATCTTGGAAACGCTCAATTACACCTATTTGGATGCAAAGTTTTTATTTGGAACTCAGAAAATCACCCATACGCACATTTTTGTTGCAAACAGGAAAGTTTGCAGCAGAATAAATATGTTCTAATCACTATGAAAACTGAAGCAATTATTTTAGTTTGTTGCTGATTTCTTTGATCAATGGCCACCAGCTTGCTTTGATGAAGGTGCATGTGTTATTGAATGCTACCTTTGAAGGACCAAACTAATACCCGTTTGTTATTGCTGCAGCAACATCAAATAATTGTAGAACATTGAGACAGTTTTTTTTACAAAAATTTCCTTAGTATATATCAGTAATTAGATTTCATTGGAGTTGCAGCAAAACTATTTTTTTTCAAAAATTGCTGTTGTGTGGTCAACTGTAGTCATTTCATGTTCCCTCCCTCAGAGGTGGTTAATTGTAACTAGTCAGTTGCATGGCTAGTTTGATTATATTACAGCATACAGTATCAAGGCCAGATATGAGCATAACCAGTTTTTGATATAACAATGCACTATCAGGATGGTTTGTCAGTATCAAATAAGGATTTGTTTATGTAACAATAGATTCCAGTGCATTTTTTATATCCAGGTTTGCAGCATCCTGTCATGGTACCTCTGAATTTCTCCAACCCAAACCCAAGACTTCATATATTGTTTTTGATAAAAATATTGCCAGATGGTATATTTTGTTGCCAGTAAAGAAAACAAAATCACAATTTGTGACACTGACAATGTCCAGCATGATCACTGTTATTGATTTCATTTCCGACTGTAGCCATATAAATATTGCCTGTGAACTCGAAATCAAGTTACTTGGACAAAATGCTTGTTTGCAAATTTGGACAAGTATTTTGTGTTTAAACGGAAAAATGATTCAGATTTCATTGAGATTCAGAACTGTGCTAATGTTGCTAGATCTGATAGTTTGTATGTGTCAGTAGCCAAAAGTGGAAGAAAGTATGTGATGCCTGTCTTAGTGGGGACTGCAACTTTTGCTGGTGGGACTGCAACTTTTGCTGGTGGGACTCCTACTTTAACCAAATTAGGAGTCCTGGACTCCAAGTTTTAAAATCCTAGTGATACCTCTGAGTAAACATTGCAAATGTTCAAGTTGAACACAATGTTTACAGAATCTGCATGAATCACCATTTTGGACTTTTAGATGTGTGTTTTCCAGCTGAAAACTGGACCAACTTAGAGAAAAAAATTTACTGCCTTACTGAGAAAGTTTTGAAAGGGTCGGCAAATTTGAGTTGGTATGTTTTCATCATCAAAGGTGTTATGGGGCTCCAAGTGACTGAATGGTTTAAAGCGCTTTCCGTTATAGATCACTGCCATCTCACCTCTGTCTTCGTGAGTTTGAGTCTAAGATTCGGCAAATGTGGATATGTGAGAAAGCTTACCAGTAGCTTCTTGTGGGTCGGTGGTTCTTTCCTGTGATTTCCCGGTTTTTTCCTCCACCATTAATACTGGCCGCCATGTATAGCCTATTGTGTGCTGAAAATTGGCATTAAGTCCCCAAAACAAACAAATTCATTATCAAATAATAACTTACAGAAATCAGGCAGTGATAATGAATGATAACTTCCTGTGAAGGGGCCTAATGGTCAATCAGCAATTAAAACACCTTAAACTATTTGGCTATGTCAAAAGAGCATTTCAAAGCAATAAAATGCTGTCACTCAGTTTATATCAAGCATAAGAAGGCAAAAGTCATTTTTGCTTCATGATGGAAGAAGGTAAAGATGACTGTTTTTTCAACTTTGTAACCCATTTCAACTGGTAGTATGAACCCTGGTGAAGGTAATGCAACAGCTTTTTATGGTTACTAGAGTATAATGGACCCATCTGTGAACAGTCCCAGATCTTCCATCACATAAAGCACTAGAGGATCAAGCTGAAAATAACCTTGATCACATAAAGCACTGAAAAATCAGGCTTGAAATAATCTCAATTACATGATGATCACCTTTATTAACATCATGAAAAATGGTTTGCTTTGCTGTGGCATAATGTTTAGTTATATTATAGAGTAATCAAAGTCTTTAATGGGGTTGCTGAGTGGTCTAAAGTGCTCATCTTTACCAATCGCTTCCACCTCATCTCTATCAATTTTGGTCCAAGTCTTGGGCTTAGCCTTTATATGTGAGAATGCTTGTCGGTAGCTACCAATGGGTCAGTGGTTTTTACCAGGGTTCTTCTTCTACTAGTTGTACTGGCTGCTATTTATAGTCTATCTTGCACTGAGAAAAGACATTAGACCCCAAACAACAATGAATTCTTTAATATTATATATAAAGAGAATTTTGAACTCATGTTCACAGTTCACAGTAACCAGACCTGAAAGTGAAAACTGTTCATCATCTACAAAGTCTGGAAACTGCAGATGGTGGAGAACTTGAGCTGCTGTATGGAAACCATGTTTCATCTTTTAGTTACATTTATGAAACCATTTGCAGAGCTCTAGAACATTTGTATCAGTGTAAACTACACAAAGTTTGGTCAGATAAAGCCACACACACCAATTACACATACCATTATTTTAGAGAGTTACTTTCTCATATTCACAAATGGTTGTTTCATAGGGCACCAGTAATTAATGGAATCAATTGTCCATTGTACCACATTGTGTCAGATTTTTAAAATGTCACAAATGATGATTCATCTGAATAAATGTTTGAAATATTTCATTTCATTGTCATTTTGATGCAACAATTAATGTCATTGGATTTTTTTTGAAACAATTCATGTCACTGGAGTTTTACAGACAAGCAATTCAGAATATCACTTGTTGAGTGGCTTGTTAACAATTGAAAATATTTGATTGTAAACAAGAGTACAGTAGCTAAATACTAAAATTTCATTCCGAATACTTAGTGCCTTTCAAAATTTTTGAGCCAGAATAAACAAACCTATCATTAATAATAGCCTGATAATTGAAATGTATTAATTGGTTGGTTGGTGTGGAGCTTAACACCATTTTTCAGCACACGATAGGCTATACATAGTGGGCAGTATTAATGGTGGAGGAAGAAACCAGGAAATCACCAGAAAGAACCACCGACCCATGAGAAGCTACTGGCAAGCTTTCTCACATATCCACATTAGCTGAATCTTAGACTGGAACCCACGTAGACAGAGGTGAGATGGCAGTGATCCATAACGGAAAGCACTTTAGACCACTCGGGGGCCCTGTATTAATTGGATATATGGTGTGAAATACACAATTAGGAAATGTTTTGTCAGAAGATAGATTACATCTATAAGTATATCTGAATGCAATCAATTATTTATCAATTGACCTGTTACATCTGGGTATAATTTATCAACTGATCTGTTACATCTGAGTATAATTTATCAGTTGATCTGTTACATCCATGTATACTTTCTCAATTGATCTAGTACAGTTATCTTGACAGTGACATCTGTGATTGTTCAGGTTGTTCAAAGAAAGAAAATCATTGACATTTGAAAACGCAATAATTTTAGAATATGAATAGATTTGAAGACGTTTAGGTAGATACTTTAATTGCTAGGCATACAGTATACACTCTAGAAGGCTCTAGTCTTCATTTTGTGAACTTTAGTTACTGTATTAAACTGGTTTTATTAAAATGCAAATTAAGGTTCTCTTTGTTCCATCAAACTCGTTACTTCTAGACTTGGGGCTCCAGGTAGCTGAGTGATCTAAGGCACTTGCTATTACAGATCACTGACATTTCAGTTCTGAGTTAGAGTCTTCAGTGTGGCTAGGATGGATATGTAAGAAAGCTTGCCTTTGCTTCCAGTGGGTATAATGTGTCATTCATAGAACTCTCCTGAAAGAATGTTTGTATTTAACTGGGCACTTGCTGCAACCCTGAGATTACTTGATAATTTAACTAATTTGTTGTGAACCATGCTTAATTTATCACATAGCTCAAAGCTTGACAGGTTGATACATGATCAGTGGGTGTTCATGATTGCGGCTTAAAGATGACTACAAGGAACATGCAAATATATTAGATGCTTTGGCTTATTTTTTCTTGTCTGGTGGAGTACAAAACAGGAGTCCCCTCCAGAGGTCTGTGACCAGCTGGATGAAAAGAATTTCCAGTAATCCAAGACCTGATACTCATAAGTGGTAGCAAGATTTTCAAGATGTTCACAATGGTAATCATATTCAGTGTAATTTTCATTAGAACCATCTAGGAATCATATTTTGTTGAAAACCCCATGAAATGTGACCTTCCATTTTGGAGAAATTATGACAAGATTTTCATGTTGGCCATATTAAATGTCAAATCATCACATTGTTTGTTTACCACAAACTTGATATCATAAGAAGTCTTCTGATAAAAACAGTGTCAATTTAAGTTTTTGTTCATGAGAATAGGAGCAGCAATAACAGTAATTTTTCAAGATGTCTGCCAAAAAAACTATATTGGAATGTCAGATTATCACCACTTTTATTTAGAACTAACTAGACAGCATAAGAAGACTTCTGGCAAAAAAAACCATGCCAATATGACTTTCTTTTAACAGGAGTAGCTTTAATTATTTAAAAAATGGCTACAATCATGACCATATTGAATGTCAGATTCATTTTCATTAATACCAACTGACTTATGGGGATGAATGCAGTTGGGTGGCACAAGAAAGATTCTGTGATACCAAATGGCATTGCAGATGAATGGTTTTAGGCATGAATTTCTTTCATTTTATTGCTCTAGTTTTGGTATTATATGAAAACAATAGATACAAGTAGGTTGGAGCAACAAGAATAGAGAATATTTGTACTATTGAATGTACAGTCACAATTTTAATGTCATTATGATAAAATGGCTTCCATTTTTCACAGGCAAGATAAAAAAACCTTAACAGACTGGAAAAATCTTCAGAAATACAGTTACTATGTGACCTTGTTATAGCACTCTCCATTATAATATGAATTCAGATATAACAGTAGTGGTGTGGCTCCTGAAATTTCATATACATGTAGTTTTCTCGTACAGGAAAAAAATGTTTTTTAAAAGTACAGAGAAAACAGTTTATTGTCATTTTTAGGAAGGGATTACATATGAATAATACAAGTCAATTGTGACATGTCTACAGAAATTTTATATACATTTTTACATACATGAAAAATTTTCTTCTTAAAAGTATGAAAAATTTTCAGGAATTGCCAATGCCACAAATTGTGAATTATTTTTCCCTTCTTGGTGGCAAAATATACCATCTGCAACGTTGACTCTAATATTTTTCATGTGTATGCAGAATTTTGAAACTGCTACGCGGCATATGTATTTGCTACCAAAACTTATGCACAGAATTTTGAAACTGCTGTGAGACATTTTCTAATGAGCTGCACAGGAGGAAACATTGACCATCTGCCAATTTTTTTTTTACTGGTGACATTGTTGGCTGTTTAAACTAGTATATACAACTATTGGTTAGCAGTAGAGAAATTCAGAGGCTCCAGGAAAGAAAGCTGCAAAGCTGATATAAAATGCACTGAAAGTTATCTATTGTTATATAAACAAACTCTTTGTCCATATTGACAAACCATCTTAACAGAGTATTGTTATATCATAATCCGATTATATTGACATCTAACATGAGTACTGTATGTATATCCACTTTTTTCTTTAAATTTACATTTCTGGTAGTGGAGATCAACAGACGAGGTATTATCTCATAATTTATTTTCATTGGATTTTCAGCTGCTTGCAAGTAATTAATATATTTACATAGACCAACATTTATATGTGGATGGCAAGTAAAATTCCTCTTCATTTCACTCAGAACATTCAGATTTTCTGTAGTAATCCCTGTTATCAGACCAGAACAACTGCATCTCTGTTATCATTTGACCCTTTCTTAAAATTTCAGACACGTGTGTGGAAAGCAGCATCACTCCACTACCATGAATGAAAAGAAAGAAAAAACTTTCACATGTCTATTTAAATAGGTTGACCATGTGATGGCCAATTAAGTTTTAAAACAAAAATGTACAGAGATAAAATAGTAGCTGAAATTTCAAAGAAAATGTTACAATTTGAAGCACCTATTTTTATGAAAATGTACTAAGCACATGGGGAAAAAATCAGTCTCAATCATGCAATACAATTTTTTTGATGTTGCTGCCACAATAAGAAATGAGTATTCATTTGGTTCTCCGAAGCTGTCCTTTAGCGGTGACTTCAATAATGCATGTACCCTTTATCAAGAAAGCCATCTAAAATCTTCAATAAAAACAAAGAACTTTTCTTCAAAGGAAGCCATTACCGAACATAAATTAAAGCAATAGAATATAATGGAATATTTCATTTTCCAATGTGTCTGGAACATTTTTACACTGTCTTGAAAGTTTCCTTTTTACAGGAAAAAGTTTATGTTTATGAACTCTGCTAATGTAAACTTTTACTGACTTCGGACATACTAAAAGTAAATGTGCTTCATCATTCGTTACATGATTGTGCTATTTTTTTTCTCTGAATTCAGACCTATATGACATGTGATAAAATAACTGAATATTTTAAATATGTATGTATGCACATTTTCTGTGGAATTACTTGTATTGTGGATTCAGTGTATGTGATGTGATATGCAAATGAGTACACTGTTGATACTTTATTCATTTTTATGCATTAGACATGTATATATAAACAGTATACATATATGTACCAGTGCATGGTTCTCTGAATAAAGTAAAATATTATATATGCCTTTGTTTTCACTACAGGTGTGTTTCTCATTTAACTGCATTGATTTAAGATGGAAACTGTGCCAATGAAGCATGTATTTTGCCCCACATTTATTACCTAACAAACCCTCAACCCCACACATTTTTTCAGGTACATGCATCATTTTCTTCAGCTAATTAACCTGGTTGCTTATAATATGGTTCAGTCTATAACACGTCAGGTTCTATGGCTCCCAACTACTGTTGTATGTTGTACTAAAGTTTTAGTTAAATCTAGGAACTATGGTGTAAGATATTGAATCTGATTCAAAGGTCATGCTTTAAGGTGATGTAAGTCACCAAAAAATTGTGAACTTCACCTTCTTCTGTTGGAGAGTGTAAACCTAGTGACAAAAGTTTGAAGACTTGACATGCATCCTCAACACAGCCAAGTAGTTAGTGTTATAGCCCAGGTACAATGTATTGGTGTGACTGACAAAGCAAACTCTTGTACATTCATGGGCATATATTGTAATAGGTAATTGACCATCAAGTCATTTCCCCCACAAGGTATTGCTGACCAGTTTCTACAGGTTATCAATTGATGATGAAAGGTTACTAATTTGTATTTTGAAATTTAAACATCCATGTGTAAAAGCTAATTTGTGTTTTAAGAATAGAATCACTGAAAGCACTTAGATTTATATGAAGAATTTAACTTGGAAGTACTTTTTCATACGACTTACTTTTTCATAATTCATTTTGCACATTATGGAAGATACACAATTTTTGTATAAGGCGATGTAATGAATATTATGGAATAAGATTTTGACAAACAGTACAGAAGTTTAGGTCAGAAACATAGGAGAAGATGCTGTGTAGAGGAATTCAAGAAGCACTATTAGGTCAAGGTTGTTTTATTACATCACTCAATTTTGAAAAATTCAGAAAAAGCATTAAAAAAGCAAATAATATTCAACCAACACATGATGTTATTATGAGTACATAGACAAATATTAAAACCATAAGTTTCTAATCCTATTTTTGGAATGCTGTACCAAAGCCAGAAAGTGAGAGGTCATATTAAGAAAATCACTTTTTTTAAATAGATGCACCTTAATGGCATGAATTGTGTGATATTTCCAAATTCTGTACTTGGCTCTATGCCAAGTCAGTTTCCTTAATGCTTCACTTCATCCTTGATGAATAGCTGAATTTTCATCATTGTAATGACCAGTAGGTATAAACAGTAAATCAACTGCCACTAGAACAAGCAATTTATTTTTATACTTTTCAAAGCTGCACCAAAAAATGACAATTCAAATGATTTAGATTTAATTTAGAATCAGCTTGCTCAGCACATAGTTCAGATTACTCATCAGTAACCACTGTGGACTGAATGGTTTAATGCTGGTGTGAAGACGTGCTTTCATGTGCATGTTATAGGGTTTTTTGTCAGACTGGTTTAAAAATGTTTACATATGCTTTTTTCATGTGAAGTTTTAGAAACAAACAAAAGTTACGTTTGTAATTTAACTGACAGTTTAAGTAGCTACCTTGATCACTGCCATCTCACCTCTGTCTGTGTGGGTTCGAGTCTAGAATTAGGCGAATGTGGATATGTGAGAAAGCTTGGCAGTAGCTTTTTTTGGGTCTGTGGTTCTTTCTGGTGATTTCCTGGTTTCTTCATCCACCATTAATACTGGCCACCATGTATAGCCTATCTTGTGCTGAAGAATGGCGTTAAACACCACAACAACAACAACTAATTACAATACTGTAAGCTAGTTATATATATATTTTTTTTGCTGCCACTTCACTGGAAACTTAAGTGGCTCAGTTCAGTGGACTCATAACCAAAATGATGCAGGTTTAAATCCTAATATTGGATCAGGTTGAGTCAGCTACTGTGGAATGTTTATTCCAATTGCCTTGGCATTAAATAACCTACTTGTGTGGCAATTCTGTAAAGTACCAAACCAAACTTAAATCCACTTTGCTTTGCCCTGCCCTGCACTGCCCTGATCTGCCCTTATTTCTTCCTAAGCTGGCACTCTGCAGTTTTGTATTTTGTATAAGGTTAGACCTTTAAAGAAAATGAATTTCCTCAGAATTCCTCATTTGTTTTACTGGCTATTTAAAAAAGACCTTGCATCTTTTAGGTATTGTTCTAAGAACCATTAGTTCTCTTTATTTTGGTGTATGGTTGATTGGTATAATATGGATTGTAGAGTATACAGCTTGACCTTACTCCATATGTGAACCTTTCAAAATACTTCTAGCTCCAGCTGGTCATTTCACTTCTGGACTTGTAAATTGTAAAGAAAAGAAGAGCCCAATAACTTTTTTTATATTTTATATACTTGGTAATTCATCCATTGCACTTTCAGAAGCTGGTATTGTCTAGTTGGACAAAATTCAATATCCCTGCATTAATAGGTGCTAAAGATAGGGTACTTTAGACTATTTCAGGCTGATATTTTTAGTACAATTGAGCAGCCATTTCAGTGTGCTTAGATCATGTACAATTTCCAATAAGCATAATATCCAATAATATCCAAGGAAATGTCAGTCACATTACATCAAATCAGCATAGAACTATGCCAACATTCTCTCCCCTGTACAGGTTTCAAAGGCAAACAACTTCGCTTTATGTATGTCACTCTCTCAAAAGTACATAATAACTGTTGAATTCCCCCCATCTGTCCAATAGTGAAAGTCGCTTTTCCTTAAAATTCAAGCTAGACCCCAGATGACATCAAAAATTGTAACACAGACCAAGACATTTTTTGCACCTCAGTTAAAATCAGAAACCAAGACAAGACAATATAGTACTCCAGAGATCCATTGTTCATAATCATGAATTTTGATACACTATAATTCCTTGCATATCTATATATATATATATATATATATATATATATATATATATATATATATATATATATAGATATAGATATAACACATGCCCAAATGAGTTGGTAGGTTTAAAAGGCATTTTTGAGCATATTATTGGCTGTATCATGCCAAGGAAATTGGAGCTTTCTACCTTTCCAGAAGATAAACTGTGGCAGACAACACTGACAAGCCTGGGTTAGTATTGTAGGATTCACGGTACTAATTCAGTTCCCATAGTAACCTATGCAGACAACATGATATTAAACATTATAATTTTGGAATGCTTATGACCAAACCAATATTTATCAGTATAGATGAAACCTGGAAGTCAGCATCTGTACAGAGGAAAGGATATGAGCTGCCGCATTTTCTGGTGCTGCATATGTTTGAAACATGTGCTTTCAATTCCCACAAAAGAGTTGGGTGCTAATTTTAATAATGAGTGTTCCAAACTCAAGACTATTAAAAAACCGGAAATTCCATCAATAAAACAATGTCTCTATTTTTATTCACTTTAAACTAGGATAAGGTCTCAAAAGATTTTTTTCCTAAAACATAACTTACATTATTTACCAATCCTGGTCAGCCAAACCGGTATATACTCTATTTAAAGTTTACCCATTTCTAGGCTGGTTCCCATTTTTCCATACAATTAGTACCATGTGTCCTGTACATGAGACCCCTTTGAAAACTGCTGAGCTACCAATTCACTTTTCTTATGTTGAACATGTTGACTAGGACCATTGCTGCATGTTCTGTTGATGATTTCATATATACATCATGGACCATAATATGCCATGCATGATATGACATAGGTCTGGATCTATGCAGTTGACAGTGTGCAAGCATTTGGGTAAATGTGGTAAACAGCAAGCCATGTTGATTTAAAAAATCTTGCCCTTTGAGTACACATTGTAATCATCAAGCATTTCCACAAAATTTTATAAAAAAACTGAGAATCATCATGCATGTCCACAAAATTTTTTAATAGACTGAGAATCATCAAGTATGTACACAAAATTTTATAATAAACTGAGAATCATCAAGCATTTCCACAAAATTTTATAATAAACTGAGAATCATCAAGCATTTCCACAAAATTTTATAATAAACTGAGAATCATCATGTATGTACACAAAATTTTATAATAAACTGAGAATCATCATGCATGTCCACAAAATTCTATAATAGACACTGAGAATAATCATGCATATCCACAAAATTTTATAATAGACACTCAGAATCATCATGTATGTCCACAAAATTTTATAACAAACTGAGAATCATCGTGTATGTACACAAAATTTTATTTAAAGCTGATAATCATGTATATGTCCACAAAATTTTATAATAAACTGTGAATCATCATGCATGTCCACAAAATTTTATAATAAACTGAGAATCATCATGCATGTCCACAAAATTTTATAATAAACAGTGAGAATCATGTATGTCCACAAAAATTTATAATAGACTGAGAATCATCATGTATGTACACAAAATTTTATAATAAACTGAGAATCATCATGCATGTCCACAAAATTTTATAATAGACACTGAGAATAATCATGCATATCCACAAAATTTTATAATAGACACTCAGAATCATGTATGTCCACATAATTTATAATAAACAGTGAGAATCATCATGTATGTACACAAAATTTTATAATAAACTGAGAATCATCATGCATGTCCACAAAATTTTATAATAGACTGAGAATCATCATGTATGTACACAAAATTTTATAATAGACTGAGAATCATCAAGCATGTCCACATAATTTTATAATAGACACTGAGAATAATCATGCATATCCACAAAATTTTATAATAGACACTCAGAATCATCATGTATGTCCACAGAATTTTATAATAAACTGAGAATCATCAAGCATGTTCACAAAATTCTATAATAAACTGAGAATCATCAAGCATGTCCACAAAATGTTATAATAAACTGAGAATCATCAAGCATGTCCACAAAATTTTATAATAAACTGAGAATCATCAAGCATGTCCACAAAATGTTATAATAAACTGAGAATCATCAAGCATGTCCACAAAATTTTATAATAAACTGAGAATCATCAAGCATGTCCACAAAATTTTAAAATAAACTGAGAATCATTATGCCTGTCCAAACATTTTTATAATAAACTGAGAATCATAATGCATGTCCACTAAAATTTATAATAAACTGAGAATCACCATGTATATGTCCACAAAATTTTATAAAAAGCAGAGAATCTAAGAATCATCATGCATGCCCACAAAATTTTATAATAAACAGTGAAAATAATCATTCATGATCATAACATTTCATACTAAACAGTGAGAATCATCATGCATGTCTACAGAATTTTATTAAAAAAACCTGGGAATCATCATATATGTCCTCAGAATTTTATAATAAAGTAGGAATCATGATGTGTATCTACAGAATTAAAAAGTGGGAATCATCATTTTTGTTCACTGAATTTCATAATTTACTATGATAATTATCATGTATGACCATAAAATTTCATAATAAACTTTGGAATTCATCATGCATGACGATAAAATTTCATGATTATAATTTTATAACAAACAGTGGAACACTAAAGTTTGTAAAACATCTAATTTGAGGAATGGTGAGCAACTATCTTGTAGAAATATACTCCAGACTCTCCTGCATCCCATCCATATACCATGATCAAGATGAATATGTAGTAAAAATAATGTTTGTAACTCGTCTAAAAATGGTGCAAGTATGATGAGTTGTCAGCATGTACATTTTCAGATGCTGAATTTCACAAGAATCCACAAAAAACTGCAATTGTGGTTACAAAAAACTTATACCACTGATGGTGTATAAAGTCACATGAAATTTCAAATTCCATTTTAAATTTTCAGGAAGAGATAAGAGCCAAGCAGAATAATAAAGGAAAAATAACTGCAGCTCAAGACTTGCAATATCATGTAGTAAGATATGGAGAAAGAGGAATCAGAGAATTGTTAAGAGCCTTGAGAAATGAAAATATTGGTCTTGTGGAATTGGCAGATCTTATTGACCCACCTTTAGCAAAAGATAATACAGGTAATATATATATATATATATATATATATATATATATATATATATATATATATATATATATATATATATATATATATATATATATATATATATATATCCAGTTTAATGTTTTTATTGTCCCACTGCAATAGTAGATGGGATATATATTGTTTTGCTGTAGTCTGTATGTATGTATATTTATATTTCTGCATATCTTATCTGAATCTGTTGAAGTACAAAAGCAAAAAGCCTATTAAACTTGGAACCATTCAATTTTACACACATTATTTCATGACCGTGAATGGATGACCAGATTTCAGGAGAATTACAGCAGTTCTTAGCATGTTTTTTTAATACATTTTTGAACTTTTTGGAAAAGATGTGACATTCAGAAGGTTTGTTTATATGAATTTGTAAAAAGCCTGATTAGAGTTTCATGCCACTTGCAATTTTTTAAATTTTAAAAATTTCAGAAAGTTTTTAGCTTAACCTTTTTGGAGTCTGTAATGGGGGCATGCATGTTTATTGTTGTTGTTGTTGTTGTAGGGTTTAACGCCATTTTTCAGCACAAGATAGGCTATACATGGCAGCCAGTATTAATGGTGGAGGAAGAACCCTGGAAAACCCCGGGAAGAACCACCGACCCACGAGAAGCTACTGGCAGGCTTTCTCACTTACCCATGTTAGCCAAGTCTGGACTCGAACTCACACAGACAGAGGTGAGATGGCAGTGATCTGGACAGCGCTTTAGACCACTTGGCCACTCTGGGCTCCCTATGCATGTTTATAAATACAAATCTTTTAGACCACTTGGCCACTCGGGGCTCCCTATGCATGTTTATAAGTACAAATCTAGTATGTAATTTCTTTTTTCTGCTCTGACCTTATGCAAAGAAAATTTTTAAAAAAATATACATTTCTGCATCTTGATTTTTTTAATTTGTTTGGCTGCAAGATTATTTTATATTATGGACAAGACCCTTACAAATAGGAAGTTTAAAGGAAAATATGGTCATTAACATGGGTAAAGTACAGTTTAGTAAAATGACCTGGACAGGCCCTTTATTTTTAAGCAAATAAAAATAACAATAACTTTAGATGAAAACTAAATAAATTTAGCACTCTGTAACCATAATATAATAAAATTAGAATTGTGATACTTTCAGGATTTTTTAAAAGTTCGTTCCTTTTCTTTTATGCAAAAACTTTTAATTTTACATATTTACAATGCATAATATTTGGGAATTTTGAGTCCAAGTTTGAGTTTTGTGCTCAAATTTTTTTTTAAAGAATATTGTACATGGAAAATATAAAACTCATTTAAACTTGAGCCTCCTAAGTCTTCTTAGATAATTAAAAATGAATTTTCATAATTAAATTCTGTTGTCATTGGTTGACACTAAATCTCATGCAGAGACTCAAGCCAAACAACATGTATTTTCAAACTTTATGAGCATTAAACTCAATATCTCAAAATCGGACAGAAAAATACATGTGTATCAGTGATGGTTTTCAACCTAGGATAAGCCATTTAAATTAATTGATTGGAATTGAAGCTACATGCTGAGAACTTACAACTTGAGTTTTGTGTTAAGGACATTTTGAGAACACAGGGCCAGGCCTAATGGCCCAAGAGCTCCCGATAAGCAGTGAAGAAAGTAGGCCTCCAACTGAATGGATTCTAATGGTCAGTTTCATCAGGTCAGTCAAACTATCAAAAGTAGGTATCAGTTTCACTGCATGGTAATGCATTGCTATCCACCATTTTTGCTCACAAACATGATGCCATGTTTAATTACTCTCCTATTATATTGCAGAGGATTTAAAAGATTACACAGAACATCACAATTTTGTCAGGAAAATGGTTTGCCATTGTGTTTGGGGCATATGCAATGCAGACAGGTTTTATTTTAAAAGGATTCAAGAGTGATTTTTAAAAAAAAATTCTCAAATCAAAAACTGACATGGAAAAATGTCTGTGCTGGAAGTGATGCATTATTTATAATCCTATTTCATATAAAAATACAAAAAACTGTTTAGTCGTTGTTGTTGTTGGGTTTAATGCCATTTTTCAGCACACGATAGGCTATTCATGGCAGCCAGTATTAATGGTGGAGGAAGAAACCTGGAAATCACCGAAAAGAACCACTGGTCCACAAGAAGCTACTGGCAAGCTTTTTCACATATCCACATTAGCTGAATCCTAGACTCGAACCCACGCAGACAGAGGTGAGATGGCAGTGATCCATAACAGAAAAAAAAACTGTTTAAATAATGATGGTATTTGTTGTGGTTGTGAAAATGTTGAATACAGGTTTATGCTAATTGTATGCTTATATTCAAATTGTATATCTTATTGGAGCCATAATATTACATACAGTAGAGAAACTTTCTTTATACTAGTTGTTTTCTTGTGCTTTTAATATCTTGGTTTTTCTTTGAAAAATTAAATTTGGAATATTGGAATTCTGCATCATGTTTCATTATTGCAGATTTTATTAAAATTTTCAAAATTGTGCATTGATTTTTAACTGTTGTAAAGTAAACCAAACATCACCCTAAATTTTAAAATTTGGATTGCCCCTAATCATACATACATACATACATACATACATACATACATACATACATACATACATACATACATACATACATACATACATACATACATACATACATACATACATACATACATACATACATACATACATACATACATACATACATACATACATACATACATACATACATACATACATACATACATACATACATATTTATATATTTGTGTGTGTGTGTGTGTGTGTGTGTGTGTGTGAGTGTGTGAAACTGGATTTTGACAAATTATTTCAAAGTTTGATTTTAGCTATTTTGAATACATTTTTTGTTATGGAAGATTTTCAAAAAATATTTTAAATTTATGAAATGGTGAAATTGTAATAAAATATTTTGTTCTTTATTAGGCTTGGGACTATAAATCAGCTATATTTTGCCTTTGATATATATTTTGTCATTTTGACTTCATATAAAGCTAATCTCTTACAAATTTGATTTTTAACACCTGCAAATTTTTATAACATCAATATAATAACATAAAACAAGTCACACTAATTGGTGATCAAAGGTTAAAGTGAATACAAATATATCCTGTCAGAGTGCATGTTGTTGCTTATTTCAATGTGCTATTATTATTTTCTTCTTTTTAAGTGATTATGATAAATGATCCTTTTACCTGGATCTGCTATAATTGAAATTGACTGGATTATGAGTGATTATGCCTTGTGGAATGTTTTATCCATCCAGATGAAGAGGCATGTTAACACAGCATAAAAAATGTAAAAACATTTCCTTCAGTCACTCAGGCAACTTGGTATAGTGTTTATTTATTTAACTTTAATAAAAACTGTTTTCCAAAACATAAACAAAAAATTATTATTGTGGATATAATTTATATTTATATTTTATTCTTATATAACAATTATACATGTCCTATATAAATATAACAGTTGCAAATGCATAACACAAGCTTTTTTTCTTAAAGTGCTAAAGACATAATAGAAAATCTAATAATTAATAAGTATGTCTAACTTTGCAAGAACAGAGACATTTTGTTATATTGTCCTTTCTAGCAATATGTTGTCTAATAGTTTGTCAGGATGTTTGTTCTTCCACATACCATATTTTCCTGCATATAACCCGCTGGTTACACCAGATTTTACAAAACCCACAAGGGGGATGTGGGTTATATAAGGTGCGGGCTATATCACAATTTGTTTTACATGTATGGTAATAATATTTCAATATATTGTTTGAAAAACATGAGTAATAACTTGAACACCAACTTCGTCCACCCACCTTGTTGCCAGAATGTCGAAACACATCGGTGATTTGTCTATATTAATAATGGCAGAATGGGGAAGGTCAAGCTTCTGAATTTCCCTAGTGATGAATTGACAAAAATCATCCATCTTCTTCTCCCAAATCTCGGGTAGACGTTGGCCAACAGCCATTCGTGTTCTGATTGACAATTGGTTCCTATTCATGAATTTATATACCCAATGCACTCCCATTTTTAAAATCATCAATGTGCTTCTCTGCCGCCATGAGTTTGGCCTTCAATTTGATGGTACTGCTTCAGGTCAGCTTCAAGGTGAGGCCATTTTGCTTTAGGTCCGCAACTGGCATGTTTTCGTGGATTCATAATCTCCAGTGCTCATTTTTCTTTTCTCCAACCTTGGATTGCACTCTCATCAATATCAAATTTTTTGCCTGTTGCTCTATTACCTTTCACTTCAGTATATGCAATGGCAGTTAGCTTGAAGTCAGCTGTGTAAGAATTTTGTTTTGGCATTTTTTAAATTTAACTGAAAGAAATTATTTAAACTCAAATCTACACTTCACAAGAAAACAAGATTATTTAGAAATGTCCGAGTTTATATAGCCTGTTTCCATCTGCCGCACTGAGCAATTTATATTCAGTGGTTTCCTTTCCTTTATCATAAATGAAAATTTGTCAAATGTTTCGTCACCCATCGGATGTAAACAAGGCTTCATCACCATTTTTAGTTTGGATCAAAGAATTGTCTGAGGCAGGACCGCAACCATTATTGTTTATTCTTATCTGCTGCTGGGCCAATAACGGATAGGTTGAGTACCTGGTATCTTGATTCTAGAAACAATAAACGCCAGATGTAAAGGCGGTTTCATTGCTCTGCTATGCCATGTATTCGGCATGTGGGATTAGGGTAGTACTGTACATAGACCAATAAATGCTCGATGGCTTCAAAATTCAAAACTGCCCGCAGCCAGAATAGAGTTCGAGTTATACAAAGGTGCGGTTTATGCCAACAATTATTTACACAATACCCAAAAACCCACTGGCTTAATGAGGGTGCAGATTATCTGCATCTGCAGGATATATGCGGGGAAAATATGGTAGATCACCAGCAATATTTTGTAACTTTGATCTGATTTTTGTCAATAAAAATTTTAATTTCAGGAATATATTCATATGTATTGTAGTTCAAGCCTTTTTAATGCATAATATGAAATAATCTTATATTCAGGTAGGAAGGTTTTAGAAATATTGTTGATAATATTTTCTATATATGTTGCTGATGCTACTAGATCTCAAAATAGTTTGTAAGTCATAGCAACAATAACTAACTGGGTGGAGCTTATCATTCAAAATTAGAATCATCCATTAGGCAGTGGAGAATGGAAGGCCAGACATAATAGCATCAGCTCTTGGTAGGTAATGGAAAATGCAGGGCAGGTAGAATGGTAGTGGAGCTCTTGATAAACAATGGAAAATGCAGGGCAGGTCAATTGGCAGTAGAGCTCTTGATAAACAATGGAAAATGCAGGGCAGGTCAAATGGCAGTAGAGCTCTTGATAAACAATGGAAAATGCAGGGCAGGTCAAATGGCAGTAGAGCTCTTGATAAACAATGGAAAATGCAGGGCAGGTTGAATGGCAGCGGAGCTCTTGATAAACAATGGAAAATGCAGGGCAGGTCAATTGGCAGTAGAGCTCTTGATAAACAATGGAAAATGCAGGGCAGGTCAAATGGCAGTAGAGCTCTTGATAAACAATGGAAAATGCAGGGCAGGTTGAATGGCAGCGGAGCTCTTGATAAACAATGGAAAATGCAGGGCAGGTCAAATGGCAGTGGAATTCTTGATAAACAATGGAAAATGCAGGGCAGGTCAAATGGCAGTGGAATTCTTGATAAACAATGGAAAATGCAGGGCAGGTCAAATGGCAGTGGAGTTCTTGATAAACAATGGAAAATGTAGGGCAGGTCGAATGGCAGTGGAGTTCTTGATAAACAATAGAAAATGCAGGGCAGATCGAATGGCAGTGGAGCTCTTGATAAACAATGGAAAATGCAGGGCAGGTCGAATGGCAGTGGAGTTCTTGATAAACAATGGAAAATGCAGGGCAGGTCGACTGGCAGTGGAGTTCTTGATTAACAATGGAAAATGCAGGGCAGGTTGAATGGCAGTGGAGCTCTTGATAAACAATGGATAATGCAGGGCAGATCGAATGGCAGTGGAGTTCTTGATAAACAATGGAAAATGCAGGGCAGGTTGAATGGCAGTGGAGTTCTTGATTAACAATGGAAAATGCAGGGCAGGTTGAATGGCAGCGGAGCTCTTGATAAACAATGGAAAATGCAGGGCAGGTGGAATGGCAGTGGAGTTTTTGATAAACAATGGAAAATGCAGGGCAGGTCGAATGGCAGTGGAGCTCTTGATAAACAATGGAAAATGCAGGGCAGGTTGAATGGCAGTGGAGTTCTTGATAAACAATGGAAAATGCAGGGCAGGTCGAATGGCAGTGGAGTTCTTGATTAACAATGGAAAATGCAGGGCAGGTTGAATGGCAGTGGAGCTCTTGATAAACAATGGATAATGCAGGGCAGATCGAATGGCAGTGGAGTTCTTGATAAACAATGGAAAATGCAGGGCAGGTCGAATGGCAGTGGAGTTCTTGATTAACAATGGAAAATGCAGGGCAGGTTGAATGGCAGCGGAGCTCTTGATAAACAATGGAAAATGCAGGGCAGGTCGAATGGCAGTGGAGTTTTTGATAAACAATGGAAAATGCAGGGCAGGTCGAATGGCAGTGGAGCTCTTGATAAACAATGGAAAATGCAGGGCAGGTTGAATGGCAGTGGAGTTCTTGATAAACAATGGAAAATGCAGGGCAGGTCGAATGGCAGTGGAGTTCTTGATAAACAATGGAAAATGCAGGGCAGGTCGAATGGCAGTGGAGTTCTTGATTAACAATGGAAAATGCAGGGCAGGTCGAATAACAGTGGAGTTCTTGATAAACAATGGAAAATGTAGGGCAGGTTGAATGGCAGTGGAGTTCTTGATAAACAATGGAAAATGCAGGGCAGGTCGAATGGCAGTGGAGCTCTTGATAAACAATGGAAAATGCAGGGCAGGTTGAATGGCAGTGGAGTTCTTGATAAACAATGGAAAATGCAGGGCAGGTCGAATGGAAGTGGAGTTCTTGATAAACAATGGAAAATGCAGGGCAGGTTGAATGGCAATGGAGCTCTTGATAAACAATGGAAAATGCAGGGCAGGTCGAATGGCAGTGGAGCTCTTGATAAACAATGGAAAATGCAGGGCAGGTCGAATGGCAGTGGAGTTCTTGATAAACAATGGAAAATGCAAGGCAGGTTGAATGGCATTGGAGCTCTTGATAAACAATGGAAAATGCAGGCCTGGTCCAATAGCCTCAGAGCACTAAATAAATGGTAGAGAATTCAAGGCCAGATCTAAAGTACTAAATAAGAAATGGAGATTGCAGGGCTAGGTCTGATGATGGTAGAAGTCTAGTTATTAAGCAATGGAGAATGCAGGCCCCAGAGCTCTAGATAAGCATTGGAGTAGGTAAAGCCATGTCTAAGAGCCACAGAGCCATAGATAAGCAGCATATTTTATGCTGATAGATTGTCAAACAATGCATAAAGAAATATATAAGTTAAATTATAGAGAACAGTTTAATTTAAAGCAAAGTTGTGAGAATTTTACCTTCGCCATAAGCTGAGGTTATGTTATGTCCTGTTTGATCACTGTACACTGTGCTGTAAGTTTAGGTTCCCAATTGCAGATCTGGACCCATGCATTGAAGTAGTGGTGTGTTGGTCAGACATTGATGTTATGTTATGGCTTGTTTGATCACTGTACACTGTGCTGTAAGTTTAGGTTCCCAATTGCTGACCTGGACCCTTGCATTGAAGTAGTGGTGTGTTGGTCAGACATTGATGTTATGTTATGGCCTATTTGATCACTGTACACTGTACTGTAAGTTTAGGTTCCCAATTGCAGACCTGGACCCAAGCATTGAAGTAGTGGTGTGTTGGTCAGACATTGATGTTGGAGGTTGCTCCATGTCTTGGTTACTTGCTGCTTGTTTTTCTTGTTCTTGCTACAACAAGGAGTAATGATTTAAAGAATGATTTTTTTTTATTTACTTTAAATTGAAATTCCTAAATGTTAAATGTTTACTCTGTTGAAGTCACAGAATTCATGCTTTGGTTGAGGATATCTGAAAACCTTTGAAATTATAGCAAACATACTAAATAAATGCAAATTAGGCTAACATTTATCTTAAAATATTAGAAGGATATTTGAATCATTCAAACTATCATGACATTGTAATATATACTACAACTTTCCTCTATAGATCATTTAAAGAACCACACAAATGTGTCCTTTAGTGCTAGGTATTCCATATATATATATATATATATATATATATATATATATATATATATATATATATATATATATATATATATATATAGGTGACATACACAGGTAAAATCAAGATAAGTGTATTATAAACATTTATGGACAGATGTCCCATATTTATAGGGGACATGTATGTTTGCTGTATCTTTATGGACAGATGTCCCATATTTATAGGGGACATATGTATGTTTACTGTATCATGTATGGACAGATGTCCCATATTTATAGGGGACATATGTATGTTTACTGTATCCTTTATGGACAGATGTCCATATTTTTAGGGGACATATGTATGTTTACTGTATCCTGTATGGACAGATGTCCCATATTTATAGGGGACATGTATGTTTACTGTATCCTTTATGGACAGATGTCCCATATTTATAGGGGACATATGTATGTTTACTGTATCCTTTATGGACAGATGTGCAATTTATATTGGTGACATACATGTAAATTTAACAAATGTTTTATAAATTGTGTCCTTAAATGAACGTGTGTCGAATATATAGGTGACATATGCATGTAAATTCAAATGTTTTATAGTGTCCATTATGGGCAGGTTTCCTGTATATATCATTGATATGTGCATGCAAACTTTAGAAGTATTTTTTAAAAATTGTCTTATATGAGCAAAATTATATCACAGAACAATCGTATCCCGCTATAGCATGCTCTGTTATAACACAAATTCAGATATAACATGGTCATGGTGTGGCTACTGAAATTTCATATACATGTATTTTTCTCTACATGAACAAAATTCTTTCTTAAAAGTACGAAAGAAAACAAAAAGAGGTATTATCATTTTCGGAAAGAATTCTCGTATGATTAAAATAAAACGATCATGGTGTGGCTACTGAAATTTTATATGCATTTTTCTCATACATAAAAAATAGTGTTTTCTTCTTAAAAGTACAAAAAAATCACATCTAAACAGGGCTTTGCCAATGTCGCAAAGTGTGATTTTTTTTCTTATTGGTGGCAAAATATATCATCTAGTAATTTCTTTTTATTTGCAATGTTGTTGACTGTTTAAACTTGCATATTCAACCATTCTCTGCTTCTCCACTGGTCACCAAGTTTTGGGTGCCTGGGAACCTCCATTCCTTTTCAAGCATATCTAGTATGCATGATCCATCCATCATCCAGTACCAACTGTCTTTTAATTGGTTAAATACTTCCATCTTGATAGGTGTTGACTACTCAATGTGGGTAGCCAGACTGATAAGACACTTTCTCCCAGAAAAGCCCAAAAACTATTTTATAACAGTTACATACAACCCTATTAAGGCTACTGTAATATAGTATGGGGTAATTCAAATGATAAAAACTTAGCAAAGCTGGCACATCTCCACTTACTGATCACTGCCATCTCACCTCTGTCTGCATGAATTCAAGTCCAGACTCGGCTAACATGGGTAAGTGAGAAAGCCTGCCAGTAGATTCTCGTTGGTCGGTGATTCTTCCCTGGGTTTTTCAGGATTCTTCTTCCACCATTAATACTGGCCGACATGTATAGCTTATCTTGTGCTAAAAAATGGTGTTAAACCCTACAACAACAACAACAATAAAAAAAACATCTCCAAGAAAGAGCTTTTGAATTAATATCAATCCAGAAAGAAAGCAAGGAAAATTTAGCTGGTAAGTTAAAAATATTACCTATTAAAGACCGGATCTGTTTGAGAAAAGCCAAATTAATGTACAGGGTAGCCAATAATAGTGCTCCTGAATATTTACAATCACTATTCAAGTATAGGCTACCCAGAAATACTCCACACCTGCGATCAATGTATACCAAACATTACAAAATTCCCAAACTAAATAAGGAATTATTTTCAAAAAAAGTTTCCAATACTCTGGAACTTTGCTCTGAATAGTATTCCAGTTGAGATTAGAAATGCTCACTCAATTTCCTTTTTTCCAAACCCGTGTGTTCGAGTCTAGGATTCGGCGAATGTGGATATGTGAGAAAGCGGGTTGGTGGTTCTTTCCGGTGATTTCCTGGTTTCTTCCTCCACCATTAATACTGGCCGCCATGAATAGCCTATCGTGTACTGAAAAATGGCATTAAGCCCAACAACAACAACAACCAAACCCATTATATACAATGGCTTCAGAGATGCAGCTAAAATAAGTAAATTCCTTTGAATGAGGGCCTCAAGGTAGATTAGTTCTTAGCTAATTGAGATACATGCTTTAAAAAGTAATAATAATAATAATAATAATAATAATAATAATAATAATAATAATAATAATAATAATAATAATAATAATAATAATAATAATAATAATGTGAAGGTAAATTTTTTGGCCAGGGAATGTTTTCATTCACATTCATGCTCCAGAAATATAAAGTAGAGCACTCATCAGTCCAGCTACCCATCATTGACTTGTCAACTTTAAAAATGAATAGTAGAATTGCTAAATTGCTTGAACTCCAAATGCTCTTATTTGACAGCTTCTAGAGGGAAAAGGAAGGGTAGGAAGTCTTTTTCAGTCAATATTTCAGTTCACCAATTCTAGGTGAATTGCAGTAACTATGAATGATCATGATGGCTTATCAGTCCCTTAGTGAGAGGAAACTTTCATTATGAAAATTCAACCCCAAGAATTTCAAGCCTTTAATACAGCATGAAACAGTCTAACTTGTTTGTCTTGGGAAGATGCAATGAAAAACACATTTTGGCAGCTTCACACTTCTCCATACCTTTTACTCATTGTCTCACCAAACAAGTGAAGGCCTTTGTTCTTTGGGTCAGATTATTGTAGCTAAAAAAGTAACCCATGCAGATTCCATCAGGCAGTAGTCTTCTAGGTAATGGTGGGGGAAAGTTTACCTTGTGAATTTTATTCTTTTTACCAGTTGTTGGGTCATCAAATTTGCACCCAACTGACAAATTCAGCTATGCAATAGCAATAGGTTATTAATAATATTCCAGTCACCATATGGGAAGATTAATTCTCATCATACAATCAGGTTTTTTTCTCTCCAGAAAGGTGTCAGTTGTGCTGTAGCAACAGGTAAGTATTATATCATAAAATTAGCTTACCCACCCACCCTGCTGTAACATTTAATGCACAGCAACACAAGCACGTTATTGAATGCACAGGCAATAAAAGTGCTTTGCCCAAAGACACATCATGGAAGCAGACCTTTGCTAATCCAAAGATAAGATTTGAACCAATAGTTTTATTCAGTCACAAGACCATGATGCCTAACACTGAGTCCTCACAGCTCATTTGAAGAATTTCACAGTAGGTATTCTAGCCAAACTTTATTATTGGCTCTTCTATCAGATTATAAATAAGTTATCACCTATAAACAGATGCAACAACATACTAAAGTTTAGTTAGCTTTATCATTGGCATTTTTCTGTCAGATTATAAATAGGTTATCACCTGTAAACAGGTTTAACAAGGTATAACCAGTAAATGGAGTTGAATTGGTTTTATAACTAACACTTCTTTATCATCTTATAAACATAACATCACCTTAAAGCTGGTAAAACAATGTATTAGAGTTTACATGGGCAATTACACATAGAGGCAAGGGGATCACTTTATTTATATAATCTACTATAAATGTACATGTAAAAATTATGAAAATGTCCCCCTCAGATTTCAAATCCAAACATGTTTTGGCCTACATACATAAAATTTAATAGCTGACCACTACCTATATGTGTGCTACCCACACCCAAAAGAAATAATTATGTGTGTGCCCCAGCATGTTTAGTTAGTTTTTCCAATGACACCTCTATCAAATTATAAATAAGTTGAAATATATAAAAAGGTGTAACAAAGCTGTGACACTGGACTTCTATTAGGTTATAAAGAAATCATTGTCTATTAAAGAGTGTAGCAATGTATTAGATAGTTTTGTTGGCTTTATGACTGACACATCTTTATCAGGTATAACAATATGTGTTAGATTAAGTGGCTTTGGGTTGCACAGATAACATAATCCCAATGTCTGCCTTCCAGCTGCCTTGACATAAATATAATATTTCACATAAATGCAGTCAGTCATAATACTTGTCTATTGTTTAACTTTCACCAAGAAAATTCAGGAATATCAGCATATAAAATTAATTGGAAGTTTAAATACACACTGAAGATTTTCATGGTTACATTATTCATGTAATTTATGAACACAGTGGTCTAGATTGAACTTGCAGTGACTTAAAAAGGGTAAATTGCATCAGGGGCATCAGTGGCCCGAAGGGGTTTTGGTGCCCTTCTACCTTGGGCACCCAGGTCAACCACCCCATCCACCCCTCTGTTAGTACACTACTGTACTTTTTGACTAAATTTGCATGCAGTAGTATGCTGATCAGAACTGTCTGGAATTTTTTACCTGTACTATCAGGGAATCTGTCTTTCCATTGTTATATAAATGTTTTTCTCTGTTTCACTGTTCCATATTCTGTCTTAAAATACTAGTTTACATATTTAATTACTAGTATATTGTTTGCATCAAATATCTCATACTGATATAAGCTACCAACAGACATCTAATACAGATGTAATCTATCTTCCTCTTCCTTGGGAATAATCCAAAATAATCCAAAAACTAAAACATCCATCTACATTGACTGCATCATAAATTACACATTGAGTTGTCTGAATGAAACATCTCAGTTTCATATATATTTCCTTAATTTACCCATAAACAGGGTATCAGAATGAAGGTCTTTTTTTTCTTTCCAGGAAGAATACTTTTTTCAGTAATGTTTACATCAATTGAATTCCATCATTATTTCCTAGAATAGATTTTGATTTGCTTTTATAAATCTGTACGCTTTTGTAAATCTGTACAAATGTTTGATAGCTAGTTTTAAATTACAGTTAAGGAAATTAATTCCTGTTCTAGATCATGCACTGCAGATATTATTGTAAATTATCTAATAATCTACATGTATGAATGAAGGATGTGTTTTTTAACACTGAAAGGGAGAATGATACCATTGTACATCAATTCATTATGCCAAGAGCAATTAAAATACTGTTGCCATCAGTTAAAACAGTTCTACAGGATAACAACAGAAGCTGAGAACTTTAAAGAAAAAACTGGAAATCATGAAGACTTTGAAGCAGTAGTTTAAATATATTGAAATTTTCTATAAATTGACTCTCTTTGCTATATTCAGGCAGTGATTTCCCTGGATATGTTGGTGTCATTTTGCAAGGAAACTATAACAGACACTGAATTCATTTGAAGATATTGATGATGTTTTAGATACATGTTCTTTTAAAAACACACAGAATAAAGAAAGACCACCAGCCAGACTGGATCTCCCCAGAAATTTTAGAAACGATAAAGCAAGGAGACTAAAATCTGTAGGAAATCAAACTTAATATAGAATTTGGATGAATAAAGTTAATAATACATCAAACCAAACAAGCACATGAGAGAAAAGTGCTGGAGGAAAACCAAAATAACCCAAAAGCTATCTGGAAAGTGTTTACAGAATTTGATGCAGGGAAATTTAGAGTAAATCTGAAATTTTATCTAACAATCATGAGGGCATTTATACCTGTACAAATAATCCAACTGACATCTCAAATATTTTTAATGACTTATTTGTTCAAATTGTTAAAAAAATTTAAAGGACTAAGAACTTCATCTGATCATCTGGAACTCAAATATTTTTGTGCAAAAAAAACCTACCAAACAATATAAAGTTTGAAATTCCTGAAATGATCCAGAATTTGTGTTGAAATATTTTCAAAATGGATGATTGTGATTGGACCAAGTCTACTGCAGGTAGCTGTACCAGCAGTTGTAGCGAGCATAGCTTTCATTTTGAAATGAAAGTATTGGGTCTAATAAATTTCCACAAACTAGAAAAACATGTACGTGATTCTTTTCTCAACTTTTTGAATACTTATGATCTTATTCATGATAATCAGTCTGGCTTTCAACAAAATCACTCCCGTGAAACTACACTTGTATCTCTGAATGATAAATGGTTGAAAACATTAGATCAATGAGAAATGGTAGGCACTATTATGGTTGATTTTCATAAAGATTTTGATCTTGTAGACCATGAAATTTTGCTAAAAATGTCTCAATTCAATGAAAACTTCCTATACTGGTTAACTAAGTTATTTAACTGATAGAGTGCAAAAAGAATCTTATAATGGTCAACTTTCTCAAAGTAAAAATATTAATTGTGGATTAACACAGGGCTCTATCCTTGGACCTCAGTTATTCATTCTATTTATCAACAACTTACCTCTTAAGATTGGAACTTCAGTTTCCTCCACTGACCTTCATGCAAATGATACTACATTGTCTGAGATGGGTAAAACCAAAACCATACTTTAAAAAAAAAATAACAAGCACTCTCAATAGACTTCAGTTATGGTGCAGGGAAAACAGTATGATCATAAATACAGTAAAAACAAAAGCCCTACTAGTTACAATGCAACAGAAACAAACAAGTCTAGATAGCAACAAACTCCAGGTTCTGTTTGACGATGTGAGCCATAATATGACCTCTCGGGATAAAATTCTTGGTGTATTCAAAGGTAACAATCTTACTTAGTCTATTCACATTAAACATGTTTCAAACAAGGTTAATTCTTATCATTGGCTACTGAGGAAAATCCAAACATACATTCCTCTTCAGTATAGGGTCATCTTTTTTAAAAGTTATATTCAGCCATATCTGAACTATTGCAATGTAATTTGGGGTAGTACCTCTAATTCAAACATAACAACACTTTTAAGTCTCCAAATGTGCCATTTAATTCTAGATCAATGTATAGACTATAGACAATTTTCATGATTCAATGAATAATATAAAGATTTTAACAATATGTGAAATAATGTTTCATAGAAAGGTCAAATTGATGTATAAAGTATCCAAAAAAGCCATTCCAGTCTATGTAAGCAATATCTTTCACCAAAGAAATGCTGATGGTACTCCAAATTTAAGGTCCATAAGAAGTAAAAATTAAAACAAAAACCAAGACTAATGAAGGAATTGTTTTAAATATACTAGTCCACTGGTATGGAACAACATTCACAGTGACATAAAGCAGGCTCCTAGCATTTTCTTCCTTTTCATAATCAATGTCTGAGATGGATCAAATCTTTAGAAAATTGAACACAAGTATAATAACTGCCTGCATTTCTGTAATTTTGCATCATTTTTACAGTTGAATTTTTCAAAGAAGGATGATATTTTATATATGTTTTATGTTTTCACAGATGCCTGTGTATAAGGTACCAGGCTTGATATTTTGATTTTTAAAATCTCTTAATTACTTAGTGTCAAACCGGATTATTCACATATGTACAGTATATATTGTACATAACAGATAAAAGGCCCTAAGGTAAATTAGTTCTGTAACTGTATGAGTTACCTTCTCTAAATAAAGTCTTCATTTTTATTATTAATTTCTTATTTTTACCCCTGTCAGTCATAAACTAGAATTTCTTATGGAATAGCCTTTTGTCCATCACTGCATGATTTATTGCCATGAAATTGTACACACAGGATCCTACTAACCTCATAATGCTAAGTGCCAAGTGAAGCAATTGCAGTACCATGTTTATAAGTCTTTGTTATGACTTGAGTGTGATTCAAACCAGCATCCTCCTGCATCCAGGTTGGATGCTCCAACCACTTAGGCCACAAAAGCAGTCTTGCCCAAGCATCTTGAAAAATTTTTTTATCACTATTCCTTCTGAATGGATGATCATATCAACATAGGGTTTTCACTGATGACCTTATTATAATATCTGGTTGGTTCTTAATGAATACTTTGCTGATCTCATGTCCAGTATAGCCATGACAGCAGCCATCTTGAAAATTTTGTTTTTAATAGCAGCTGTTGCCTAGCTTGTTTTTCATGTACAAGAAATCTTGTCCGTTTGATGCAAATACATCCTTCCACAGACTGGGGAATTGTCAGTAAGATATGGTCCAGTCATGCAGGCACAGCATAGAATACATCCTTCCACAGACTGGAGAATTGTCAGTAAGATATGGTCCAGTCATGCATGCACAGCGTAGAATACATCCTTCCACAGACTGGAGAATTGTCAGTAAGATATGGTCCAGTCATGCATGCACAGTGTAGAATACATCCTTACACAGACTGGAGAATTGTCAGTAAGATATGGTCCAGTCATGCAGGCACAGTGTAGAATACATCCTTCCACAGACTGGAGAATTGTCAGTAAGATATGGTCCAGTCATGCAGGCACAGTGTAGAATACATCCTTCCACAGACAGGTGAATTGTCAGTAAGATATGGTCCAGTCATGCAAGCACAGCGTAGAATACATCCTTCCACAGACTGGAGAATTGTCAGTAAGATATGGTCCAGTCATGCATGCACAGCGAATGTGCGAAAATAATCATCTTTTCAAGGGTGCCATGTTAATAATTCTGTAAAACACATTTGGTTCTCACTTCAGCTATAACCCTAAGACCTTCCACAAGTAATACTTTAAATAGTTTTTGTTGGGTAAAACACAAATTAACTGTTACAATACACAGCAAGTTAATTATTTATTTTGGAAAAGAAAACTGAACAAAATACCATCAGCATGGTTGAAGATCTCAATCTATACATACTTACTACCTCTCATTAGTGCAAAGTGATATAATGACTTAAGACAGCTGGTTTTATATATCATGTGATTTTGTTTCTCTTTAAATAACATGTCTCAAGTAAGCTCCTGGGTGAAGATGTTAATTTATACAGGCAAATCAAGAGGCTTACACAAAAGTTAGGTGAATACAGTCATTCACTTTTCTCAATATGTACAAAAGCAAGATCTAATCTGTTAAATTACAGATTATGCCATGAAAGAATTGAATCTTTCATGTGAATAAAAAGAATTGGGTTTCCTTTCTCAGGTTTTTTGTTGTTGATTTTTGTTTACATTTTGGTTGTTAAATTTCTGTCTGATTTTGCTCTAGAAACAATCAAATACAACAGTATGACTAAGTTACAAGCCTTTAAGAAATTTTAAAAGTCTTATAGAAACAACTTGCATTAGCATTAGCAGCTATTCAACTTTTTGCTATAAAGTTATCAACAAAGAAGTGAACAGAAGTTCCTTTTGAACCAGAAAATATCAAAATAAGTGAAGCTTAATTATTTTTTTTAAAAAAAACATAAACTTAAATATCTGTTCATATATAAAATTCAAAGAAGTTAATATACATTTTTACATGGATCCATTATTACCTTTCTGCTTCCAGGACATGACTGTTGAATGTGCAAAGGAAATACCATTAATCAGACTTGTTCACTAAGACCATTGTGTTAGTACAAGGATGTGCCAAAATGTAGTACACAACATTTTTGGAAAATCTGTTATCCCATAATACATGTTAATGTGACTAAGCTATTGATCACTGGCAAAATGTCCATCACTGGAAATTATACATCCTTTAAGATTCAGTTTTTGAACTTGATGATTTTTTGTCAACCAATCACAAAGGTATTAGAAATGGGAATTTTGATTGGCTTAGAGTTAGAACTAATTCATTGAGTTGTATCATCTCCAGGCCATAACTAAAGTTTGTTAGTGGTATGTCAATTAAGATAATTGGTTGATAGAAAACTTTTATTAAATAAAGTAATATACTTTATATTAGTTATTTTTTAAGAGCTGACACCTTCCTATCATCTATATACATTATATTATAGTTGGCAGAGAGAAAATTACTTACAGAAAATTGATGGCCAAGGAAAGTGGGTAATGATTTATACACATATTTATAGTAGAATGTATAACTAAAGTGCACATTTATCTTGAGAGGACCACACACATTATGACACAATGAAACTTGTGTAAGAAAGATTTTGAGTAAACACAGAAGTTGTCATATGTAGGCAGGTGTTTCTAGGATGTAGGAGTTGTATGGAGAATGATGGAGCATTACCATTGACTTCTTAACTTTAAAGTACCCTGTCAGAATTGGATTAAATAAGCAAGTGAACCTGTGTGTCAGAGAGTTTATTTGTAAACACACATGTTCATGCTCCCGTGTTTTGTTCCAGTGACCCAGCAAAATCTGTCTCTTGAGTCAGGTCCCAGAATAGTTTATCCATGAGCCAATTTTTGTTGCACATTTGAATTCCTCCTTTGATGCGGAGTAAGTGTATATGCATGGTTATAAAGTAGGGATAGTTTCTAAAGCTATGACCCAAGGGGCTATGACCCAATGGTCTGTGACCCAAGATGCTATGATCCAATGGTCTGTGACCCAAGGGGGTATGACCCAAGTCAGATGCTGTGAAGGAGGACCTGTCATAAATATCAGTTGTATATGTAAATATGTTAGTAAATGTATATGTGTAATTAATAGGTTGGGGATCTTTATAGTTTGCAAGTTATGACACAGACACAGGGACTCCTCCTTGTGGATTAGGGACAGACCCTTAGGACAGTGTCAGTTGCATGTATAAATTTGTCTTTCATGACAAGTAAGTGCATAGTTTTATGGTTGGGATATCAAATTATGTTATGATCCTGCTGCTCTCCGGAGGCAAGAGTAGAAAAAGGCAAAAGTTGGTCTTTCAATGCTGAATATGTGTATACATATTTGTTCATTAGAGATCATGTTGGTTCAGAGTTGTGACCGAAACTTTATATCCCTGGGAGTGACCTAAGAGTCTCATTTTAAAGCCAGTCTGGCATGGGCTGACATTTGTCAGTGATCACACAGCAGTTTTCAGGCATGTTTTTTCTCATGTAATTTTGGAGCTAAATTTATGTAAAGCCATCCCCAAATGAAGATTTGAAGTTTCAGTCTTGTACCATGTAGGAGAAAGTTTGACAGATTGCAACTGCATGCAAACAGCCATGCACTGACAATATCAAATAACCACTGTAGCATTCACACAGACACAGACAATATTACACAATCCTGGCATAATTCACTGCCACAAACAAAAATATCACATAATCCCTGCACAATTCAGATGCAATATTACATAATACATGCACAATTCACATACACAAACAGTATTACATAATCCCTGCACAATTCACATACACAAACAGTATTACATAATTCCTGCACAATTCACATACACAAACAGTATTACATATCCCTGCACAATTCACATACACAAACAGTATTACATAATCCCTGCACAATTCACAGACACAAACAGTATTACATAATCCCTGCACAATTCACATACACAAACAGTATTACATAATCCCTGCACAATTCACATACACAAACAGTATTACATAATCCCTGCACAATTCACATACACAAACAGTATTACATAATCCCTGCACAATTCACATACACAAACAGTATTATGTAATCCCTGCACAATTCACATACACAAACAGTATTACATAATCCCTGCACAATTCACATACACAAACAGTATTACATAATCCCTGCACAATTCACATACACAAACAGTATTACATAATCCCTACACAATTCAGACACAATATTACATAATCCCTGCACAATTCACAGACACAAACAGTATTACATAATCCCTGCACAATTCACATACACAAACAGTATTACATAATCCCTGCACAATTCACATACACAAACAGTATTACATAATCCCTGCACAATTCACATACACAAACAGTATTACATAATCCCTGCACAATTCACATACACAAACAGTATTACATAATCCCTGCACAATTCAGACACAATATTACATAATCCCTGCACAATTCACATACACAAACAGTATTACATAATCCCTGCACAATTCACATACACAAACAGTATTACATAATCCCTGCACAATTCACATACACAAACAGTATTACATAATCCCTGCACAATTCACATACACAAACAGTATTATGTAATCCCTGCACAATTCACATACACAAACAGTATTACATAATCCCTGCACAATTCACATACACAAACAGTATTACATAATCCCTGCACAATTCACATACACAAACAGTATTACATAATCCCTGCACAATTCACATACACAAACAGTATTACATAATCCCTGCACAATTCAGTACACAAACAGTATTACATAATCCCTACACAATTCAGACACAATATTACATAATCCCTGCACAATTTACAGACACAAACAGTATTACATAATCCCTGCACAATTCAGACACAATATTACATAATCCCTGCACAATTCAGACACATTATTACATAATCCCTGCACAATTCAGACACAATATTACATAATCCCTGCACAATTCAGACACAATATTACATAATCCCTGCACAATTTACAGACAGACAGTATTACAAAATCCCTGCACAATTCAGACACAGACAATATTACATAAAAATTGTACAATTCACAGACACAAACAGTAATATCACATAATCCCTGCAAAATTGGAATAGACACAGACAGTATTACATAATCCCTGCACAATTCACAAACACAAACAATATTATATAATCCCAAAAATAATCACAGACAGTGTAACATATTCCCAGCACAATTCAGACACAGACAATAATACATAAACCCTGCACAATTCACAGACAGTGTTACATAATATAGAAAATAACAGACAGTATTACACAATCCCTGCAAAAATCACTGAGACACAGGCAGTATAACATAATCCCTGCACAATTCAGACAACAAACATTTTACATAATTATTGCAAAATGCACAGTACTACATAATCCTACAAAATTCAAACACAGAATTACATAATCTCTGCACAATTCACAGGCACAGACATTAATAAATAATCCCTGCAAAATTCAGAAAATATAACACAATCTCTCCAAAATTCTCAGACCTGTACAGTATTATATACTTCCTGCAAAATTCGCTGGGATAATAAGAGACATCATGTCTTATTAAGCAATATGGCAGAATGGCCTATACATTGCAGAAAGTGTGTTCTTGTCTATCATAGAAGTTTTTTTGAACTGCAGGATGAATATATTGTGTCAGAATCATCAAAAAGGATTTCCAAGAGCTGTTTCAAATTAATAATTTATAATTATACATGCTTTATTCACAAAAATATTTTTTGTCATTTGAAATATACCATGTTAATCTTGTATTGTTCAAGTCCATTCAGGATTTCCCTTAAGGCTATTTTTATATTTGGAAAGTTTCCAACACGATATATACTCATTTTCTGAAAAGATATCATTCCCATGGTATAGATAGAGTTTGATGTAGATTGTGACATTTTTAAGTTTCAGTTTCATTTGGGGAAACCACCTAGTTTCAGTTACTATTAATAACTTTCTATGAAAACTACTTTTACATTTGTCATCTATTTACCTATTTATATGTAATACATGTATCAGCAAAGGCCACCCCACCATGTGTGTTTCCTATTGTACTGGTTTTAAAATTAAAGCAGGTCAAGTAGTGTGTGTGTGTGTATATATATATATATATATATATATATATATATATATATATATATATATATATATATATATATATATATATAGTGATTAGTATCTATTATGTATTAAGTGATTTAAGTACCAAGAAAAAACAAAAATCAGATTTGGGATTTTTTTTTTTTGTTACCCTGTGGAAACAGGGATAAACAGGGACAATTGAGCAACCTGAAACAGGCATATTTGTGTGGCCTAATTATCAATCCAAATAAGTATAGTCTTTTTTTGTTCAGGTTTAGGTATTACTGATAGGGCATATACGGAAGATTATAAAACATTCTTTTTCCTCCTTTTCTTCATTTTCTTATTCTTCATCTTGATCATCATCATCATTGTCATTTTTATTTTTGTTGTTGTGCTGCTGGTTCTTTTTGGTTCAGCTTCTGTACCATAAAAAATCATCATTGAAAATACTATGGACTTTTTACATGTGTAATTGCTGACTACACTCTTTGAAATTTCTAAAAAATTTAATAGCAAAGATAGCCATAATTGATGATGATGATGATGATGATGAATAAGAGGAGGAGGAGGAAAAATCCTTAAAATTTACATATAAAAATTTTACAGTTTACCTTTACTATGAAAAGTGTCATTAAATTAATCGTTGTTTTTAATTTTTTAATTAGATCACAAGACAAGTTCACATTACAATTTCCCAGTTTATTTGCCTTAATCATTCATTACATCTTTGGTCTGGCATTTACAGATATCTCCTCATTTTTTACCTCACCAGCAGTCCTGTGATAACTTTTGTGTAAATTTATGGATTTTTGGACTTCATTTATTGTTTGTTGATTGTCCATTCATTTTATTCTTCCATCTCCTATTAAACATACCAACCAGGGGCCTCGAGTGGCCTAAAGTGCTCTCCCTTATGGATCACTGCCATCTCACCTCTGTCTGTGTGGGTTCCAGTCTAAGATTCCGAGAATGTGGATATGTGAGAATGCTTGCCAGTAGCTTCCCATGGGTTTCTTCCTCCACCATTAATATTGGCTGCCATGTGTAGCCTATTGTGTGCTGAAAAATGGTGTTAAGCCCCAAAAACAACAACAACAACATACCAACTTACATGGACCATATAATCTCTGTTTGTATGTCTGTTTTATTGTACATCTCTTCTGATTGTAAAGCTGACTGGTAAAACTGAAAACTAAATGAATTAGATTAATAACAGCAATCTCAGTAATAATTATTTAGAAGAGACAATGATCAGAAAAAAGACAATTTAAAAATTAAATTGATACAGTTGTGTTAAAACAATTTTTGAAGATTATTTGAATTTTTTGAGGCAAATAATATGCATGATTTAAAAACTTTCCATGCAGTAAATATTTCAGATATTAAAAAGATTGTATATGTAAAATTTAGCATGAAAAGGTAAAAAAATCAGTCAACAAAATATGTGTATTATAAAGAATACAAGCTATCATGAAATGCTGAGATGCAGATTAATTTTTAACATGCCTCTTTACATTTTTATATCTTGATATTATAGATATGAACTTAATGTTGAAGCAGATAGATGTGAAGGTGATTTTGCTTCAGAGATTTGTAAAACTTTTGTTTTTTCCCAAAATAATCTACTATTAGTTCCTGTTGAACGTTATGCATTTAATAAAACAATTCTTTTGATATTAGAGAAGAAAAACATTAAGATAAATGTTGGTGTGATTGTCACATAGCATGATCTCAAAAGTCCACAGTTTATGTTAAGATAAATGTTGATGTGATTATTACATAGCTTGATCTCAAAGTCCACAGTTTATATTATGATAAATGTTGGTGTGATTATTCTATAGCTTGATTTCAAAGTCCACAGTTTATATTATGATAAATGTTGGTGTGATTATTCTATAGCTTGATTTCAAAGTCCACAGTTTATATTAAGATAAATGTTGGTGTGATTGTTCTATAGCTTGATCTCAAAGTCCACAGTTTATATTAAGATAAATGTTGGTGTGATTGTTCTATAGCTTGATCTCAAAGTCCACAGTTTATGTTAAGATAAATGTTGGTGTGATTATTCTATAGCTTGATCCACCAGACTCACTATTTATAAGCAGATTTATGATGCCACTAAGAAGAATGTCAGAAACATTATAGTCCATGCATTACTAAGATCACAGAAAGTTTCAGCTGCAAAGAGCTATTTGAGATTACTAACAAGCTAATGTCAAGGAACAAATGTACACCACTTCCAACTACCTTCTCTCGAGTCAACCTTCTGGACCTGGTTGCAAATTTCTTCCAAGACAAAGTACAAACCATCAGAGATAAACTTGACAACACAATTTCCGTTGACTTGTTGTCACCATGCAGTTGCAATACAGAATTTCAGTAGCAACCATTAGCAGCACTTGAACCTGTCTCTATGGATTTAGTATGTACAATCGTGATGAAGATTGCACCAAAGTCATGTGAACTTGATCTGATTCTGATGTCTTGGCTGCTAGAGTGCTTGGATCCAATATTGCCTTCACTAACTGATGTTATTAATACCTCTCTCTCATCTGGGGAATTCCCATCATTTTACAAAACTGCCATTGTAAAGCCTCTGCTGAAGAAACCAACACTCAACCATAATGATCTAAAGAACTATTGCCCAGTTTCTAATCTTCCATTCATGTCAAAAATATTTGAAAAAGTTGTTCTGTCCCAACTTTTATCTCATCTGAATTCAAAGTCTTTTTAGCAATGTACAGTCTGCATATCACCCTTTCCACAGTAGTGAGATAAAGAAAGTAGTTAATGACCTTCTCTCTGCTTTGGATAGTGGAAAGATTACAGTCCTCCCTCTCCTAATGACTTGTCTGCAGCATTTGTTTGACACTATAGACCATGATATATTACTTCACTGTCTCCAGGATGTATTTGGCTTTCTTGGTATGGTATTACTATGGTTTAAGTCCTACTTGGTCAACAGGACATAAGTTGTTTCTGCAAATGGTAAACATTACAGCCCAGATTGATCTATGCTGTGGTGTTTCACAGGTGTCTTTTCTTGGACCTTTTCTCTTCATTCTATACACTCAGCCACTCTCAAGTGTCATAGATCATCATCCAGTGTCTCACCAATTGTATGCTGACACATCCAAATATACAAATCTATCCATCCAACTTTAAATACTTTATATTATTATGTGTGTGGATATCAATGTTATGTAACATGTTTTGTACATTGTATTATGTAACACTTTGTATTCATTGTATTATTATGTTTGTAGATATGAAGATTACATAACACTTTCTAGACATAATATTAATATGTTTGTAGACATGAAGGTTATATAACACTTTTTATAGACATTTTTAATTATTTGGGTGACATTTTATACCTTGTATTATTATGAGTGGACATGAAGGTGACATAACACTTTCTATACATTGTATTATTATTTGGGTGGACATGAACGTTATGTAACACTTTCTGTAGTTTTTTTAAGTGTGCTGTGAGTATGATGTTTATGTAATGCTATCAATACTTTGAATTTTTGTATCTGTGGGCATAAAGGCTATATAATACTTCATCATGCAAACATCATTACAGCAGTCACTACTGTCCAAATGGTACAGAAAGATACTGCAAGAAGACCAGGTGTTGATGAAAAGATCAGGAAGACCTTTGACAGAGATACACCACTTAGACATCTGCCAAGTTCGGTATACAGAGTGTTGAGACTGTTAGATTCTAATGATCAGATTGAAAACTGGGAGAGCCTAGCTGGAAATATTGTTGGTATGACATATAATCATTATGGTTATGTTATCTGTCATGAGCTTTACCTGTCACTTGTTTTTTACAGTTAACCACTGTCCAATGATATCTTGGGATCTTTTTTGAATAAGTACTTCACAGTGTTGCCCAAGGAATCAACGGGTGATAGGAGAATTAATGTTTAATTGTTTTAGTAATTTGTTTTATTTTTGCAACTTTAATGTCTCTAAACTAAACTGTTCTGCTCTCTAATGATGGCAAAATATAAATCATTTAAAAAAATTACATCTACCTTGTGACTGAATTTTTTTAAAAGTTATGTTTAAATTCCAAATCGCATACACATGCATCTGCCATGCTGGTAAAAAAATAAAATAAATGGGCATTCTCCAGAACATGAACTTTTATCAATACGTGTGTCAGTTGCATGGAAGAGCTATTGTCAGAATTTTATTAAAAATGATTTATTTTCACCATACTGTAAACATAATATTGAAAAGATTCAATACAGTCAGTCTGTTGCTCTCCAAGGCATACCTTTTTCAACTCATTGCATATGATTCCCATATTTTTACATGAATAACAGACAGTCAGACACTCTGCTGAAAACAATAAAAATCCAGCTGTGCCATTAAATAATGTGCCAGTTGACCATGGTCAGTGCTGTTCATGGAACAAACAGTGTGGACTTTGACATGTGGCACATTAGTGACCATCTATTTAGACATGAACAGGGACAGGGGATGGGAGAGAAGCATTTTCTAGGGTTATTTTATTTGCAGATCTGAAGGAGATTTTAAAAAACTAAGATGATGGATGGAATTTGTCCTTTCTTCCACATGTCAGAGCAAGAGTATTCCTTATTTGGGGCCAAATTTTTCATTAAAAAAAATAAATTCTAGGCACCGTTGCCTTGAAAAGTAAATTGTCATTTCCTTGTATAACAAAGGATGTGGATCAGAGCCCTTTGCACTTCATTTGCATAATATGAACCTCAGAATGATCATTTTCATTTCAGAGTTACATAAGATTCTTATATTAGTCCTTAAATGTTGCTTGCATTTTTCTTCAATATGTAAAGTTCATACTAAAAAAACTTAATTAGTTTTAAAATTCTAATTTTTTTAAATTTGTATATTTTCTAAAAATAATATGTGAGTTAAATGGAATAAAATTGGCTGATTGAAAGACATATGGCAAATAGTTACCAGATACAGTAGCATCCCTTTACTTTAGTGGCACTGAAGTGTTTTGTTTCTGCTTTCACACCTATTTATGCATCAATAAAGAAATTAACATATGGAGTATGATTTATTTATGTCGAAATTTACATTTTAAAGTCTTAGTTTAACCTTCTTTAGGACTTTATGGTTCATGAAGGGACAGTGATTGTTTTAATGTCAAACCATCAATCCATTGATCAGTATGTTACATTTATTGTTTCTGCTCAATAACTTTAGTTTTACACCATCAACCTTGGACAAAATAAGATGGCTTGCTCTTGGGATAAAGAAGAAGCCTGTTGATTTAGGGGTCAAGTGGTCAACAAGCAAGTTTGATGGGACTGCAAGAAGACAAAAATTGTGAACAATAACCTTAGTTCTACATCACATACTTAGACTTAGCATCATGGATGGCTTGTACTTGGAGTTTACAAGAACTTAGAAGCCTGTTCATTTTGGGGATGAATCATCAAAGTCATTGTGGCAGAAAAATAAAGAATTATATTTATAAAAAGTCATAATTTCTTGATAAAAATTTGCACTTTTTTTTAAAGAAAAAATCCTATAAATATTCGGTGCCCAAAATAGTTACAGTCACTGTGACTGAAAGAAACAAATCTGATTTTTGCATAACATGTTTAGATCTAAACCTTGACAAATTTTGTGGATGGGTTGCATTAAAGATAAGGAAGATGTTAAAAGGTCAATGGTCAGGGGCATTGATAACTCAAAAGAAAAAGGCTTTGTGCACAGTACATTTTCTTGAAGAGTAAGGTCCCTGATTAGACTTCTGTAGTTGACTTGCCTTAGGGTAAGAAATAAACCTATAGATTTTGGGATCTAAAGGTCAAGCTCTGTGTAAGTAAAGAAAATATTTATGCATAGTAGTTTTGAGACTGTATATTTCAAACCATTGGTCAGTAAAATATGTAGTCAGCCATGCTCTACTAGTGCCAGTATAGATGACCATTAAACATAGACTGGCATATAATATATTATTTTCTTCATGGTACACTTCATTGTTGACTGAGGATTTGAGTACCTTACATTGAGCATTTTATGTTAGTGATCATTAAATTTGAAATTCTGTACAAAAACATCCAATTATTCGTTAATTGTCATAAATGTAATATGCATTAAAGTTTAATAAATAAAAGAACAAAATGCAGATTTTTAATGAATAATCATGTAAATGTCAAAAAGATATAACTTGTCACATTTAATGAATCAAAATGTTATTAAGCAGTTTGTATGTTTTACAACTTAAATGTATTATACACCTTACACTTAGCAAACACCTTACACATGGCATATACCTTACATACACCTTACACATGGCATACACCTTACACACAGCATACACCTTACACATAGCATGCACTTTACACTTAGCATACACCTTACACACAGCATACACCTTACACATAGCATGCACTTTACACTTAGCATACATCTTACACACAGCATACACCTTACACACAGCATACACCTTATACTGTACAAAGCATGCATCATACACACAGCATACATCTACACCTTGCACCTAAGATGATGTCCATGATTCCTGATTTATATTAAACAAGTTTGCATAAGATTTTACTGGGGAGAAATTTGTAATCCCAATTAATTGTTTACTTCTATCTCATTGGTCATTCAGTGTAAACCTTTTTGGCTGTAAGAGAATCTAAATGATTTGGTCAAAAACAAAAATCATTCTTTTAAGATGAGTATGTTGCCTCCAGAAAATAAGAATGGAATTATATTCCCTTCTGCAGAGCACAACTTTCAGATTACATTCTCATGCCACTTTTAAAACTATTTCATTAGGATAGAATTCAAAGCTCATTTCCTTCAAATAAGTATTATGTTCATATGAGGTAAACAAAACCATTTTGACTAAATATTAAATTAGTGATATTTAATATAAAACAAAACTTACTAAAGTCATTAATATTGATTTCAGGGTACACTGTAGAAGATATTTGTAGATTTCGTCAAAATCCCCACTATGGAAGTCCAATGATTGCATTGTATAATGACTGGATGACTCGTGAGAGTTCCACATTAGGTCATTTAATGCAAATCCTGATAAAAATTGAGAGGGTAGATGTTTACACAGAGTTGACAGAGATAACTGGATATCAGCACCAAGAAGGTATTGAAACTTTAAAATATCTTCCCCTACCCCTCTTTCCACCCCCACTCCCACCCCCTCCCCCTCCAACTCTCTGTCCCACTTTCTTATATATCACACTATTTGTGTTACTGTATTTATTATCATTCATAAAGTTGATCTGTATTGTGATATTAATCTGTATTTTATTGTCATGTTGAATTTTGTTGAAAATGTATGTTACAGTATTTAATTCCATGAAGATGTGATGTAATTTTCTAATGCCTCAGGGATCAACTGGATATTCTTCTTTTACTCAGTCAATGCAAGCCACAGTCTGCCTATGCTGAGATTTCCGTTTTTGTTACATATGTATGAAGAAAACTACATGTACAACACAATGTAACAATCTCCAACACCTCAGTTGTTGTGAAGTTTAATGCAATTTTTCAGCACACGATAGGCTATACATGGCAGCTAGTATTAATGGTGGAGGAAGAAACCAGGAAATTACCGGAAAGAACCACCAACCCACGAGAAGCTACTGGCAAGCTTTTTCACATATCCACATTCGACAAATCCTAGACTTGAACCCACGAAGACAGAGGTGAGATGGCAGTGATCCATAATGGACATGCATTAGACCACACGGCCTCCTAACATCTCAGTAAAGTGACTTATTTATCTATCAATAAGTGACTGTGCTTGGAAGAAAAACTTTGATTGGTTAATTCAAATAGCATGAAAGATCATGCTGTGCTACAATGACAAAAAAATATTCACTAACACTAGCTGTGATTGGTTCAGAAACAAGGAAATCTTAACACTGGCAGCCATGGTTGAAGCAAGGCTTATTGTCACTCGTGGCTTGCTGAGTAATGCTTTTTACTCTTTATTCAAATAGAATTTTCATTAAAAATGATTGGTCAGTTTAGTTATTGTTATACCACAGCTTTGAATAGCAACTACATACATAGATGAGATTTTTTGTCCATCCATGTACTTGTGCCATAATTCTTGTTTTAAATCCAACTATTGACACCAAAAGCTTTTAATAATTTACAACACAACACAATACAACACAACACAACACAACACAACACAACACAACACAACACAACACAATACAATACAATACAATACAATACAATACAATACAATACAATACAATACAATACAATACAATTCAGTTACTTAGTACTTAGGCACATTGGTCAAGAAGTAATGTAGTTGAAGTACATATATTTATATCAGAGAGACATTAGAGCAGAAACAAATCTGATTATAGTTTATTTTAGTTCAATGGCATAATATTCAAGATTCAGGTTTCAGGTAACTAAGATAAACCACCTCCACACAGGTGTAAATATGATTTATAAGCACGTTATGTTACACAAAAGACATCATCTTAAAAATAAATAAAACAAAGATGAAGAAACCTTTGTGTGCATAATCAGTGTACTCTTTTCACTAAATAAGTAAATATTAATGTTCAGAGAATCCATGAGAAAACCACCTAATTCAAGTCCTTTTGTTTTTCAAGCTTTTTTGTTCTATTGACACCAAACTTGCAATATTAATGAATCTTGGGATGAAGTTGAATTGTAACAAAACTGGATTGTTGTGACCTACTGTAGCTTACAGTTCATCGGTCATTCTCCAACATTTTTCTTTTTACATCAGATTTGCATTACATGATTAAAAGTAGTTATACTCGCACGAAAAGAATGAAAAATCTTATCAAGTGTAAAGAAGAAATAATTACTTAAAATAGAAGTACACAGTGCTGTTACTTCCCATTAGCTACGAATTCCCACTTATAGAGGACACCAACAGTAAAAGACATACATTTATCCCCACAAGACGAAGTACATGCTTCTTGTCAAAAAATAAAACACTATAAACTATGGATATGGAACATTTAGATAAACTAACACAACTAATTTACTGTTCAGCCTTATATTGATATGTGTTCACGATGCACTAGATTTTGTGCTATTAAACCTGTTCCATTGTTTCAATTTGTTTTGAAAATTTCCGTTAATACAGGTAAAAATGAATCATTGCAGACTTTCCTTATGTCGACTGACTTTTAAAGAATCCAAAGGAACCAAACTTGGCTTCCTTATGTCAACCGACTTCATAAGAAAAAATCGGCACACTTAAAAGATACCGAAGTTAGTTTCTGAGTTGGTTTGCTTTGTAATAGAATATTTGATATTTTGTTTAATATTTAGTTTAAGCAAGGATTTTTTTTTGCTCGCTACAAGTTACTCGGTACCAAGGCTTCTATTTTTTTGCCACATGTAAGCATAATTGATGTTTGCAGGGTAACTTACTCTAATGATACATGTACTTTTGTAACCCATGCTAGAACCAAGATTATCATTTGCACTCACAGTGAATGTATTTTAAAATAATGATTCTTATTTGTGAACTACAGTCATATAGTTAGCCTGGACACAATGCTATCTTGGTCAGTTTGCACCTTGTTACTTATCATGCATGAATGGCAGGTGCCTTCAAGCATTCTGGTGATATTTCATCTTTCTGCAATTTTTTTAAATGCCATAAGGGCTACACACTACAGTACAGATGCATATGCAAGCCTGCATCTGCTATATATATACTGAGTTTGTGGATATAATTTTATTATTAATAAATTTTGCATGATGAAAAAAGAAGAAATAAATGATAACAATGCAAGGTTAGTTTCTTTCATTTTATTTACAAATAAGTGTTTATCAATTTTATTGGTCGGGAGGGGGGCAAAAATTCAACACAAAGCTATTTCCATTCTTATTTGCATGAAATAATGGAGCAAATACAATTGACAGTAGTGACTAGTAATGACATACTTTCAATTTACACATGCACACACTAAGACAACTTGAAAAATAAATACAAACAATAAACTTAGCTGGTAAAAGCTTCATATTGCAGCAACTCAACACTTATAAAATGCTGAACATTATTCTCTCTCTCTCTCTCTCTCTCTCTCTCTCTCTCTCTCTCTCTCTCTCTCTCTCTCTCTCTCTCTCTCTCTCTCACTCACTCACTCACTCACACACTCACTTATGTAATTGAGTGTGTATTATATGCAACAGTGTTACAACCTGAATCCCAAAATTAAATATAGTTGTTATAATATCTCATGTACACTACCCATAGAAACATGTAGATGTATTCTGTAGAATATTATCTATTAATTATTATTGTTTTATAAATCAATATTGATAATCTGACCAAAAGACTTAAATTGAGAATGTTATTGTGTAGATGCATATACTTTTTTAGCATACAAATATAAGTATTTTAATTAGAATGAACAAGATATGTCAGTTTGTGTATTCACTTGTATATATGTACATTACTAAGTATAATTATTTACTTTTGAAGAATATCAAGATAGTTTAGTTTGTTTAAATATAGTTTTTTCCTAAAAACTATTCTTAAAACCTATCAAACATAGTATCTACTTATTGTTTGAATAAAAAGAACTTGTTCAAACTATTGTTAAGTTTGGCCAAATTGTCTTTCAAGCTGCACCAAATTGTTTTAATTTCAGCCCAATTTGAGCTGAATTGTCTTGGACCAAATTTTCTTTGGGTCAAATTGACTATAATCCAGCATAAGTGATACAACTTTTCCATTCCTCACTCATATTCGATCCCACAGCTTCAATCCACTTTTTTTTCTGGTCATCAGGTTCTTTCAGAAAACAAGAACCCTATTGTCCCATTTTCACTCCTTTGGTTACATCCATTTGCAAGACAGTGCACCATATTTGTTGTACAAAAGCATGGTAGTAAGATATGTCACATAGACATTTACATGGGAAATTAAAAACTTGAATGGCTAAGATGAATAGAAGGGATAAATGTTTATCATATCTGTGTTTGGCATGCGGAAACTACTGAATGTTTACAGGGATTGCTGAATAATTTTTTCATTTAAAAAAGCAGATTTTTCAGTCTAATTAGACATTTTAATGGTGTGCATACATAACTATTGTGTTTTAAGACTATAATAATATCACACATTTGTACAATATAGGTGGCCAGTGACCTTTAACAAAATGTAACAAGAATCTTAATCAATACCTTTTCACCTTTTGCCACCAGAGTTGCATTGTATGCTCATTTCATGTAAAGATGAGCTTTGTCACAAAACTGGGTAACTTTGACCTTTTTTTAAGGATTTCATTAACATTTGTTCTAATGTCTGTACCAGAGATGCAATATGAGTGTATCTGGAGTTGAACAGTAAAACATGATTACTGTAATCTATTTTATTTCAAGGGATTATTCAGCATTTTGTTTAAACACATTAAATGCATTATTGGAGGGCAGCAATCATCATTTGGAACAAATTACAATGATTTGATATTATAAGACACATATACCTGACTAGTGCATAACATCAACAAGAGTGTATACCTTGTGATTGTCCAATGACAGCAAAACTCATTCCTGCCAAGTGTGTCAACTTCCACCCAATGAGACTCCTGTCTATTTTTATGAACTCAGTTACCGAACTTCATGAAAATATACTTTGTGTGGGAGTATAATTTATAAAAAAAATAGATCCTATATTTTTAAGGCTATATTCTTTTACATATATATATGTCATATACATTTCATGGAATTTCACTGTTGTTTTCTTTTATATATTGATTTATAGTATTTCGTGTTTATATTTATTTGGAATGGTTTATTGTTCTTATAATTTTTAATTTTTTATGCAGATTTTTAACTTTTAATTTTGTAGAACTTGACTTTTTATTTCTACCATGCAACTCTTATTGTTCTGAGATGTGACTAAAAGCTAAAGCATGCATACCACAGATGTAGGGTTATCATATTATTATCAGCACTTGTAAATACATGTATAAAGTTTTTTTATCTCACCTGTCTAAAACCTGAGTGAACTAATTGTATGATCTTCTCTGTCTACTATGGGTTGTCCATCAGCATCAAATGTTCAGGCTGGAAAATTTTATCTTTTTACTTTATGTTACCACTAAATAAGTAAAAATAAACTTAAGTTGCCCAGTAGAAAGATAATTTGCCCAGAAAAAAATTCTAATATACAATGACTTTAACATTATGCACTAACAATTTTAGCCAGCCTGTCTTGAGAGGTGTTGAGATTTTCATTTGTGAAGTGAAATCATTGATGACATGTAACAAGCTGCAGATTAATTATATAAACTGAAACCTTTCTGATTACAACACAAAGACTTTCTTATTTGCATCCTTTACCTCAAACAATAAATATCAGCAACACCTACACTAGCCTTCCCCTGCTCTCTACCCTACTCTGGCTATCCATTCATTCCAGAATCAAACACAAACTTTGTTCTCTGTGCTATGTTTCACTGACGGGCTCCAGTCCAACATACCTATCCGACCTCACCCATGTGGAATGAATTGCCCACTGAACACAAAGACAGTGATCTCATTCAAAAGCACTCTCAAAACTCATCTATTTTGACTGCAAGAACAAACTGAAAGACCTAATAATGTTTCCTACTTTAAATGTTTTCAGCATGTTTTTTGTTTTCTGATTTCATGGTGTTTTTTATGTAATTATATCATTATATATGTTTTATGTTATATATGTTTGTCTAATGTTGTAAAGCAGTTTGAGCTTCTAAAGATTAGGTGCTATACAAAGTCCTCATTATTATTATTATTATTATTATTATTATTATTATTATTATTATTATTATTATTATTATTAGCAGTAGTAGTAGTAGTACTAAAAGTAGTAGAAGCAGTAGTAGTAGTGGTAGTAGTAGTATTATACTGTTAATGGACTCTCACAAGAGACCACCTATTTTGAGAGACCGGTGCTTTGCAAGACTGTCTAAAAAACCAGGTTCTTGCACAAATTTACTGATTATAATCTATAGTGTTGTGGTTTATCAGGAGAGACCAACTGTCTTGAGAGACCATTGAATTTTGGTGAAAAGGATTAGTCTTTCAAGACAGGTTCTGCAATATTACTTTGTTCTTGAAAAGACGAATATATGGGTAAGTGATTACCAACACTGATTTGTATTGGTAGGTTGTTGTTTTATTTATGCAACCATTATTGTTGTGGTAGTTGTTCTTGTAGTTTATTGTTTGTTACTTCTGATGTAGTTTAGACAAAGAAGCACTTTTGCATTACCATGAGACTACCATGTACTGGCCTGTAAGTTGGGTTCAAGGGAAAACTGCATAGACCCAGATCAATTGCTGCATAATGCATTTAGCTGATCCAGGTCATTGCAGTTTGATAAGAGTAATCAGTAGAACAAACAACATAGATTCAGATCTGCCTGTACATTTTGTTGTTTGCGGTTGGGTCAGACTCAAAAGCAAGTATATAATGCACCTGTTTTGTATAATATAAACTAGAAAACTAAGGCAAAGGATTGTCTAGGTATTAATTGAATTATCAGATTTTTTTTTTCATTTAAATTTTAAGACTATAATACTGCTGGATGGTGTTTACTTTCTAATGAGTTGTGTATAGTACCAAAATTTGCATCTAGGCAATTATGTTTATTATAGCCTTTGTGTTCCTTTCTTTAGCATTAAAAGCTATTGACAAAGAGACAGTCCTTGTAAGTGCCTGTCTGCACCTTACTTGTGGCAAGTGAGTCTTTGACCAAAATGTCTAGTGAATACAAACTATGTCACTTTTGCTATCATGGCATTTGATCATGTTTCTCAACTCTCATATAATGAAGATAGTAAGGTAACATTGTCTTCACAACAAATGTTTTTCATAATTTTTACTACAAAGAAGTAAGATTTTCAGACCTTTCTGACTTTTTTTTAGTCTTTGATATAAAAATGGCTAATGACAGACATCATTTACACAGATTTATTAGGGTGCAAAGTCTTGAAACTTTAGATGAGTTGAGTGTTGATGAACATTATTGGACAAGTTGATGAAGATCGTTGGATAAATTGTATGTTTATGAATATTACTGGACAAGTTGGTCAGTGATGAAGGTCATTGGACATGTTTGATGCTGATGATCATTGGACAAGTTGGATGCTGAAGATCACTGTGAACTGATAATTTGACATATTGAGAACACCCATCAATTAAGGGAGAAAAAGAATTTATGATGAATTGCTTTTCTAATCCTGTAATTTATTCCTGGCACTCTTCTATAGATATAATACAGATAGAATTCAGATAAATCAAGAAACACCTGTTACTTTTCATAAAATTAAAATTGGGATTGTAAGAATGTGTTTTATAATCAAGTCTAAACAAAATTTTGGCACAATATTAGAATTTTGACAATGTATTAAATTATAAGCTTTAGAACACTGAGCTGTTTGCAGAAACTTCATTCAGTTTTTCAATTAAATTCAATCATATTTGACACATACAAGTAGTAGAAGAAATGCATGAATCAGAACAATTGAAATAATTTTGAATGTTGACATAGTAATCCAGTTCAGGTTTCTAATAAAATAACACTATATGGTTATGTTTGGGCACTGGGTAGTGTTTTATATTTTGAAATAAAAATTTAAAAAATTACTTATGTATGAAGAAAATGCATTTAGCTTTTAAATAATACTATATTTGACTTGATTTAATAGAACATTAAAGCAAGCAAAACTTAGAACAATTAATATGCATTTGACAGGTATAACAGAAAAGCATTTCAATGTTCGACTTTTATGTGCTTGTTTTAGATCCCAAATACTGTCTTTCAGTTGACAGCTTTTAAAACTATTATTCAGTCTGCATATGTGCCTTAAACACAGTTGCAAATCTCTGTGCTCTATATGCCTTAGACCATTCAGTTGCAAATCTGTGTTCTATATGCCTTCGACCATTCAGTTGCAAATCTATGTGTTCTATATGCCTTAGACCATTCAGTTGCAAATCTCTGTGCTCTATATGCCTTAGACCATTCAGTTGCAAATCTATGTGCTCTATATACCTTAGACCATTCAGTTGCAAATCTATGAGCTCTATATGCCTTAGACCATTCAGTTGCAAATCTATGTGCTATATATATGCCATAGACCACTCAGTTGCAAATCTCTGCTCTATATGCCTTAGACCATTCAGCCAGTTGCAAGTCATTATGCTTTATAATCCTTAGATCATTCAGCCAGTTGCAAGTCATTATGCTATACATGCTTTAGACCATTCAGCCAGTTGCAAATTTTTAATGCTATATATGCCTTAGACCACCCAGCTAGTTGCAAGTCATTATGCTATATATGCCTTAGACCATCCAGCCAGTTGCAAGTCATTATGCTATATATGCCTTAGACCATCCAGCCAGTTTCAAGTCATTATGCTTTATATGCCCCTGCTTTCCATTTGTAACAATGAATTTCCGACAAAAGTACATGTTTGGGTCAACCCTGCTATTGCTTCAAAGTAGTAAATCAACTCCATTTTATGCTATTCTGTATCAAAATGAGTATTTCTGCTAAAATTTATTAATGATAAAAATATTCTCATGAATTGTTTTCATTGGACTGCAATCTGGACATAACCAGACAACTTTTGTAGGATATAAATTTTAATTCAGACTCTTAACACATGTTTGTTGATTATAAAAGTGTCCAAGATAAAAAAAAAATTCTTATTACAAAATATGCTAATATTGACAGTAGTTTATTGTCTTTCATGCACACACATACACACACATAAACACATTCTAATATGTGATTCAATTTCAGCATTTTATTTTTAAATTTTTTTTTTAAGGTTCCCCTTAAAAATGTTGAATATAATTCACCAAAATATTATAGAAGTGTCTGACATAATTAGAAAAAAAAAAGCAATTAATGACCTCTTTAGAAAAATGGCTCATCAGACTAAAGGTTTACAAAAACATCTTGACAGGAAGCCATTTGAACTTGTATAAATTATGCTATCTCTTATGAAATGTGGTTGCTGTTATCCCTCTTCCTGCTCGACGACAAAAAGCAAACACATTTCAAGGACTCTAATATTTGTACACATGCCTTAAAATATGGCTGCAATTTATCAAAATAGACAAGCCTGCTAGTTTGGACTCCAAGTACCCCACAAGCCAGAAAACTGGTCATCTAGAAATAGAATACTGTATATACTTTAGCCATTTAAATAATGTCAGTTATGTAGATGATCTTAGAAACACTTGAGGCTCTTGTTACATATCTTAAAATTACAATAGTTATTTTAATGTGAAAAAAGGATGTTGATATTGTCCTACCTACCTACCTTTACATATGTAGTGTGCATGCATGCTTGCATGTGTGCATGCATACATACATTCATGCATGCAGACACACACATGCATACATACCAAGTGGTCTAAATCGATGTCCATTAATGTCCATTACGGATCACTGCCATCTCACCTCTGTCTGCGTGGGCTTGAGTCTAGGATTCCGCGAATGTGGATATGTGAGAAAGCTTGCCAGTAGCTTCTTGTGGGTCGGTGATTCTTTCTGGTGATTTCCCAGTTTCTTCCTCCACCATTAATACTGGCCGCCATGAATAGCCTATCGTGTGCTGAAAAATGGCTTTAAGCACAACAACAACAACATACATACATACATACATAAATACATACATACATACATACATACATACATACATACATACATACATACATACATTGCAATTGCTGGGGTGATAACTTCTGGCTGTATAATGTACAGAATCACATTATAGTAAGATTAATGTGCTCCCATTGTCAATGAAAACTGAAAGCTCTAGGTTTCTGAATTAGTGTTAACTTATGTTTGTCAACTGGTTGATCTTCTGAGTAGTGGCCAAAACAGGGAGACATGACAATATTAGCTGTGTTGTATCCAAGAGCATTAATGGGCTTTCCCTGTACACCTGTACATATGAGTTTATCATACTAAAGCTGCCACTATTTCAATATGGCAAATTTTATGCAAAATTATGCATGAAAGAAATTGTTATACTTTTCAAATGATAAGTAGTTATATTTCATTCCAGATAATGGCAAACAGACAGGTAGACACAACTATCCACTTGAAAGATTACCTGACCCTGTAAATGCTATGGAAAATATGGGACCCATTCAACTTGACCCCAGACAAGGCGAAGAAAACAGAATAGAAAAAAAAGGAGACTTGCCAGATTCTAAACAGCACATAGGCAGAGGGCCATCTGGCCCTGGAAAAGGTATTTATAAAAATGCAAATGATTTAGTGAATAAGAATAGTATCAAAGTAAATTCTGTAGCTAATACAGAAAAACATTCAAAGTTAATTCATCTGAAATGGAACTAAAGGTTTTATGTTTCTGAGTAAAGGCAAGTCTTTGAAAAGCAATTTGTTGGAGCATTTGATGATAAAAACTGGGAGCAATGATGAGACTGTGTTATATTTAAGAATATTAGTGTGGTTTCCTTATACATTTCTTTATACATATGAGCTTATATGTTAGGTGCCACTATTTTAGTATAAGAGGAACTTAGGCAAAATATGCCTGAAAGAAATTTTCATATTATTTTCTCAAGTGGTTTGTTTCATTCCAGATAATAGTGTGCAGAATGGTGGAAAAAAACATGCACATGAAATACTGTATAAAAGATACCCTGAACAACCTATAAATCATACAGAAAATGCTGGACCTATGAGCAATAGTCCCAAACAAGGTAAAGATAACAGAATGGAGAAAAAAGAACCGGATCTACCAACTCCAGAACGGCACATAAGTAGAGGTGGATCTGGCTCAGGAGAAGGTATTGATAAAAATGAAAATGATTTAATGAATAAGAATAACGTAAAAAGAAATTCTGTAGAAAGTACAGAAATATCATCAAAAGTTCTGTCACATGAAAAGGATACTGAACATGTTATTTGTTCAGTAGTTAAGGCAAATATTGAAAAAGTTATTGTTGGAGCACTTGATGAACATCCATACCAAATAGAAGAACAGGATTCGGAAGATCACAACATGTCAACAGAGTCTGAAGAATCAAACTCGAGAGTTGATTCATCTCCTTCAAACCATACTCTTCATGTTGACCCTTGGAACAACTACAAGGAATTTCATAAAGAAAAACACCATAACAAAGATGTTTTGACTTCAGAAATGAGGAAAGAGGAAGAAAATAAGATAAACAAAGTAGAACAACAGGATTACAAGAGTGATGAAGGACAACTAGATCAGAAAGTACATGATGAAACTCCATTTTATGAAATGGTGCCTTCTCCAAAGGATGCTTCTTGTTCAGTGATGTCAGAGGAGGAAGACACAAGTGGTGATTCTAAACAAATGAATGAGAGAAAGAAATATACTGATGAGACACTGGAAAATGGGCAGTGTGTGCCTGTCCTGACAGAGAGGGTCTCTATGGAAACCAATAAACCTATGACAAGCACATTGGAATTCCAAGTCTTCCAGAAAGGAAAAAATTCACCTGATGAGCATATGATCGAAAGAGAGCAAGAGCCATCCACAGCTAAGGAGAGATTTACCAATGGTATCATTGACCAAATGAGTGGCGGACAAGATGGAAAGCAGAGTCCCAAAAGCATATTAAATGAACAAGTGGCAGGAATCAAAGAGGTTCGGATGACTTCATCTTTGCTACCAGAAGCACATAAGGACTTTGGCAGTCTGGGTTTTGTTCCTATGACCATTGAGGAAGATCACAATGTTGCTAATCAAGGCATCACATTTTCCCATGACGGAGATACCATTGCACACCAGGGTAATGCATCTTCACAGCAAAATAATGATTCCTACCTTGATGCTGAAGAAGAAAATACTCATGGTCAGCAACATATTGTCCATGCTGAACCGGTTGATATTCCTGCTGCACAAAAGGACACAAATGTAAAGAGGGATAGTGGTTTTCAAGCAATGGATGATATTCAAGTTCTACAAAGTTCTTCTGTACAAGGAGGCAATAGCTCTGAACAGCAGAATGACATAAATGGATGTAACACAAGTACAGCTAAAGGATGGTATTTCATCATTGGACTTGGTATTATCATTGGTGCTTGCTTCATTGTAAGAAGGGTGAAGAAAAGTTCTTGAGCTGTTTCATAAAGAGACTGTTAATTTGCCTAAATTTCAATTTCGTGAAAATGAAGTTGCTAAGATTCAATGGATGTTTCACGTTAATAAAATGCATAATTAGAGAATGGAAAAAGTTTTATAATAGATAGTTACCTACCAGTAAAGGAAAGAAAAATGCCTTGTCCAGCAGCCTGGGCAAGTAAAATTATTTGCTATAGTCAATATTAAGCAATTAATCATGTATGTCAGTAAAATCCATGGCCTCCAGATTACAGTTGATACAGTTTTAGTCAAGTTTGAGAAAAACACACAGGTTAGTCCCAGGTTAAATGAACTATGTTTATAAAAAAAAAATTTTTCTCCAACACAGATTCAAATCAAAACTAAAGCATCTGATTGGCCAATTTCAGATCACTGATCTAGAAGAAATCAAACATATGATTGACTAATTTTGCACCACAGATTCATCAGATGTTATAATTTTGAGTCTTTGTATAAAAATGGGGTTTTTTGTTTGTTTTGTTTTTTTATATAATTTTGGATCAAGTCCAAAGGAATATGGTAGTCTGTTTAATATAACCTTAGGGTTAGACCCAAAGAAATACTGTGTGGTGATAAAAGGTGAACTCCACAGGATACTTTGGTCATCCCCACCATACCTGAATGTGACCCTTGTCATTGCTTCTATTTAGCAAGATATGAAGACATGGAAAAATAGTTTAGAGGTTGGATTACTAGACATAAATGAGTCATTGCTGAAACACATCACTGAAATCTGAGAATGTCCTTTATTTTTTGCCTAAGGCCACCTACCATCAATTTTTAGTATAATCTTGCATATTTAAAATACCAGTTGACTGGTCACACTAGTTATTGTCTTGCATATTCAAAATCCCAGTTGACTGGTCACACCAGTCTTATTGTAATGCATATTCAAAATTCCAGTTGACTGGTCACACTAGTTATTGTCTTGCATATTCAAAATCCCAGTTGTCTGGTCACACCAGTCTTATTGTCATGCATATTCATAATTCCATTGACTGGTCACACTAGTTATTGTCTTGCATATTCAAAATCTTGTCTGGTCACACCAGTCTTATTGTCTTGCATATTTAAAATTCCGGTTGACTGCCTAATTTCATTTGACTATTCACACCAGTCTTATTATCTTATGTATTCAGAATTCCAGTTGACTGGTTACATTGGTCACACCAGTCTTATTGTCTTGATTTTAAAAATGCTATGTAGGAATCATTATATTGTTGAGCCTGGACAGATGAATATCAGATATTCTCTCCATTTCTTCATTTTCTCCTTTTTTAATTAGTCATTTACCAGCATGGCCAGATAAGTGGTTAGTTTTTGCTGTATACACGCCCATCATCCAAGTTTGTTTTAATCTGCACTAATGATACCAATTAAAGTTCGGTTACATTATATTAGGACAATGACTGGTAAAACTGGCAAAATTCTAACATAATATTAATATATGTTACAAAAAATTTATATCAGAGCTGGATACCACATAAGTTTCGTACCATGCTATACAGTATTTATGAATAGTGATGTATAGTGAAAATGTAACATAGTATGTGTAACCAACAAAATATACAGCAGTAAACCAGTAATACTGTGCACCTCTCAATTTTATCACACCAGTATATTTGTATTAATATTTTTATATTTTTCCTGTGAATATTGAAATGGTATATTGTACCCATTCATGAAGATGTTTAACCTGATATTATACTTTGACTGCTCAATACCATATATGCTCGCTTATAAGTGTAGTCAAACTGCAAATAACAAAGATCCAGATCTGTATTAGCATAATGCACCTGCAGATCAGAGTCTGTGTTATTTGATCTACTGATTACACCAAACAAACAGAACAAACCAAGATCTGCCAGTGCTTTGTGCAACAGCAGATTTGGGTCTTTACAGATTGCAGTCGGATTCATCTTATAAGCAAGTATATATGATACTTGTTCATGATAAACTCAATATAGAGTTAAAATATGATACATATATTAAAATATTATAATACACATTATATGACCAACCTAGTCTCGCAACCTAGTCATGGTTCATCTGTGAAGTATATCTTAATATTTGTGCACAGGGGTGGAAAAATCTGTTGCTAAGCAGCCCTTTACAACCAAATTTTCTTTTCAGGCATCTAAGTGTATCAATGTCATGGTGATGATCTTGATAGAAAACCAATTAATTAAATTGTGGCTTGTATCATTGTGAACTTGTCTACAGGTATTTTGCTGTTATTCATGTCAGGTGTTCATGTTTACAAAAGATCTTGTACCTACCTTGCAGAGTCTTTTCTTTCCTTCTTTCAGAGTTTCTTTTCTATTTTTATTTATTCTGTTGTTTCAAAAGGATGCAAGATAATGCTAGGGAATATAATGTAGAATGGATTTGTAACTTGCATGATTCATTGATATGCAGTAGCAGGGGGGAAAGTTTAGGAGATGAAATCAAATGAATTGGTGAATATAATTTTATAAAATAATCATTGGTATAAGTAAGAAAAGAAAATAAACATGTACTTTATATTCATATTAAAAATATCTACAAGACATGTCAAACTATTAGTTATTCAGGACTGATAAAGAATACTACATTTATATCATAAACAGAAAGATTTGTCCTTAACACTTGACAAATATTATATGCTGAGCAAAGATAGAATAGTCATCTTAATGCTTATTTTAGAACTTTTAAACTTGTTTTTATCAGTGTCAGAGTTGCTAGTGCCACAAAAGCATATCAATAAACAGCAAAATGACAAACTAATGGTGTCAATTAAATCATACATTTTTATATCATATATTGACAAATGCTTGAATAATTTGGCACAAAATTTGAATGTCTGATTTCTGATCCAATAATCTGGTGATTTAAGCAAGTAATTATGAACTTGTCAAATTTTTCCACCCCTAGTATATGTAACAGCAGATTATATTGCAATTAGGACTTTTCTTGGATTACAACTAGGAATTTTATTGTCCACTTTAACACTGTAATGTTTTTGTCACTTTTAGCACTTATTTATTTTGGTATAAATTCAAAGTATTTATCAATTAATGTATATTGGTTACTGTGCAGTCAGATAATACATTAGTTCTACCAAAACATCAATTTAAGGAAATTATTATTATTATTATTATTTCTTGGAACTATTGTTTTCATTTAATTGTGATAGAATCAACACTAGAATCAAAGGTTGATGATTGTTTTTTCCAGTGATGTGATATTGGTTGACAATATGTGAACTGTTTGATCTGTGATTGTACTGTATTTGATCTGTGATTGTACAGTATGTAGATAAACTGGATGTAACCCATTTGCTAAATGCTTGACAGTGGCCTTCATCTACTGGCCATGATTGTATGTAGTACATGTATTAAAATGGTGTTTCTGAATTAGAAGGAAATAGAATATCATATGAAAATATATTTATAGTCATAATTGTCTCCAGAATTTTTGTTTGCGTTTTGGGGAATTTCATTGTAGTTTTATCAATTTAGTTAACTGCTCTGATGGCCTAGTGGTTAGAGGGTCCGCCTCGGATGCGGGAGGTTGTGGGTTTGATTTCTGACCGAGTCATACCAAAGACTTACAAAAATGGAACTAACAGCTGCCTCACTTGACACTAAGCATTAAGAGGTTAGTGTTAGGACTGGTTGGCCTGGTGTCAGGATAATGTGACTGGGTGGGACATCATGCTACATCTCTGCAGCATGATGCCCAAGTGCTAGACATCACTGTAAACTGCCACACTGCAGACATCGTAGTGATATGACTGAAAAATTATTAAAGCTATGTTAAAAATCATAAACACATCAGTTCACATCAATTTAGTCATATTGCTATGATTCCTGCAGTGTGGTAGTATAGTGATGTTGAGCACTGGGACATGATTGCTCTTTTTAGAAACATTTATTAATGAATACGTCATTAGCTGGGCAAGTCCTTTCAGCCAGTATGACACATCAAATGTTTTGGGGTGAATGAAGTTAACCTGTAGAAAACCATTGATCATTGACCTTAGATGTGCAACCACTGACCCCTGCCAGAAATCAAACCCTTGACTGCATTGATGCAAAGTGAGCACACTGCTTCTGTGCTCTTGAGGCCTCGTAGAGATTTTATGAGCAGATGTCTGTTGTTTATGAAAGGACAATGTAATAGAATGACCATTTTTAGCCGACTGATATGTGGGCCATGTAATCAACCCCAGGCACTGGGAGCCAGACCTATGTATTAATGCCAACCCATTCATATATACCCTGTGCCACGAATCATACAAACTGAAGTTAACAAATAATTTATACTTAGGGATGAACCATAAAGGACATCCGCAAAACATACTGGAATACACACAGTAGACCCAAAGCAGCTGTTCAACACCGAATATCATAGCAGAATATACTAGCTTGTGGATGTCCATAAGGTCCTTTACACCCCCTCCCCCCTTTTCTGCAGCAGTCTGCTTTTGAACCCACTCCCCCCCTCCTTTGCGGACATCCTTTATGGATGATCCCATATGGCAGTCAGGAAGATGAATGGAAGTTGAAACAGACATTTCTACCAAACAAATAAAGAGAATGCTTTCACCAAACTTTTAAGTGAGTGCAGACATGTTCAGTGTAGTTAGTGCAGACATGGCAACATCATGATTGATGATATGAACACTATCCAAATACTATCCAAAATTATGGGCAAATTCATAGCAAATCATAAAACTTGTATGGAAACAGTAGAACTCTCTTCCATTAGAAATTCAATTTATGTTGAACATAAAATTCTTCATGTTGTTGTTGTTGGGCTTAACGCCATTTTTCAGCACACGATAGGCTATTCATGGCGGCCAGTATTAATGCTGGAGGAAGAAACCGGAAAATCACCAGAAAGAACCACCAACTCACGAGAAGCTACTGGCAAGCTTTCTCACATATCCACATTAGCGGAATCCTAGACTTGAACACACGAAGACAGAGGTGAGATGGCAGTGATCACTCGGCCACTAGGGGCCCCTTCTTCATGTTGCATGCATGCTCTATCTGCATGTGTTTGTGTCCTGGCTTGGCCAATGTTTGAATGCAGAAAGCTTGCAAGTAGCTTCCTATGTGCCAGCAATTCTTCGCAGTTTCTTCCTCCACTAAATATGCTGGTCACAATGTGCTAAAAAATGGCATGAAACCCACAAAATAAACCGCACAGACCCAGGTCTGCCTTCACATAATGCACTGGCTGATCTGGGTCAATGCAGTTTGTTAGGGAGTAATCATAAGAACAAACAACATAGACTTAATCTGCTGGCGCTTTATGTTTGCAATAGGATTACAACTATAAACAAGTACATACTGTAATTTAGGTAAGTACTCATGGCTATAATTCTCTTAACGGGTCTCCTGAAAATAGTAAATTTTCCAGATTCAGCTTGAACGGGCATACAGCTCTTGTTGTAAATATTTTTTCTTACATTTTTAGTTTACATTTCCTACATTTTACATTTCTTACATTTTTAGTTTAGATCAGCCTTATCAGATCTTGGAAGAGTTCAGTAATAGCGAGATAAATGAGGTGATCTTGAATCCGGTTGTTACCATTTAGGAGACTATTTCTGGTACAGTTGTGATAAAAATCTGGAATATAGGAATGTATCATCAAAATTTCTGACCAGTTTAGCAATGAGCAATATTATGAATATTAATGAGGTGATCTTGCATCTAATTGTATGAGCTTGTTTGTTCAATTCTGGAGATGAGTTTTCTCATCCAGTTTTTTTTAGAATTGGAATATAGACTTATATCATCAAAATCTTACACGCACAGTGAAAGATAGTAGGCAAGACCCATGCATAATACTGAGGTGATTTTGTATCTGATTGGCATAGATTGTTCCATTCTGAAGTCCACATATTTTTTCATCCAGTTTTGATCAGACGTAAAATATGTGCTTGTATCATAAAGTTCTTGGAAGATAATGAGCAAGATTGATGCATATGCATATAGATTTTTACTACATTGGAGATCATGGATGATACTGGTTATGAGTGAGATCCATGCCTGTTAATGAGGTGATCTTGCACCTGGTGAGTTGGGCTTTCATTGATTTTATTGACTAAAACTAATCCAATTTTTATCAAACTTGTTAAATGGGCTTCTATGACAAGATATCCAGTGAACTTTATTATGATCAATATATATGCATATTACTGTTTGTGATCCTGCATCCAATTGGTTGAGCTTTTTAACAATCAAGAAATATTTTCAACTTATTTTGATCGAATTTGAGATAAATAGGCTAATATTATTAATATGTTGACAAGTCTTATTGTGAGTGAGATCTATACATATTTATGAGGCAAACTTGCACCTGAATGACTAAGATTTCAAGAGGCTATCTTTTATAGAATTTAGATCAAACTTGGTAAATAGGCTTATATCTTCTCTTTTGGGTATGGCACCACTAAACACTTATATAACTGACAGTGGGACATATATTTCTTGAAGCAATCCAGGCTTTATCTCGGTTTCTCCCATTGATATTTACATTTATCTGATTTTGATCTTTCAACATCAAGATATAGTATGAGTTTAATATGAGCAAAATCTATGAATATTTATGATGAAATTTTGTATCTGATTAGCAGAGCTTGTTACCACTCTTAAGATTGAACTTCAACCAGATTGTGCTCAAAGTTGGTAAATATGATTATCTAATCATCGTCTTAAACAGGTTTAGTAAGAAGTAATATCTGCAAATAGTAATTATATGATCTTGCATCTGATTGGTCAAGTCTGTTTCCACTCTAGAATTAGAAACTGTTTCTCATTGAAAATTGATAAAACTTGGTAAATTGGTTAATGTCATCAAGATATTGGATGAGTTTAATCAACAGCAAGAAAATCTGCATATTATTTATGCTTTTATGTTTGGATTTTTGTAGCAAAAACAGGTAAAATCAATATTGTGAGAGAGTTTATATTGTTAAAATACTACACATGCCAGCTTTATGCTTTATAAAATGTTTAGGTAACTTATGTAATCAGGTGAGTAATACCATGCCCACTTGGGCCTCTTGTAAAGTTATACAGACAGTAATTGCACAAAATAAAACACAAAAATAGTATTATTAGGAAATTTCTAACAAATGTAATTTCTAACAGATGAAAAAGCAAATTCCAGGTATGTCTACCTGTGTTCCTTTAAAATATGGGAGTGTAGATCATGTAGATAAACAGGCTTGCTGCTGATGGTGGTATAGTAAATGGATAAGGACATCTGTAAAGGTAAATACTGCTGGTATAAAACAATGATAATGGAATATTTATTCAGTCTCAACATAATTGCTGGAAATAAAAACAATTTAAGTCATTGTGCTTAAACAGAAGTATGAGAGTCAACATTAAGAATTCAAAACTCCCGTAAAAGATGATAGTAAAACTGCATTGAGATTTTATCAGCACAAATCTCCATATAAAATTTCTTTAAATCAATATTAGTTAAGGGAATTAATGAGTGAAAACTAACTCCAAACATCAGGGGCCATAACTCTGCTAAATGACAGAATGCTGACAATTCAGTTCAGTTGAGGCCTCAGCATTGTCAAGCCACTACCAAATTTGTCGATTTGCAATAATATTTTTAGAGTTTTCAGAAGTGGTTGGATCTAACAGTAGGTGACCATAATTGAAAAATGATTATGTGAAATGGTGACAGTCCAAATTAATCAAAGTCTGGTTGAAAAACAATAATAAATGGAGATGCAATATGGAAATTAATGTGGAATTGACAAATTGAAGATTCAATGCACTGAAAGAGGGCAGGAAGGACAAATGGAAAGAATGAATTAACATCCCATATTTCTTATGAAAAGCTGGGAACAATACATGGGTAATCAGTAGAACAAAGAACATAGACCCTGATGAGTCAGGACAGGTTAAAAGTAAGGAGAAGAAAATAAGTAGTACACAGATGTATATTTCATTGCATTTATTTATTTTTTTTTAGATATGTATCTCCATGAAGATGAATGTCATGATGAATGACAAGAACATGTCACATGATAAATGACAAGAACATGTCACAGCACATGAAGACCAAACAAGAAGCCTTATCAATACCAGTGGGTTATCAATCTATGGTTAACATATACTTACTTTACATCACTGTGGTGTTAACTGTCATTACTTTAACTGGAAACATTACATATCACATAATACTGAGGTACAAACTGAATGTGAGTAATGCATAATATAATTTGGTAATGAAGATATCACGATTTCACTGACTGGTTTTTAATCAACATATTGTTCAAATAACAACAATGTTAAAAGCTATGACAACTGGTAATTGGTTCTTGTGACAGCTTAGATATTTATCAATATATATACAATAAAAATATGTACATAGAAAGACAGACAGACAGAAAGAAAAAGGATAAAGAACTAATGAAGGCATATGAATAAATTAAAGTTAGTACAGTCTATCTTAGAGCTGTAGTTTTTAGTTTTGAAGAAAGCATGCCAATGTTAGAATTTTTAATTTTAACTAAGTTATTTTTCTTTTCAAAAAAATTGATGTGCCTTTACAGAAAATGCAGGTATGTATGTGTGTGTGTGTTCACAAGAATACTTGGTATATAAAGCGTAATAAAATTTCAATTGTACAACTTTTCACATACTTGTGGAATGCTTGGAATAAGAAACAGAATTCACCTAAACATTGTCATGGAATGAAGATGATGGCTAAAGTATGATTTTGTATCTATAATTTTTTTATCCATTTTCCATAAAAGGGTAAATGTTCAGGAATAATGCCAAATGATTGGTTAATCAATGGAATTACACCTCTGCATACAGTTCAGGATTTTACATTGCAACTAACTAATAAGGATAGAATTCTGAAAAATAAAATGTTTTATTTACTACTTACCACAAATACAAATATGAAATGAAAAGAACTGTCCTAAATTTCAATTCAGACAAAGAAAATGTTAGGTTTCTAAAAAAGAAAAATAGTCAAAGTTTTGGTTGAAAGCTTTGGGGGTTTTCCCTTCAAATTTACAGATTTATTAATGACCGAGTTGATGACAAGTTAGAATGGTGCTTTTATTTTGCAATCAATGGTTTCATACAGTTTTATCTGCAATATAGCAATATGAAATAAAAATAATTTTGTATACTTTTGATCTGTAAATACAATATAATTTATGTTTCCCTATTTTAGTTGCCAACTTTAGTACTTTTGTTCTCTCTTTGGTACAGTACTGAAGATTATACCATAAGAAAAGTCTACAAGGTTGTACTTTTTTTTTACACAAAATAAATTAAAGATGTAAATAAAAAAAACGTTTAAGAACATATATGCATCTCCATGAACAGAAATTGCTAATTGTAGTTTCATTCTGATGCAACAATGTTTTTAAAATTATATTATGCTAATTTTAAGAATCAAATTTAATGGGATCTTTTTTGCAGCAAAGAAAATGGTCTTTGATTTAGAATTGCAAATGTATGATTAATTTGCCTACATTGAACAGATTAAAACGAATGGGCTTCATTTAAAAAAAAAGAAAAACAAAGACAAGTTTAAATTAGCATAAAAAAAGAACTAGAAATCTCTCTAAGTACTTCAATTTCTTAAGATTAATCTCAGCTCATATTGTTAATAAAATGCCCTTGTCTGTATGAAAGAAATCCAAGTCCCAAGTGCCTGATTGTATTTTTCATAATATTGGCAATATGGCACATGTATTATGGCCAATGCATTTAAGTTATATGGTATGTGTGATTCTAATTTTGTGTTAAAAAGTAGGTCTAAAAAATGTCACTAGTAAAAAGTTCAAGGGTCTATTCTGCCCTTCAAAATACAAATAATGAATCTGACTTTTAATTGATGATTCATCTATATTAGTGAACATGATGATCAGCTCAGTGTTCTACTGACCATGTACATGAACAGCTTCATGTCATTCTCAGACTGAGCAATGATTACCTGATAATGCATTAAGTAGCATAATAATCATGAAAATAATCTGATTTTAATTTTAATTTACAATACATCTATATTAGTGAACATGATGATCAGCTCAATGTTCTACTAAGCATGTAAATGAACAGGCACATGTCATTCTCAAAATGAGCACTGATTAAAGATAATGCATTGAATTGATTCATCGCATGTGTGAATTAAGTTTACTTGTTTTTCATCCCTAAATTCACTTTTGTGTGGAATTTATATTTTTGGATGAAAAACATTAATGTAACAAACTGTCTGTGCACAAATATTTTCCACAAAACCATACTGGTGTAAAGCAGAATCTATAGAAACACAAGAATCTGAGGAGTCAGAGATACAGTCAGTGGAATTTGAGACAGAGATACAGTCAGAGAAATTAGAATGTTTTCAATTACACAATTTGTATTGATTTATATATTTCTTGTTAAGACCTTCACGTTTTAACTTTCCATCACAACTCTATAAGAGTTTTCTCCCTTGCAATGATCCAGCAGGCTCTTAGGAAGCTCATCAGATTCTAACACAATCAAATGCATAAACAAACTCCAGCAACCTATCGTTTGGGACATACAGCTAAACCAGTTAACATTTAGCACAGTTAATAGCACTTTTGGTGAAGTCTGTAAAGTTTTGACTAGGAGGAAGGTTGTGATGAATCTCCACGAATCTCTTTGGCTTCCCCCATCAATGTTGTCAACATCTGACTCAACTGGTCCTCTTCCTTCTTAAGATTTGATGATATTCTGTGCTTGCTACTACTAGTTTCTGAAAGTCAAACAGTATGGAAATATTTTCAACATTTTCATATAACACGAGTTGTGAATCCTGATGCTTGAAGTAACCCAAACACAACTGTTCCATGACTGTTAATGGTGGTAATACCAGTGCTAATGATGACATTAAAGCCATTTAAAATGTCATAACAATATCTCGTTATATGACACAAAACTATATTTTCATATAAATGTAATTTTTAACTGAAATGCCTTTTAGAGATTTTATAATGGTATGATTGCACTTTGAACTTTTAACCAACATATATTATAAATCAAGACAAACTGTCATGACCCTGATCTGCCATTACATAGTGTATATTATTTGTTTTACTGATAACTTCTTACAAACTGCATAAACCCAGATCCACCTGCACAGTATGTGACAGCAGATCTGGGTCTTTGGATTTTAGAGTTTTGTCTGACTTGTACACAAGTACATATGGCGACAAGTGATCCCTTCATGTCCAGCCTGCCTTTTTTTCAGTTTGAAAACAACAGATTTAAAATCAACCTTACACCAATATAATCTCTGTTCAGCTTTGGACAATGCAGGACAATAATCATAATTTCAGACTTCATTTTAATGTTTTGAACCCAATTTCATAACAATTTACACAGATTATCAAAACATTTAGACTCCAAACAGAATATTGTTATAAAACAAATATTTTAGTTCTTTATGCAAATTTATATGGCTAGTATATTTTTCTTTTTAATCATTACAGCATGGAGATTCCTCTTAATCTAAGAAAAAGTTACTAAGAAAGCCATTTAGAACAATAACTGAGCAAGAAATTGTATCTGACATCTCACGAAGTGATACATAGGTGCAGATTTTAAATCATGCAATAATATAACTGGGTTATAACTTAGGGAAAAAGGTGAACTTTTTTTTAAAAATCTCAATTAGAACTGAATTTAATCTTCACATATTTTATTAGTTCAGTGGTTGTTCATGCTGGATAAGTCTTCAGATGCAGATTGTCATGAATTTGCTAAAATTTTTATGACTAGGATGTTCTATGGAATATATCAAACTCCATGGAATAATTTTATTTTATTCTAGGAAAAGAAAACAAAACATCCATGATCCCTCTCAGGGATTAACAAAAGTTAATTTCGTAGTCACAAAACTGTGTACCAACCAGGTGTTAATTAAGGATAAAACAATTACAGTTCTAAAGTTTAAGCATGAAAACTGCATCTTGTCAATTATTGTTGTTGTTCATTACCACAGAATTTTTACATTTTTTGATAGATGATTAATATTGTAATTTAGCTGTATATTAGCATGGTTTTAGTGCAATAATTTGAAGTTAACCCTTTCATCACTAAGTGACTATGTAGGCATAGAGTCCTCAACACTAAGTAACTTTGGAGTTGTAAAGCAAAATGACTTGTGGACTTTGAAACAACATAACTTTGCCAATGTTAAAGATATCTGGCTAGATTAGGTGTCAAAATCAAGGTTAAAAATCAAATTTTATGACTAATTCAATAAAATGTGCATATCTATTACAACTGTTAAAATCAGGTACAAACAGGTAACAACAGGTAAAATACAATTATTTTATTACCTCTTAGAAAACTTAGAATGTTCTCAAAATTTGTTCAATTGACCCTAGATGTACTAGTGAATAATCACAGTAACAACACAAGTCTTTCTTTCATGGTGTCCATAATATATAAAATTCTATAAAATGAACCAAAATGATCTCCAAGGTGAGATCTGTCCACACACCTAAGTGACCTATATCGCTTCTGCCATGTTTGATCGTCGCATTGAATTTCGTTAAACGGACAATTTTTCCAAAAAACTTCATCTGAATAGAATATTTGAAAATAATCCGAAGCTTTCCTAGAGCCATCTAACTCTCGGGTGTGCCCAATTCTGTCAGAAAACTGAAACAAATCTCTTTGGTTTTCGGGCTTCATCCAATAAAAAAAACCCACGTGGAGCGTACAATTCCTCTGTTTCAAAACCTTCAAAGTCATCTTCATCGTCATCACTGTCACCCACAAGTGCATTCCATTGTTTCTCCATACGTCTTCCCTCATTGTCAAACAAATTTATCAGGTCAAAATTATTTAAATCCTCCGAAAACTCCCCTCTAAAAAAATCCTTCAAACGCCGCCATTTTGGATACAAATTTCAGCATTCGGAAAAAACGTTAAAAGTTCCTACTTTGTTCGTTATTTCTAGTTGTATACAAGCTAAACTCACGAGATAATCCAAATATAACATCTACATTACCAGATGGAAGTTATTAGAGGTATTCCGAAAGATATTTAGTCGGGTACTATAACGTTAACAAAGATCACTGCCCCAGACCGAAAACTCAATCCATAGTGTTGAGGGACTACTTCCCCTGGACCTCATATGCGGTTTGCCGTGATGAAAGGGTTAATAAGCTTCTAGCTATATAAATTTACATAGAGATCCTTTAATTTGTCAAATCATGAACAATGCAATCCACAGAAGATCCATTACACTATCTTATCACCTGTGGCTGCCAGCAGTGATATTTCCTAATCACTTGTGGCCTGTGGCTACCAGCAGTGATATTTCCTAATCACTTGTGGCCTGTGGCTACCAGCAGTGATATTTCCTAATCACCTGTGGCCTGTGGCTACCACCAGTGATATTTCCTAATCACCTGTGGCATGTGGCTACCAGCAGTGATATTTCCTAATCACCTGTGGCCTGTGGCTACCAGCAGTGATATTTCCTAATCACCTGTGGCTACCAGCAGTGATATTTCCTAATTTCTCTCTTAATGCATACACCTGCTTAACCATCACTGTAAGCATGAGAAAATTTCCTTGCAATGTTGACCCAACATGACCTATCATACCATCTGAAGGAGTGAATCAAAGTTTTCTTCCACAACCAGTCAGTTATCAATCAAAACATTTGTTGATGTATACAAATTTGTTACACTGTTACTGACTTATTTTTCTTGTGAACTCATGAAAACAAGTACAATCTTGTTGCAGGCAGCCATGGGTAAAAACAATCCTAAAAGTCTGACCATGGCTTTCAAATGATGGTCAAATCATCTGGGGATGGGGGCAATTGACTGATGCAGAACTTTATCTCATTTGTTCAATTTTATTTACCAACAATAAACTTCATTTATCAATTAGAAGAATGTTATGTTCATTGATATTGGTCCCCTATGTACTACCAATGGTTATAAAGAAAACTTTCCAGTATAAAACTACCATAAACATTAACTACAATCTTTTCACTTGTAACATTTTTACCTACAATGTTTCCAGAAAAATATCTTTTTCAGTAAATGCATTGAGCTTTTTGGAAAAAGGATGTATTTTTTATTACAATGTTGCAACTTTTGTGGCATCTTTATATATTTTGTATTGCATTTTAACCAACTCTCCAAGACTGTCAATAATGAAAATAAATACATTACATACCTGCCAACCCACATACTGTGTTGGGGGTATTTTTAAAGTCAGAGAGTTTTTTGAAAAGGAGATGGGGTGTTTGCATTCAATTCCCAAAAAGAGATATCTTATAATTCAGAACAACAATTTAAACACAAGCCAAAAAAAAAAAACAAAAAAAAAACTGCAAATTCAAATCTGAGTGAAAACATTATAGCTTTCTCTGAACCATTTAATACATTTTATGAAAACAGATGGTAGATTTCAGATGAACAATCAATCATCTGAGGATTATCTTTCAAACCAGAATATTTTTCTTTTATCCAAGATAACATATGCTTTACAACTAATATAATAGATTTAATTAGTTCTATTTGTTTAAAAAACTAATTACATAACTGAAATTGTTTTCAAAACAGCCCGCTCTGCTCTGCCCAACACCCTCAGATCAAATAGTCTATCCCAAAACAAAAAATATGACTTACATACACACATTCAACCACACAGATATTAAATACTATTTTAACCATATGCAGTCTTTACTGCTCTCACTAGTTCAGTGCATCAAAATTCATCTTCGCACTGACCAGAGACAGGATGGTGCTGTTCAAACTTGTGTGAAACGTATTGGACATTTCTTAAACCTTAATGCATTAACCAAAGGAGTTGTGTTTAAATATGTATTGGACATTTCTTAAACCTTAATGCATTAACCAAAGGAGTTGTGTTTAAATATGTAACTTTTGGGGCTGAGCATTCATGCACTGACCTGATGCTTGGTGGTGTTATTATATCAACACATGCTGTAGTCACCAGGATGACTAATCTCAATATGGTGTATGCAGAATGTAAAAAGAATAAAATACTCCAACCATGCTGCTGGGCTTCAATAGGTCAAACTCCATCAAGTAGGAGTTCTAAATTTTTGCCCACTCTGTGGATGGCTCATCCTACCCTGACTCTTATTCATTGCAGTCTTTCAACATTTTCACTTTGAAAATGAACTTCACTTATACAAACTACAAATACTGTAAAAATCTCATTTTAAAGAATATTGCTGCTGATCATGAACTTAAAAGTAATCTTTAATAAAGTTGACTTATATATTATCAAGGCAAGAAAGAGTAATAATGTTTATTTCATCAACCAATTTTGAAATGGGTTGTTCTATTTTATGTACTTTACCTATGCAAATCAGTCTACTTCTTACAAAGAATTCAGAACACAACATCACCATAACTATTGTCAGCTAATCAAATAATCTGTGCAAGGGTGGTTGCTTATTTCCAACTAAACCACCTATATGACAATCATAAACTGCAAAGAGGGGAGAAGTTTTTGTTAGAATTAATCATAACTGTTTATACAGGTTACAGGCATATATCATGGTGTCAAGAAAGGTCTCTTTTTTTTTTGTTCAATGGTGAAAATTGTTTTCTGAAGCAAAAACTGTGTCAGGGTACTATAGGCAAAATTTTGTTCTTTTCAAACTACATGTCACCCAATTATCATGATGAAAGTGATAATTACCCCATAATGGGGTATACATAGGTGACATTTTCAGGTCATATAATTTAAATAGGGGATACACAGGTGACATTTGCAGGTCATATAATTTAAATGGGGTATACACAGGTGACATCTGCAGGTCATATAATTTAAATGGGGTATACACAGGTGACATCTGCAGGTCATATAAATTGCACAGTACTTAGTTAAGAGGAGGCTTAAAATGGGGTATACACAGGTGACATCTGCAGATCATATAAATAATTGCATGCAGATCCATATTAAGCTGCATAACAAGCTATTCACACAAGATTTTTTAATAGGAACCAAAATTTAATGCAATGGGCAAGAAAATAGTATTAATGAATTTATATCATACACAATCCAAAATGATTTCATACTTTTATTGCTTTAAAAACAATTACCTAATGGGGTTTCATCATAGATAGAACTTTTCCGTATATTAATGCCTTTACGTCTGTGGGGCGAAGCCTCTGCTATGTCCATCATATAATCACAGGCTTGCTTCCATAATGCTGAAATATATAACTATTGATATTAACAAATTCGGATAAGTGATTTTAATTTTCTTAATTTGTATATTTTAAGAAGATAGATTATGTAAGCAGACAACTATAAGTCCTTAGACGAAGAGTAAAAATCATCTGAAAACAGTATTTCCCATAATTTAGACCAATCATCTAAAAACAGTATTTTTACCAATAGCTCATTGTTAGTATTTATGTCACAAGTAGTTTACATTTTTTTAACACTGAAACATTAATACTTTAAAAACATTGAAATAAATTCAAAATTTTTTGACAATATTCAAAATATGACAGCATGAATCCTAGAGGTGAAACAATACACCTGTGCTGCGTAATGATACAATTCATGATACACAGCCTACAATGTGATACATTATTGATACACATTAACTTGATGGTCTTTACATCTATGGAATATCTGTCAATAGTGCCCATTTATGTCATTTACTAGCTTTATTCCAGAATGCAGATTACAGACATGTACTCAACATTATGTATATGCCATCCTCATCCATGACAACAAAATGACAATTTGTTACCTGAATAAGACAGCTCCATCTGGTCAGATGCAAGACTCACTTTAGCCAGCAGACTGAGGTAATTTGGTCAAAATATATTTACTTATTAATTTTGTTTCTTTCAAATTTAAACCCCTATTGGGAAATATAGGTTTGTAGCACATGTTCCCAAATGGATAAATTGTTTGAAAAAAGAAATGAAAATAAGTTTTGGCTTGGCATTCTACTTTTTATACATTTGCTAAAGAGTGACTGTCTTGCATGCTGTCTATTTTTGTACATAGGACTCATATTTAACATCATTTTGGGACTCAAATAACCCACTCCAATTACCTGATATACTTCAAAATGGCAAACACTTATTGTCATCATCACTATCATCAGCCAGTATCCTCATATGAAAATGAACTAAGCTGGGAAACGGCCACTTTTGTGGGTAACTCATACTTTAAACACACATTTATAAAAACTTCCATGATGCAAGTTCAAATTAAAACATAATGCTTGTACCAGGGCATAATGTGCCACTTAAATTTAGTTTAACAAACTTATGTCATGTGACATGCAAATTGCAAGTTCCTGGTCAAATTTCATCAATGCTGTAGTTTCACCTGTCAACAGATTCAAGACATACAGAATGTTATACCTGCAATTTCTGAGATTCTATATTATCTTCCTATCAATTTCATACAGGTATGGCTCAATGTTAGGGCATTCAAGTTTGCTTGAGTGGCTAGTAATGGCTACCCTATGCCAACACTACATTTTTTTGGTAAATTCAAACTTTTCTATAGGCACTTGGCTATGACCCAACACCCCAACATAAATGTCCAAATATCAATACTGGGGTGGCAAGGGTAAGAAAACTGACTCCTTTTTGCCTAAAAAGCAGATGCAATAAAATGATTACCATGGATTTGGCAGGTGGGGTGAGGGTAATATTACTAACCATGACACTTGGTCTTAATTTGAAGGCAAGTGAGTGTTGTCACATCCTTTTCGTTCTAACTAACGAAAATGGGTGTGTGTGCCTGCAATAGCTGTCTCAGATGAATTCTCAATTTAAAGAATAACAATGCAAACAACTAATTTTTTAAGACTGCTGAAGATTAAAAAAACTTGCATACGGCAAATATTGTTTTGTATCAATATATTGATAAATCTTTTCACCTCTAATGAATCCTGACAATGACTATTAAATAAAAGGTTTTAATACATACAAAACTCACATGTAATATGAGTGGTCAAATATAAAATCTACCTATTTTTTCTAAGCTGGGTCCAACTGCTTAGACCCATATTGACCAGTACATTATGCTGTTTGTAAGGACTAATTAGTAGAACAAACACAGACACTGATCTGCAAATACATTATGCAATTTTGTTTTAAGTAATCAGTAGAACATAGACCTTGATCTGTCAGTGCATTATACAGTTTGTAAGGAGTAATCAGTAGAATAAACAACAGGCACATGATCTGCCAATGCATTATACAGTCTGTAAGGAGTAATCAGTAGAACAAACAAGACAGGCCTTGATCTGCCAATGCATTATACAGTCTATAAGGAGTAATCAGAAAACAAACACAGGCCTTGATCTGCCAATGAATTATGCAGTTTGTAAGGAGTAATCAGTAGAACATACACAGGCCTTGATCTGCCAATGCATTATACAGTCTGTAAGGAGTAATCAGTAGAACAAACAAGACAGGCCTTGATCTGCCAATGCATTATACAGTCTGTAAGGAGTAATCAGTAGAACAAACACAGGCCTTGATCTGCCAATGAATTATGCAGTTTGTAAGGAGTAATCAGTAGAACAAACACAGGCCTTGATCTGCCAATGCATTATGCAGTTTGTAAGTTGTAATCAGTGGAACAAACAACACAGGTTATAATCTGCAAATATATTATGCAGGTTTTGAGGAGTAATCAGTAGAAGAAACAATTGATTTGCCAATGCATTATACAGTTTGTAAGTTGTAGTCAGTTGAACAAACAACACAGGTTATAATCTGCAAATATATTATGCAGGTTTTAAGGAGTAATCAATAGAACAAACAACACAGACTTTGATCTGCCAATGCATTATACAGTCTGTAAAAAGTAATCAGTAGAATAAACACAGGCCTTGATCTGCCAATAAATTATACAGTCTGTAAGGAGTAATCAGTAGAACAAACAACACAGGCCTTGATCTGCCAATGCATTATGCAGTTTGTGAGGAGTAATCAGTAGAACAAACAACACAGGCCTTGATCTGCCAATGCATTATACAGTCTGTAAGGAGTAATCAGTAGAACAAACAACACAGGCCTTGATCTGCCAATGCATTGTGCAGTTTGTGAGGAGTAATCAGTAGAACAAACACAGGCCTTGATCTGCCAATGCATTATGCAGTTTGTGAGGAGTAATCTGTAGAACAAACAAGACAGGCCTTGATCTGCCAATGCATTATACAGTCTGTAAGGAGTAATCAGTAGAACAAACAACACAGGCCTTGATCTGCCAATGCATTATGCAGTTTGTGAGGAGTAATCAGTAGAACAAACAAAGACCCTGATCTGCCAATGAATTATGCAGTTTGTGAGGAGTAATCAGTAGAACAAACAACACAGGCCTTGATCTGGCAATGCATTATACAGTCTGTAAGGAGTAATCAGTAGAATAAACATAGACCTTGATCTGCCAATGTGTTATGCAGTTTGTAAGGAGTAATCAGTAGAACAAACACAGGCCTTGATCTGCCAATGCATTATGCAGTTTGTGAGGAGCAATCAGTAGAACAAACAAGAGGCCTTGATCTGCCAATGCATTATACAGTCTGTAAGGAGTAATCAGTAGAACAAACAACACAGGTCTTGATCTGCCAATGCATTGTGCAGTTTGTGAGGAGTAATCAGTAGAACAAACACAGGCCTTGATCTGCCAATGCATTATGCAGTTTGTGAGGAGTAATCAGTAGAACAAACAAGACAGGCCTTGATCTGCCAATGCATTATACAGTCTGTAAGGAGTAATCAGTAGAACAAACATAGACCTTGATCTGCCAATGCATTATACAGTTTGTAAGGAGTAATCAGTAGAACAAACACAGGCCTTGATCTGCCAATGCATTATGCAGTTTGTGAGGAGTAATCAGTAGAACAAACATAGACCTTGATCTGCCAATGAATTATGCAGTTTGTGAGGAGTAATCAGTAGAACAAACAACACAGGCCTTGATCTGCCGATGCATTATACAGTCTGTAAGGAGTAATCAGTAGAATAAACATAGACCTTGATCTGCCAATGTGTTATGCAGTTTGTAAGGAGTAATCAGTAGAACACAGGCCTTGATCTGCCAATGCATTATGCAGTTTGTGAGGAGTAATCAGTAGAACAATCACAGACCTTGATCTGCCAATGCATTATGCAGTTTGTGAGGAGTAATCAGTAGAACAACCACAGGCCTTGATCTGCCAATGCATTATGCAGTTTGTGAGGAGTAATCAGTAGAATAAACAACAGGCCCATGATCTACCAATGAATTATACAGTCTGTAAGGAGTAATCAGTAGAACAAACAACACAGACCTTGTTCTGCCAATGCATTATGCAATTTGTAAGGAGTAATCATTAGAACAAACAAGACAGGTTATAATCTGCAAATATATTATGCAGGTTTTAAGGAGTAATCAGTAGAACAAACAACACAGACCTTGATCTGCCAATGCATTATACAGTCTGTAAAAAGTAATCAGTAGAACAAACACAGGCCTTGATCTGCCAATGAATTATACAGTCTGTAAAGAGTAATCAGTAGAACAAACAACACAGGCCTTGATCTGCCAATGCATTATGCAGTTTGTGAGGAGTAATCAGTAGAACACAGGCCTTGATCTGCCAATGCATTATACAGTCTGTAAGGAGTAATCAGTAGAACAAGCAACACAGGCCTTGATCTGCCAATGCATTATACAGTCTGTAAGGAGTAATCAGTAGAAAAAACAGGCCTTGATCTGCCAATGCATTATACAGTTTGTGAGGAGTAATCAGTAGTACAAACACAATCTTTGATCTGCCAATGCATTATGCAGTTTGTGAGGAGTAATCAGTAGTACAAACAACACAGGCCTTGATCAGCCAATGCATTATACAGTTTGTAAGGAGTAATCAGTAGAACAAACATAGGCCTTGATCTGCCAATGCATTATGCAGTTTGTGAGGAGTAATCAGTAGAACAAACATAGACCTTGATCTGCCAATGCATTATACAGTTTGTAAGGAGTAATCAGTAGAACAAACACAGGCCTTGATCTGCCAATGCATTATACAGTCTGTAAGGAGTAATCAGTAGAACAAACAATTGATCTGCCAATGCATTATGCAGTTTGTGAGGAGTAATCAGTAGATTTCTGACCCTGATCTGCCAGTACATTATGCAGTATCTGAGGAATTATTAGTAGAACAAACACAGACCCAGATCTGACATTGCATTCTTGTTTACAACTGGATCACTCTTATATGCAAAGTATATTGTTGTTGTAGTTATTGGGTTTAACACCATTTTTCAGCACAAGATAGGTTATACATAACAGCCAGTATTAATGGTGGAGGAAGAACCAGGGAAAACTCTGGAAAGAACCACCGACCCACGATAAGCAATTGGCAAGTTTTCTCACATACATTTATTACCCAAGACCAAGACTCAAATCAAAACAGACAGAGGTGTGATGGCAATGATCTGTAATGGTGAGCACTTTTGACAACTTGGCCACTTGAGGCCCCTCTATGCAAGTATGTATGGTAAAACAGAAATATTTCAGTTTTTCAACAAATTATTTTAAACATTAAATTACAATGACTTAAAATGGATTGTATTAGTGTAAAAGTGCTAAACAATTATCTTTACCACCATTGATATGCTGAAATCCATAGAAAAATGGGTTCAATGACATGATATTGGGTATTCCATTTAAGTTTCAGTAGCAGATACTTTTTTTATTGAGATATAAGCCTCATTGGTATGATATCATTCTTGAACTTTCCAAGATGAATCAGGCTTCTAAGTCAAAATTTAACAGCTCTGTAAAAGAAGCACTTAGATATAACATCATGAAGAAATTACAATTAGACATTACAAGCATTTCTGCGAAGCAGAGATACTGGTAATTAAGCAGTATAGTGCCTTCAATAAGTTGTAACAGACCTGAAAATCCCAATCTTATATATGTAATTGTTGTGGATTAATTTGAGGCTAAAATAAGAATGATTCTGCCAGCATCAGTTTCTTTTTGAGAGTCTTAATGGTACTTTTAACACATTATTAGCCAATGAAATGAGAGTAATATGAATTTTGCAAAAACACCAATACAGTCAAACCAGGCTAGTCTGGTCAGGTATCAAAACCAAAACCCTTAACATCTATGCCTATATGGCAATGTGACTGTCAGCAGCAGCTGCACCAACAACATATCATAGTGTTCTTCCTGACAAATAGCTACCATGAATGACTTTTTCCAGAATATCTACAATGGAGATCATCTCATATTTGAGGACATCATTGATAGTTATACAATTTCAAAACATTAATTTTACTACCAGAGAAAATGCACTGCCAATAAACACAACTGGCTGCAAATGAACAATCATTTATAGTCTCAAAACCACAAAAAATAACTAATACCCTGATCCAACAAATATTGTTGGAAGCCATCCTACCATGTGCTTTCAATCCCTAAAATATTACACCAATTATATACCTTGATCCAACAAATGCTGTTGGAAGCCATCCTACCATGTGCTTTCAATCTCCTAACATATTACACCAATTTTATACCTTGATCCAACAAATGCTGTTGGAAGCCATCCTACCATGTGCTTTCAATCTCCTAACATATTACACCAATTATATACCTTGATCCAGCAAATGCTGTTGGAAGCCATCCTACCATGTGCTTTCAATCCCCTAACATATTACACCAATTTTATACCTTGATCCAACAAATGCTGTTGGAAGCCATCCTACCATGTGCTTTCAATCCCCTAACATATTACACCAATTTTATACCTTGATCCAACAAATGCTGTTGGAAGCCATTCCACCATGTGCTTTCAATCCCCTAACATATTACACCAATTATATACCTTGATCCAACAAATGCTGTTGGAAGCCATCCCACCAAGTACTGAGCTCTTCTTTAGTATCTGCCGCAAGTGTGTACTCTGAGGTGTGTCGGGACTGAACTGTCTTCACGTGGAATGTCTGTGACCTTTTACAGGTCCTGGGGTCAGCATCGCTGATCTGAGTATTCTGTAATAGATATAAAAAAATGCACACTAAAACTAAAATACATCAATTAAAAGAAAACAGGATTTATTAAAACTGAAACCTGTCTAAAATTCCAAGTTAAACAATTTTTTTTTCAAATGAAAACAATAGCACAGCAAACTAAATAGCCAAAGATATCCTTGTATTTTAAATAATAATACTTCACAAGATTTGTGGCATAAATGTTTAACATTAATTAAGTGCATTAATTACAGCTATTTGGAAAAGAAAACTAAGAAATAATGACTTGAAATGAGGTATCCATTTCAATATACAAATACCAATTTTTAATGTAGCAATTTTAAATGTTATACCTACTCACATACAAGCCTGGTCCAAATACACACTTCACTGACTCGGATATGCCATCACAAGTGCAGATCAGTGTCTATATTGTTTCTTTTACTGATTATTCCTAACAATTTGCATAGATCAGTAGAAGATGTGACATCATTTGATGACATAAATTAACTTAGTACTAATGTGCCAATAAAAACACTAATGTGACATCATGTGGAGAAGGGTAACAATGTGTTCGTGCATGCAACTACTATGCTGGGCCCTTGGGCAACACACTTGACTTAATGCCTCTGCATTAAAGAACCTACCAGTGTTATTGTGCTACAAAGTAGTTAGCAGGTAGGTATGACAGTTCTATGAATCAAATACTTTTTGTATAGTATGCAGGGTTAGTAGTATATTTCTTTCAAAATTGTCAAGGTGCAAAATCATGTTTTACATTAATTTTAAAGGATACATAAATTAAACTGTAGGTAAATAAATGTTAATACTTATTTCATAAGAGGAACATTTCTTGCAAATTTATTTTGAAAACAGCAAAAATAAAATTTTCTTTTTATTAAATTCTGTTAAAAAACCTTCTTTTGGTTTCATGAAAATCAAGGCTTTTCAAGCTACACAGAACATATTTTGAACTTTCAAGGTCTTTTCAAGGCCTTGAGGGAACAATTCATTTTTCAAGGTTTCCAAGGTCCCCTACAGACTGAGTAAGTAGGTAGTTGTGACAGTGTTGTCACAGGTCTCACATTAGTGAATGGAATGGTAAATGGTAATGTATGACAGGGCTGTCAATCAAAGGTCTCACATTTGTAAATGGAATAGGCAACATATGACAGGGCTGTCAATCAAAGGCCTCATGTCTGTGAATGGAATAGTCAATGTCAATATATAACTGCTGTCCATCCAAGGTCTTACCTGGTGGCAAGAATGGTAAGTAGGTAGGTATGATAGTGTTGTCAATCAAAGGTCTTACCATTGTGAATGGAATATTAAGTAGGTAGGCACGACAGTGCTGTGAATCAAACATCCTACTTTTATGGCTGGAATATAAAGTATAAAGTATGACTGTCTTACCTTTGTGACTGGAATAATAAGAAGCGGCTCAGTGACTTCAACATCTGCTGGGGAAGACCAGCATGCTAGCTGCAAGTTTTTCAAGACACACCAGTATCGTCTCCATTTTGACAAATCATCATCTTCCTGCAGGTTCAGGAAGCCTGTTACAGCCGACTGGACTAGACAATAAGGTAAAGCTGCAAGGCGGCAGCAGTAATGCCCAAAAAGTGGAAGCTCTGGACTTGTACCATCTATCAGGAATAAATAATAAGAGTGCAAGATATCAAAACAAATAGGTTTTATACCAGTCAAAACATACTCAACAAATGAAAATTTATTTCAATAAATTTGTGTTTGTAGATCATCAATGCCCCAACACAGTGGCTGAAAACCTAAAAACTAACCTAAATGCAAAACCTAACCAAGGTGTGATATACTGATTGATGAATGGACAAACATTCTGTATACCCATACTACATACAAGTTCTTCCTGCCTGCTCTCAAATTCTTTCAAAACAATGTGTAGTCATATCAAAATTCATGATACCCACAAAGTCTACATAAAATGTATTAATAAATATTATACTCACCTAGGTGGTTCCATATTTTGGTGACAATATCACATTTTCATTGAGTAACTTTGCAATTTAAAGACTTTTACCTATTCAATAATAATTTCTGTTATTGATAATCACTTACCAGCAGATGTTTCAAGTGTAAGGTCAAAAGTTCTAACTGAGTCATCTACGTCTTTGAGTTGAAGGTTTCCTCTAGCAACAAGTTCAAATTTGGGTCCCCTGAAAAACAAATGATGTCAATTCCTAATTAGTTATCTGCAAAAATGATGCTTATCTGTTCTCAACAGGCTTAAAGAGGGGTGTTTTCAAACCAACCAATTCACTGTTTAGATGTGAGACCAGATGAAGCTGTCAAACCAATCATGCATGCAACTGACAAATCACGTGGTTATTCTGAGGTCTTTTCACCACCACAGCCAATTAAAAAATGACATAGTTGAGAGGTCTATTATCTGCCATGGCCAGTGAGAAAAATGCAGAGCCCAGATAATCTTGATTTCTACAGGGCTTTCCTGGTCAGATGGGATTCGGGTGATTTACCCGACATTTACTTTACAAAAAGCTGCTTTTTTTTAAAAAAAAACCTGTATCCCCATTGGGGAAAGTAAATCAAACACCTCACCTACTTGGTAACTCACCTTCCAACTTTTAATCTAAGGAAGGTCCAGATTATACCATAACAATAACTCCTGACAATTAATTTTATCTAAATGTAATTAATCATTTCAATAGAAACGGTTCAAAAGACTATAACCTTTAACAATGATCTGTCTGAAGACTCAATTTAACACAAAAAATATATTCTCATTGTCAGATCAACTGAAAATGTTATCAAAATATACATTCATCCATGTTATCTTAAATGATTACAGCATCTCTTAAGTGTTTCTTGAAAGACAATACCATACCATTAAGGATGAAAAGAATAAGGCAGAAAAAAACTACATTGTGATACAATGTTACACAGGTTAACTACTGTAATGTAATGTTCTACTTGAGCTAATGCAACATTGCATGGATATGTAGAAGAAAAAATAACAATGATCAAATTATCAAGTCAGTTACTGACGAAAAATCTGATTTTATATTCAACAGCCCTAAATTTTACAGTGAACATTCTTTTTAAAACCTCACATTCTTTTTAAAACCTCTCAACTTATTATTATGGAATAAATATATAGTATCTATACTTACAGAACCATGTTTCCCATGATATCTGAATCATGCTGTGAAAGAAAAGAAAAATATAAATAAGAAACTGAAATACAGCTGACACACAGAAAACAAGCTATCTGCAGCATCATATGGTCTCCTCATACATTCACTTAACCTATCCAAGTTTTCTGACAACTTACAAACCCTTCCACCTTAATGACCTGCCTTATTAACAAACCACCATGATTTTCAGTTTTTGTCATCAATGGCACTGAACAAATTTTATAATATTAAACATTCACTTGTACACAGGAGTATCCTACAGTCCCAGAACCTCATCCCCACCACAACCCACCCAGTTCAGACCAGAGTGGTCATCAAGAAACCATCCTAAATAAAATTTAATGATTTTCAGTCCCATTCATGGTGAAATTTTGTAAAAGTAATAAGAGACATCCATGCAGTCCCAGTGATTTGTTTAAAAAAACATGGTGGATTTGTAGGTTTAAAAAGGCATACAATTTTCCAGCAAATATACCCCCCCCCAATCAAAATAGTGACTTTTATGTGCAGATGAAAGCTGCAATCTTTTTATAGTGAGAGACCAAAACAAAATATATCTCAAGTATCCGAGATACTAAGAACCCTAGTAGCTGATAACACAATGATAGTTAGCTCCCTTTATTCAAATAGCTAAATTTTATCCTGGATTTTAAAAGATGTTGCATTTTATGAATTCTGAGTTAATTTCTTTAAATATATTTAGATTTTTCCAAAAATACAAATGAGAAAAAATGTGCTTGAGACACTAACCAATCCTGACAGCCTTTTCCCAACACTCCTGCCAACAGACTCCGAGAGATCATTGAACTTTTTCTTAATTTTCTTTGGTGTGCTAGCAATTGTTAGGTCTTCATGAAGTTTGTGGCAGTAAATTTCTATTGAACACTCAAAATCATGAGGCACATTGTCACTGGAAAATAGAAGAAGAAAAAAACAAATTACTATGAAATGCAAAATTTAAGGTTTCAATTTAGTCTCCATTGACTGATCAAGTGTAAGATCCTATCTCTCAGCAGATGAGCTGTTGGAAAAGAACCAACCATTCATAATTGCTAATTTACACTGAAAATCCAAATGAAAGTTATTGTAAACACTGCCACAACCAGAATGCAAATAAAACATGAAAACAGTTGAACATATGCTTCACTCTAAATGACTACTCATAACATTTTATTTCAATTATTCCTTGAAAAAGTATACATAACTCTGTGTGTGTGTGTGTGTGTGAGAGAGAGAGAGAGAGAGAGGGAGAGAGATAGAGATAGAGAGAGAGAGAGAGAGAGAGAGAGAGAGAGAGAGAGAGAGAGAGAGAGAGAGAGAGAGAATGAATGTGTGTGAGCATACATATGTGTTATTTAGATTTTTAACATAGCTTTGACAATTTTAGTCATATCATTATAATATCTGAAGTGCGGCTATTTATTATAATGTCTAGCACTGTAACATCATGCTGCAGACATGAAGCATGATGTCAAACCCAGTCACATTATCCTGACACTAGGCTGGCCAGTCCTAACATTAACCTCCTAATGCTGAGTGCCAAAAAAAGAAGCTGCTAGTACCATTTTTTGCAAATTTTGGTACAACTTGAATTGGGTTAGAAAGCATGAACTCCCATATCCAAGGTGGACATTAACGACTTAGACCACTGGAGTAGTCTATACATAATCAAGCCTTGTCTTCATTAATGCCAAGTGTTATGTCTCATCCATCAGGTACTTGTTCAATATTCAAAGAAAACTATTTTAAAAACATTATGTATACTGCAACTTCTTAATTTATGGCACACCAGTTCTCATTAATCTTGTTGTGACTTCATTGCAAATTTTCAGACCCAATTTAACAGTGTTATAGTAACAAGCACTAAAGTCATGCCCATAAATAGCTCAGGTTTTAACAAAATGAACAAAATTCTCATCTATGAAAAGGAATGATTAAACAGGAACTGAAAAAAGTGATTTCACTGTAATTCCAAAAATTGTTAATTCAAGGATAAAATCTGATTAAAGATGACAAGGTACATAACAGAAATACAAACACTTACAAGACAATAACATCTTCAAAGGCAATGTCGGTACTACTCCTGTCAACATTGTTGATCATAGATGTGTCATAAATTTCAGTACCTATTTTGACAAGACAAAACACAGCATATCGCCGGTAATCTGAAAATACAGAGAATAAAATTTTTCAGCTACAATTTTATTACCCTTTTCCAATACAACACAGGTTAAATCAAATGCAAAGTAAACTCAACAGTCTGTTATACTATTAAATTTTTTACCTGCATGTTAAGGATTTTGATTTTAATTTATGTAGCTTTAACAATTTTTAAGTCATATCGCGAAGTATTAGGAGTTTGGCAGTTAATAGTGATGTCTAACACTTGGGTATCATGCCACAGACAGGAAGCATCATTTCCCACCCAATCACATTATCCTGACCCCAGGCCGACCAGTCCTAACACTAACCTCTTAATGCTGAGCACCTAACAAGGCAGCTGTAAATACCATTTTTATAAATCTTTGGTACAACCCAACCTAGGTTTGAACCTGAGACCTCCTGCATCCAAGGCAGATACTCTAACCACTATGCAATCTGAGAAGTCTCTGTGTTATGTGTGTTCTTTGACATTTTTTAAATACATGTGATCACATCAAATGTACTTTTATAAAACATTGCAATTAGTCTTTTAATACTTATTAAATCTGAGGGCAGATTTTGACCAAAAAAAATTTACCACAAGATTTCACAATTTAGAAAGCTATACAAATGTATTAATGTTCATAAAGTTCAGAAAATTACTTGGGCATATCTGCCAACCATAACAATACTTTCTCAGATTGTTTTTTAAGAAAAAGTTCATTAAGGTATAACAAAATATCATGGAAAACATGAATTTAAAAGTCCTGAAGTGTGATTCAAATGATGTACTAATGTTAAACATTGTGTTCAAATTCAAAGTTTTTGCAGTATTTTGGGTATTTATTTTAGACTTAAGGCAAATTTATAAGGGTTGGCAGGTCTGCTCTGGATATTGTAACACACATGTAAAACATGTCAGTGAGGTAATTAGTAATCACTGGGAGACGTAATAAAGAACCAAACAAGAATCACTACAAATAATCTTTAAAAATTATCTTTGCGCTTTGATTATTTTGGAACAGCAAACTTCCTGATTATTTATAAACAGAATACCTCCTAAAAAAACAACAGGAAAACAACTACCAATGCACATTAGGTGACAAAAATATCAGTCTATCATGAATTACTTTCCCACTTGGTAAGGAGGGCACCTGATGTAATCACTGGCTTTATTGGGAGCAAAACTGAGTAGGCCAGATTACAGAAGGACTAGTTTAATTTGTTAATGAAATATTTGAGTATTTAACTCTTTTTAAAAAAAAATACAACCAAAAGAAGGTACTAACAGCTACCTCACTTGATGCTCAGCATTAAGAGATTAGTGGAACATCATGCTACATGTCTGAGGCATGATGCCCAAGTGCTAGACATCACTATAAACTGCTACACTGCATACATTGTATTGATATGTTTGAAAAATTGTTAAAGCTAGGTCAAAAATCATAATCACACATTACATCATATCATAAAACTTTGTAAACATCTAAGTAGTATCCCAGCAATCCAAACTAACTTTAAACATTGATAAGTTGGTTAGAAGCATGAATATTATATATATATATATATATATATATATATATATATATATATATATATAATTGTCACTGAAAAGAGAATGGAATAAAGTCAATAAATTCACACTTAATATGTATTTAACCCTTTCCCTCACAGTTTATGCCTTTTTAGCGAAGTTACACAGTGCAGTCTGCTATGCATAGGTCTGTTAAGCAGTGAAGTGTATGCTATGTTTAACAGCAATTTTAACCATTTTAAGTTAATTGGTACACATATATTATTAATGGAAAGATTTAAAAGTAAAATAAGGTCATTATAGCTGTATAATTATTTTTCACAAAATAATTTTTTATGTGGATTAAATTCTTGAGAGATCTCATTCACTTTCAAATCAGTGAAGCCGGGTGATCAACCGTAGCGAGAATTTCACATACTCAAAATTTATAAGTTCTTTGTCTGTGACTACATAACTAAATCAGCTGAATTTGATAATTTATAAAAACTAATGGCTTCTGACATCAGTATCAGAGCCTTTAATTAAGTTATTGAAGCTTTCATAGTTGTGATTCTACTCAAGCAAGTACTCAACGATATCCGAGACCACCATTTTGTCGAATGGAGAATACAACAAAGTTACAACCTACTTACATTAAATAGCAGATTTCGACCAGAACATAAAGTGATCACATGATCTGATGTAATGATATTTCTTATCAATGAACGTAGCATCTAATAGGGGGTTTTACCTGAAGGTGGTGCTACGAAATGGCTGCTGTTTACAGAGTTGGGACTCAGGTAAATTGCCAAAAGGCGCCTGTATCGGACTTCGTTAGAGGGCCAAAAGGTGCTTGCATGAGATAAAAGGTTAAACAAACATCAAATTTGCAAAGATCATGGGCTCTGCTTATCATGTATGTACAAAAACAAAAATGATTTAAGGAATAATTTTAATTCAGTTTGACACAATAACCTAAATTATATCAGATTTCTACAAATGAATATTTGTATAAATAATTATATCAAGTTGTGAATCGCTAAAGCTTTCCTAAGTTCTTGCATTCTTTAATGCTGTAATGCAATAATTATTCTTATTGTCCTTGACTATATCCCATTTCTCATAATCACATAATTGTATGTCCATCCTCATCTCTGATAATCATATCATTGTATGTCCAATCTCTTTGACAGTTCAAGACAAAAAAAAAAAGAGGACATAAGAATCAAAGCAATATAATTTATTTCAGGTTATGGGACCTTGTCTTGCAAACCACAAACTTAACTCCCAAACAGTGTATGCAGGCAGTGGTATTTATGACATGATTTGGGGAGCTGTTTGTTCACATCAGACATCAAATCACAGGCGTTTCTGTTGATACATTATTATTTTGGTTGGTTTTATGTGGTTTGGTTTGGTGTTTTATGTTGTTTGCATATGGACTGGACTTTTTACCTATTTACATACACTATTAAAGTATAATTTGCCTGTAAGTACAAAAATTGATACTCACAAATGAACTAACAGTACATTGATTAATGAATACTAGCAACAAATGGTTGACAATGATGGTTAAATCTTTATTGCACAGATCTACTGCTGCAAGTTGAGAAGCCATTAGCTGAGAGTAATCTGCATTCACAAAAATGCTAATTGTTTTTATAAGGAAGCCATACAAGATTTTTCAAGCCTCTGACATGTAAATAAGCAATGATATGGAAAGACTAAAAGATGTTCTTACCTCCCTTGTTTTTGAAATGATCTGTATCTTTCCACATAAGGGGAATCCTGAGGTCTGAATTTAAACACAAAAAATTAAATTTACTATTCAAAAAAAAGAAAAACAAATATATACATGAATTTGAGAGATTGTACATTACAGAAATATGTTATATGCTTCTCTTTAAAAAATATGGGTATTAAGAAAAACACAAATAACTCGTACAACCAGCCACTTGAGAAAATTTGAACTTATTTAGTCCACAAAAACTAGTACCCCATTGATGAATATGAACCTATCAAAATGTTTGTCAAATGTATTGAATCAATACCATATATTTCAAAATTTGACCATACTGCCCTTGGCACTCTCTATGGACCATATTGCACTCAACGATATGGACCATATTACACTCAACATTCTACAGACTATACTGCACTCAACATTCTCTATGGACCAAACTGCACTTGGCACTCTCTACGGACCATATTGCACTTGACACTTTTTATGGACAATACTACACTTAGCACTCTCTATGGACCATATTGCATTTGACACTCTCTATGGACCATACTGCACTTAACACTCTATGGACCATATTACACTTATCACTCTACATGGACCATACTGCATTCAACACTCTCTATGGATTATACTGCACTTAGCACTCTACGGACCATATTGCACTTGACACTTTTTATGGACCATACTGCACTTAGCACTCTCTATGGACCATATTGCATTCGACGCTCTCTATAGACCTTACTGAACTTAGCACTCTCTATGGACCATAATGCACTTAGCACTCACTCTACATGGACCATACTGTATTCAACACTCTCTATGGACCATACTGCACTAAGCACTCTATGGACCATATTGCCTTCGACACTCTATCAACCATACTGCACATCGCACTCTCTACAAACCATACTACACATGGCACTCTCTACAGACCATATTGCACTCAACACTCTATGGACCATACTGGAGTCAACACTCTATGGACCATATTGCACTTGACACTCTATGGACCATAATGGACTTAACACTCTATAGACCATACTGCACTTGGCACTCTCTATGGACCACACTGCACTCGACACTCTCTATGGACCATACTGCACTCAACATTCTCTACATATCATATTGCACTTGGAACTCTCTATAGACTATATTGGCTTGGCACTCTCTAAGAACCTGTTGATGGGATCTCAAAATGATCCACAACATTATCAGAAACAGCATTATTCAACAAATTAAGATGATATTTTCACAAATCTGTTTTATGTTCCCCTCCCTATATATGAAAATAGTTGACCTTATTACTTAATTCCAATACCAAAACATGTGCTGGATAAAAACCACCTGTGTACCTGAAGGCCCTATCCAACTATTTCAATACAGATGTGATTTTATTCCCTCATTAGGAGAAGGAAAATGCATATGGAAGTGATGGGAAACACAAAACATCATGCCAGCATTATGGAACATTACCCCTTACATTAATGCAGATAAGGTGGCAAAAATTCAATAATCTTATCTACTAACACCATTTTAAAATACTTTGGTGTTTCAAATGCTTCCAGATATCAGATATCAATTGTTTACACATTCATACTTTACATACTTTATATAGTGACTACTCTCTGAAAAGCTATTTTTTCAAACATCAACAGCAGCTTAGAAAGTATAAAGGTTCCTTAAAAGTGTTAGTAGATAGCTGTCTTTTCTGCTCATTATTCAGTTTTCTTGAGTCATGGATTTATTTATATCAAAAAAGAGAAAAAATTATGAGGATTTATTAAAGTTCAACAGGTGGTGATGGAGTTTGGTAATTTCTTTGGAAATAATTGGCAACTAAATGCATATGGCATTAAACTGGATAACACCTGCCAAAGATCTTAAAAGAAATTTGCAAGTGTAATTCAATGGAAGAGTACCTGAAAAGAATTTTTCAGTATAGCTATGGTTACCATAGCTCCTAAGTCCCCTACCATTTTATTGCTGGTGGAGACTTGAGAAAGGTTTCCACCAACAGTAAAATACAAAAGACTTGAGAAAGTAAAGCAGCCTCATCTAGTCTGCAAACAGTTTAAATTTTATACAATAATTTGAAGACAAGAAACACATAAAATGTGTTCAAGGAACATGAATGTCCAACCATATTGCCTGAAAAAGGATGTAAAACTTAACTATATAGACAGGATAGTAGAATCGACTGAAAGAACTACATAGACAGGACAGAAGAATGGACTGACAGAACTACATAGACATGACAGGGACAGACAGAACTAGACAGGACAGAAGAATGGACTGACAGGACTATATAGACAAGATAAATGAATGAACTGACAGAAAATTGTTTCACTTTATGCCTCTATCCTTTTCATGTTTTGGCTCATTTAATAAATCAAACAATTTTTCATACCTGACAAACCAATCTTGGCTTTACATGGAAGTTGGCTTCCTTCTGGTCTGAAACAGCAAGAATATTTTACAAAAATTAACAATTTAGATGATTACCAAAATATGAGATTCAGATTTATATTGTTAGAACAGTTTAATCATATTTCAAAGATTACTGCTCTAATAAGTTAGCATTTGAATAGACTGATAATTTAGTAGGATATCATTTGATTAGGTTAACATTTGAATAGGCAACCATTTCACCTGGCTAGCATTTTGAACATGGTAGGATATGAAGATTAGCATTTCAGTAAGCTAATATTTCACCAAGCAGAATTTTAGTAAACTAGTATTTGAATAGGCTAGTATTTCAGTAGGCTAACATTGAATACATGAGCATATCAGTACCCTAGCATTTGAATAGGCTAGCACTTCACCAGGTTAGCATTTCAGTACACTAGTATTTGAACAGACTAGCATTTCAAAAGGTTAACATTTGAATATACATGTACTAGCATTTCACCAGGCAAGCATATGAATAGACTAGTATTTCACCTGGCTTGCATTTGAAAAGACTAACATTTCAGAAGGATAGCATTTGAATAGACTAGCATTTCAGTAGGCTAGCATTGGAATGGACTAGTATTTCAGTAGACTGGCATTGGAATAGGCTAGTATTTCTGTAGACTGGCATTGAAATAGGCTAGTATTTCAGTAGACTGGCATTGAAATAGGCTAGTATTTCAGTATGCTAGCATTGGAATAGGCTAGTATTTCAGTAGACTGGCATTGAAATAGGCTAGTATTTCAGTATGCTAGCATTGGAATAGGCTAGTATTTCAGTAGACTGGCATTGGAATAGGCTAGTATTTCAGTAGACTAGCATTAGAATATACTGGCAAGTTGGACATAACATTATATTTTCCTGTTTACAGCTTGTAATCCAACTATAAAATGTGCTACTGATTCTATTCTGCCATTATATGATGTTAGGGAAGACAATATACTTGTATGTTCATTATTGCCATAAGTAAAAGTGAAACAGTGCCCTACCAGCATATACAAATAATTTGCCATTAGATCTACCAGTGCATACAGGTATTGTATCAATGTGCCAGCACATACAGCTAATGTGACATTAATCTGTGAGCACACATAGGTACTGTGATGGTAGATCTACAATGCATGACTCTCCTAGCACATAAAGTAATGTTATGTCATGCAAGTGGAAATGAACCAGTATATACAGGTAGAGTAATAGTAGATCCCTGTCTATGCCATAAAATATATTTAAATATCACTAAATAATATGTGTTATTTCATTCAATGCAGCATATTTGTAGCCTGGAGTGTTTGTCATTCAAAATGGTCATTCAAAATGTGCAATTGCACCACAATTATTTTGCTTTTAACATCCATAACTATTTTATGTTGAACATTTTAATTAGTCTAGAAATAGCATGAAAATTGTATGCTGACAAAAGTTTGATTTATTTTATTAAAAACTTACAATGTCCTCCCAGTTGCCTCCACAGTCTTTCTTCTTTGTAACTCAGACATATATGAAATGATTCTGTTGTTGGAAGTCAGGAGATTTTTGGCAGCCTCGATCATCTGAGCCGGGTGTTTGGATGCAGCCAGGAGTCTGGCTGTCCCCTCTCGCATCTTAATCTCATGGTCAATTTTCTGCTGAAGGTCAGGATCCTGAAACAAACAAGATGGCTTTCATTATCAAACTTTTGTTTCATGAACTGAAAACTAAATGCATGTTATTACATGTACACTATATATAGCTACTTTTACATGAGTGCTCATCTTATATGTATTTAACATGGTGAATATCTACCTTGTAAGAATTATTTTTACATCAGTATCTGTTTCCAAGCCAAAGCAATAAATGAAGATCTAAGTTTTGCAGGCCTTATGAATAAATCGATGTATACTGTTCTGCAGGCCTCAGATATAAAATCACATCTAATTAATTATGCAGGCCTCAGATATAAAATCACATCTAATTGATTTGGAGGCCTCAGAAATTAAGGCCTCAGAAATAAAAATCTAATAAAATCACATCTAATTAATTATGCAGGCCTCAGATATAAAATCACATCTAATTGATTTGGAGGCCTCAGAAATTAAGGCCTCAGAAATTAAAATCTAATTTTTTTTCAACAAAAAAAAATATATCTAAATGTTTGGCAGATCTTAGCAATAAATTAAATATAGGCCTTATGAAAAATAATAATTATTTTGCAGCTCTAGCCACAAATAATATCTAACTACTTTGCAGGTCAAAGTATTATTTTTATATTTGTTTTGCAGAACATAGCAAAAATTAATACTGGAATCACTGAATTCAATTTTCATTCATTTCATTCAATAAATTGCCATTCAGCAGCAATTAAGACATTATCTTTGCAGATTGGTTAATTCTATGTGAGTGTGGCCAATTCAAGTTACTTGGTAAGTTGGCACAAAACTTAACAATGCAAACCTGCTGAAAAATTGATTTCCATGATCACCTGTGGAAATTGAGAGCCATTCACATCCTATCAAAACCAAAATACTAAATCTGAACAAAACTAAATTGGGAAAAGTACAGATCTGGCTGCATGTATGTGCTGTGTAACTAAATCCCACATGATTAGCACAAAACTAGGAATTACAAAAAAAAAAACAGACAAAAATCAATTGGAAAGGTCTGTAGCAAAAGGAAGTGGTACTTGGATGATTTTGTCTTAAGATTTTGTTCTTGTATATGCTTCAGAATAAGTTAATACCTCATTATCTTGTGTAGTGAGCCAAAAACCTATTCTGGAACTATTCTTTAAAAGGCCAGTATGAGCAGAACAATTTGTATGGGTGTCAAATACCATATTAACTTAAAAGATTAGTCCAAATGCATACTGCACAGACCCAGATATGCTGTTGCATGTGCCAACAGATCCAGTTCTTTGCACTTTGTTAGCAGTAATCTGTAGAACAACATGGACCCTGACCTGCAGATGCATTATGATACAGCAGATTAGGATGTTTATTTTTTGCAATTTGACTAGACTTATAAGTGAGTTCGCATGCTTCAGTGCAGGACAATAGTGGACATAACATAACATCATTATCCAAATGACAATTTTCTATTCCAGAAAAAGCCAGAACTGTACCATCACTTCTTGAAAGTAAGGAAATGGTACAATCATTTTCAAACTGCACTCTCAGATGAGGGTGGAGCTACTCATGCGGTTTCCTGGTAACAGCAGTGACTTATTGATGGAATGACTTTAGTTGTAAACAAATCTCTCATAGCAACATTAGTTAAGAAACTTTGCTTTATATGTAAAATATCTGGAAGGTCCAAACCATGATTCAGTCAATACTCTTTCTTTTAAAGTAGATAATATAACCAAAAGATTCATTTGAAATGAGACCACATTCAGATATCGAGTACCAAAACATTACTGTACAGTACAACCCATTTATGGATGTTCATAATTGGCAAGCTAGTTTTCTGCAAAATGAATTTAAAATAATAAATATAATTATCTTAAAACTGATAGCTATATAACAAAAATATCATTATCATAGCAATGAACTTATAATTACTAGATCATGTCTTGTAAGCATAAAAAAATAAAGTCTGAACCGGATTTTCTTATGTTGACAAGGAGACATATTTACATTACTGTGATAATAATATAAATGTATAGGTGTCAATTACTAGACTATTAACAGATTTCCACTGTATAGGTATAAATAGCTCAAAGGTCTCAATACTCAAATTTGAAAGCTATGCAATTTTTATAATTATAGAAGAGGGTCAACATACTTCAATAGGGCTGGCTATGAACTGCACAGATGTAATGCCATCAGTAATGACCATTTGACCCAAACAATAGCCTGCACTTAGGCCATGACTTAAACCATTTGGACAAACTTTGGAAATAAGTTTCAATAGGTTGAGTTAACTGAAAGCAATGTTCTTTGGGATAATTACCTTACAGCCTAATGGTAAGTGCTACTTCATACTCGATTATATGAACAGAGTATAGTTTTTTTAATGTAAGCATCACAATGTGTACTCTCCAATATTGTTCTGTTTGTCCATAAACAATATACATCTGCAGGTGATGTCTTGTGGGTAAATTCTATTTATATGGACAAGCAAATTTGTAACCTGCCCTAGTGCTGATGTCCAGAAGTCAACTTTTGTACCAGGAAGACAGGTATTGTTTGTTACCTAGATTTATTTGCCTGTGGATTAAAGTTCATCTTTAAGACAATATACATTCTTTTCTTTAGAGTTAGGTGTCATCAAAACTTGTCTTCAAAGGCAAATTTTTGGTTTTATGGGTCACAAATAATAGCCATATGATTTTTTTGTATTCCCTAGTCAAATTGGACTTTTCAAATAAGCCAACTGTAGAGAAACTGGCTAATCCTGATTTTGTTGTAAAGCAGGAACAGCAGCCTCCAGACAGTCTGGCTTCTGTTTTACAGTTATGTACAAGCTGTTATTCAGTTATATACAAGCTGTTATTCAGTAGTGCAAACTGAGTTTTTTGTCAAGATGCACAAAACAAACTAAGATCCATGAATATTTAAAATTGGTGATGACTTAATTTTCAAGGTGAATTAATGTGAGCTGGACACAGTAAACTTTTGTGAACAAAAACTTGAGAGAGAATATAACATACACATGATTTAGCATTTTTTAAAATTTTATTATTATTGCATATAGAAAAGAAAAAAAAGAAAAGAAAATAATAATAATAATAATAATAATAATAATAATAATAATAATAATAATAATAATAATATTATTATTATTATTATTATTATTATTATTATTAATAATATCATGGCATTTGTTCAGTTAACAATGCTGAAAGGTGCTCCTGCATTCAAGGGACACCTGTGGAACAGTTTTGCTCTTTCCAATGGATGCTCACTTTTGACAGGTTGGACTATGTATATGGGAGTCAATTTCAATACAATAGCATGAGCAGAATCATTTGTGTCAATTACATGACAGCATGGCTAGAAATGTGTGTGTGTGTGTGTGTGTGTGTGTGTGTGTGTGTGTCAATTTGAAGACAGTTTTAAATAAATAGTGATTGTGATTGATTTTTTTTATAGCTTTAAAAAAATTTCAGTCATATAGCTTGATGTCTGCAGTGTGTCAGTTTATAGTGATGTCCAGCACTGGGGCATCATGCCACATACATATAGCATGATGTCCCACCCATGCCACATACATATAGCATGATGTCCCACCCAGTAACATTATCCTGAAACCAGGCCCTAACACTAACCTCTTGGGTTGAGGCTACCTTAGGAACAGGGCCATAAAAGTGTAACATGATACATGGATGAGTGTACTTTATTAACAAAGCCATAAGAGTGTAAGTGATATAGGGTTGAGGCTACCTTATGAACAGAGCCATACAAATGCAACATGATATATGGGTGAGTGTACTTTATTAACAGAGCCATTAAGAGTGTACCATGATATGGGGAGGGGGCTGCATGACTAACAGAGCCATACAAGTGTAACATGATATATGGGTGAGTGTACTTTATTAACAGAGCCATAAGAGTGTACCATAATATAGGGGTGAGGCTTCCTATTGAACAGAGCTATAAAATTGTATCCTGTTATACAGTTAAATTAATCATAATTAGTGACTACCAGTATATTTGGAGTCAATATAAACACATTTTTTTTTAATCACATACTATATCAAGAACTATTTTTGTGCTTTGTTTTCTCTTAGAATAAAATTTTCATTGGTCTAGAAAATACATAAAAAGAATTACATTAATAGGACAGATAAAGAAAAATTAAGTTTGCCCTGTCATATTTGTGCCTCTGGATTAGTGCCAATAACTAAACTTTTTTAACATTGTATTAAGTATCATGTTTATGTGTGAATATATCAAATTACTGCCCTGCACAATAGAATTAATGCCATCAAATTTAGCACTTCAGATACTAAAACTTATAAACATCTGATAAATGATTATAATTGCTACACATAAGAATTCTAAAAATAAGATAAAATGTCATTCATAAAGCTTTGCTTTACCTTCATCATGTCTCGAAAGCTGAGAAGTCACAGAACTTAGTATTAACCAAGGTAATTGATGTTTCAATTGAAGTGATATTCAAAATCAGCTTCTTCCAACCTCTGTTTTTATCAGTGGTTACAGTCACTGCTGATGGAGAGAATAAAACAGGATAAATCCACTTGAACAACCTACTAAATATGTAAAATCATTCAATAGTCCCAGATTTGCTTTGCAATATGGAGTTCATATCAAAATACCATACATATCCCACATGGTGCAAATAAATAATCAAAATACTATACAAATCCCAAATAGACAGACTAGTCAAAATACCATACAGATTCCACATGGTGCAAATAGACAAATTAGTCAAAATACCATACAGATCACATATAAACAGACTAGTCAAAATACCATACAGATCCCAAATAGACAGACTAGTCAAAATGCTATACAGATCCCAAAGAGACAAACTAGTCAAACTACCATACAGATCCCAAATAGACTAGTAAAAATACCATACAGATCCCAAATAAACAGACTAAACAAAATACCATACAGATCCCACATGGTGCAAATAGACAAACTAGTCAAAATACCATACTGATCCCATATAAACATACTAGACAAAATGCCCTACAGATCCCAAATAGACAGACTAGTCAAAATACCATACAGATCCCAAATGGTGAAAATAGATAGACTAGTCAAAATACCATACAGATCCCACATGGTGCAAATAGACAGACTAGTCAAAATGCCATATGGATCCCAAATAGACGGACTAGTCAAAATACCATTCAGATCCAACATGGTGCAAATAGATAGACTAATCAAAATAACATACAGATCCCACATGGTGCAAATAAACAGACTAGTCAAAATACCATACAGATCCCACATGGTGCAAATAGACAGACTAGTCAAAATGCCATATGGATCCCAAATAGACTAGTCAAAATACCATTCAGGTCCCACATGGTGAAAATAGATAGACTAGTCAAAATACCATAGAGATTCCATATGGTGCAAATAGACAGACTAGTCAAAATACCATAGAGATTCCATATGGTGCAAATAGACAGACTAGTCAAAATAACATACAGATCCCAAATAAACAGACTAGTCAAATAACTATACAGATCCCAAATAGACAGACTAGTCAAAATACTATACTGATCCCACATGGTGCAAATAGACAGACTAGTCAAAATACCATACAAATCCCACATGGTGCAAATAGACAGACTAGTCCAACTAACATACAGATCCCATATGGTGCAAATAGACAGACTAGTCAAAATACCATACAGATCTCACATGGTGCTAATAGACAGACAAGTCAAAATACCATACAGATCCCACATGGTGAAAATAGATAGACTAGTCAAAATACCATACAGATCCCACATGGTGCAAATAGACAGACTAGTCAAAAGGTCTTTTCACCTGAAGTGGACATGTCATGGTTTACCCTTTTGGAGGTATGCAGGAGTCAGCAAAGTAACATAATTTTGACATCATACCATTAAAGTCAAGTGTTTTATTTGGTACTGTGGTCAATGATTTAGGTAAATAGTAAACAAAGTTCTTATGAGAATGCCCATACAGGATGTCTGAGCAGCACCATAAAATGTGTGTGTGTGTGTGAGAGAGAGAGAGAGAGAGAGAGAGAGAGAGAGAGAGAGAGAGAGAGAGAGAGAGAGAGAGAGAGAGAGAGAGAGAGAGAAGTTTTATGGCAATCCTTCAAAATGGTTCAGGAGAAGTAACAATAACAAGCTTGTGCTAATGAATAGACCAGTGGCAGAGGAAAACAAGGGGTAACATCAGCTCTTTTGATCACTAACAGAGTTAAAAACTGAGTTTTTGAAATTGGGCCAAAGTGGCTCATTTGGCAGAGCATCATACTCCTAATCCAAGGTTTGTGAATTCAATATCCTTCCAGCCAACCAATTAGACAATCCTTTCAGACCAACAAATTGAGAAAATCTTGGCGTGTCTCATGGAAAGTCACTAAGCTCCCATTTCCTTGGCATGATAAGGTGCACCATACAAAGCCAACAAAAAGAACCACATCAGGATAACCTCTATTTAAACAGATAATGTTTTGTAAACCAAGTAAACAGTGGGACATCCTGAATTAATAATGACATAGTCTTGACTATAATAGGAATTTCCTGCTGACTTATTCTTGCTGTGTGACTCATTCTTCATTTAAAGTCAAAACTTCACCTACCAAAAGGCAATTATTTTCTTGTGTCTGATTTAATTTCAGTAATTGCAATAGTTTCAAAGTTCAATATATTGGCACAAATGCATTTTCATATCAGTATTTATATTGAATTATTCACATTACTAATTTTTCTTTAATATTCCCATAGTAATTTAAAATGTATGGAAACCGCAAGTCTATTTCTATTCACTTCAAATAGAAATCAGAAATAACATGTTTTTATCTTTTTTTTCTGCTGCTCTGTCATCATTACAGGTAAAACCCCAAAATAATATGATGCCCATAAATAACACTGTGATAAAAGCGGGAACACATTAACAAATTTTTTGATACACTTCATGAGCATTGAAATTTCAATATCATCAGTCTTAACCTCTTTATAAATGATGTTAAAAAGAGAGGTCACCTTAAATTAAAAAATGGGAGCTATGCTGCCATCATGTTATAAGGGTTTTACCTGTATTTTAAAAACATTCAAGGAAGAATAAACTGTTTCAAAATTATAAAACCATTACAAGATAAACAAAATTTGGTAAATAAATATCAACCAATTTCTTATTTCTTGATGTTCTGAAAACAGCTCAAAGAATTTCTGCAGTTCACAACTAAATATTTATTCTATATTGGACACAAATAATTTGCTGGGTAGTGATGTCTCCAACCGGATATAATACATGTGCCTGAATGATAATTCTCAGAGAATTTGACCTAAACGAGCTCTGTACAATAATTCTTTGCCAACAACAAAATAAAAGCAAAAACTAAAAAATTGGCAGGATGTTGATCTCTATTCATCCCATAATAATAAAATGGACAGTGCATTGTTCAGAACTGTAAGACTTATTTTAATAATGGTCTACATAACATGCCTATTGTCCACATTGCTGTACTGGTCCCTCAGTTCATTTGTACCAACTTTAATTTTAGTTGGCACCAATGAGGCACTAGTGTGCTAAAGTTGCTATCAAATTCTATTATGACATATATACATTATATGTATATTATTTAGAATTCCTTTACCCAAACTTACAAAATTTTATTTATGGGCATTTCAATATAAAGAACATCCATACAACATATACTTCAACATAAAGGGCATCTATGTATACATAACATGTATATCTAATGGTCACTTTGGTATTATGATACCCCAATATAACTTACACATTCATAAAATATGCACTTCAATATAATGGACATTGCCTGCCTTTACCCTCATTTGTGCATCAAAGACCCCCATTTCTTTTCAAAATGACCCTCTTCCATCAGTTTTAACATAAAGGTTTGTATTTTTTTTTACTCAAAATGATATCCAGTTCTTACACCATGGGGATTTTATTTTACAATCAGGCTTGCATTCCTAGGGATACATGGAAGGATATCAGTATAAACTGGACACATCCATATGGTCACTTTGAAATAAAGACACTTCAATATAAAGTTTGCCTACATATAATCAACACTTAATACAACTCTTTACTGACCTACTATTTATTAAAAAACAACATTTTCCAACCTTATTTACATACATGTATTACATGGACTAAACTTAAAAGATTTGAACCTTGTCAGGCACAATGATTTATTGTACAAACTTACAATGTATGACATGCACTAAACTTACAAATTTTGCACCTTGTCTGTCATAATGATTTACTGTACAAACTTACAATATATGACATGGATTAAACTTAAAGACTTTGCACCTTGTCTGTCATAATGATTTACAAACTTACAATGTATGACTGTGGACTAAACTTAAAGACTTTGCACCTTGTCTGGCATAATGATTTACTGTATAAACTTACAATGTATGACATGGACTAAACTTAAAGACTTTGCACCTTGTCTGTCATAATGATTTACTATATAAACTTACAATGTATGACATAGACTAAACTTAAAGACTTTGCACCTTGTCTGGCATAATGATTTATTGTATAAACTTACAATGTATGACATGGACTAAACTTAAAGAGTTTGCACCTTGTCTGGCATAATAATTTACTGTATAAACTTACAATGTATGACATGGACTTAACTTAAAGACTTTGCACCTTGTCTGGCATAATGATTTACTGTATAAGCTTACAAGGCAAAATTGATTAGTTGTTGATGTATAATGTTTAAATATTAATGAGATATACCAGACTGACACATCCAAGATCAAATTATGTAAGGAATAGCTGTCTAAGCAAGATATGAAAAGATGATTTTTTTTGGTTTAAAGATAATACCAAGGCAGCATAAGTAATTTTGAGTGAAATATATTGTGTTCTTCTATGCCAGCCTACACTTCCAACCTGATTATATATATATATATATATATATATATATATATATATATATATATATACACACACACACACACACATAAACTCACTTGTAAGTGATGCAAGATTATGATTTTTAAATTATATCTTTAACAATTTTTCAGTCATATCACCATGATGTCTGCAGTGTGGCAGTTTATAGTGATGTCTAGCACTAAGGCATCATGCCACAGACATGTAGCATGATGTCCCACCCAGTCACATTATCCTGACACCAGGCTAACCAGTCCCAACACTAAACTCTTGACAGTGTAAGTAACATTTTTGTAAGTCTTTGGTATGACTCAGCTGGGGATTGAAATCCACTAGGCCACCAGAGTGGTTCGTTTATAAGTTTTCTAAAACTTGCAAACAATGAAGATCCTGATCATCCATAGCATAATGCACCTGCAGATCAGGGTTTGTCCTACTGATTTCTCCTAAGAAACTGCACAGATCCAAATCTGCTTGTACAAATGGACAGCAGATCTGGGTATGTGCAGTTTTCAGTTGGACTCATAAGCATGTTCTTACAGTACCATCAGGAAAACAGTACCAGTTAAACATTTTTCCTTCTTGGCTAATCAAATGCAAAAAAAAATACATTTTTAAAACTCATCCATATTTCAAATTACAGTGTCTGTATAACACATATCAACACACTCCCTGCTGTTTCATTCCCATCCCCCATATGTATCACATTCCCATTCCCCCAGCCATATGTATAGCATTTCCCCCCAACCATATGTTTCACCTTCCAATCCATCAACCCCTACATATTGTGAAGTCAATTATTATACATTGTGGGTTAAAATAAACCCCAGGGACAAAAGTCTTTAAATATACAAGAGCAAGAGAGAGATTTTGCAGGCAATAACCCCAGGCCATGGCTGTATGCCCCTCAAGGCAATGCCTGGGGTCTAATTTAAACGATCATAGGACATGGGTTCACATTTGCATCACTGATCACTCATAAATTCTGAAACATAATTATCTCACAACTGAAAATTATTTTAAATTTATGTAAATAGCATGGACTGTATTACAATTTCAAAACTCTCATGAATATTCATTAAAAGTCAAATCCAACTGCAAACTGCACAAACCACATCCGCCATGTGCCAATAGATCTGGGTCTGTGCAGATTGTTAGGAATAATCAGTAGAACACAGACCAACATCTACCACTGCATTATGTCATGGCTTGTCAGAATATATGTTGTTACAAGTGAACTTACTGCAAACTGCACAGACCCAGATCTGCCATCACATAATGAGACAGCAGATCTGGGTCTGTACAGTTTGTTAGGAGTAATCTGTTGAACAAATTACACAAACCCTGATCCGCAGAGACATCATGTTACAGCAGATCAGGATCTTTATTGTTTACAGTTTTATTTGCCTCATAAGTGAGGACAGATGAATAGATACTTGCTTGTAGGTCAGGTCAAAATGCAAATTATATATATATATATATATATATATATATATATATATATATATATATATATATATATATATATATATATATATATATATATATAGTTCTGAAGCAGGACTGAAGGATTCCCTGTCTGCAAACAATGGGATAATTATGGGGTTGACATGTACCAATCTACTTGAACATGCTGTGGAGTGGATTGTCACCCTCTCATTTTCCACACACCAACTATCCCAACACACATAACCTCATAAGAAAGATTTCATTTTTAAAATAATAAAAAAAACTAATGGAAAAAAAACACATGAACTTTCTATTATCTATTGCAGTCAGCAGATAAGTTGGGTCAATAAGAGCCAGATAAGTGAAAAGTGTTATTAGCAAGTCATGTAGGTCATGTATGTCCCATGTTAACAAAGGCTGTACCAGTAGAGTTTAGTTGTCCCTGAATTGTGGGGATTGTTTGATCAATAGTTTGATCCTGACCCTATTGAAGTGTGTTCTGGCTTGATGAGTCCTACAGTATCACCTATGCCATATCTGATAAATATTATGATGTACATACATACATACATACATACATACATACATACATACATACATACATACATACATACATACATACATACATACATACATACACACACACATATACATACATACATACATACATGATGAGTCCTACAGTATCACATATGCCATATCTGATAAATATTATGATGTACATACATACATACATACATACATACATACATACATACATACATACATACATACATACATACATACATACATACATACATACATACACACACACAGAGACATACATACATACATACATACATACATACATACATACATACATACATACATACATACATACATACATACATACATACATACATACATACATACATACATACATACATACATACATACATGATGAGTCATACAGTATCACATATGCCATATCTGATAATTATTATGTACATACATACATACATACATACATACATACATACATACATACATACATACATACATACATACATACATACATACATACATACATACATACATACATACATACATACATACATACATACATACAAGCCATAAAAGTGACTAATATTGTCAGATAACCTGATACACCACTCATTTGATAACTTTCACCAACTAAAAAATACCCCAAAATGTACCCCAATCAATCTGTTAAACATGAAGAAAACTGTGATTTGGACTTTTAATGTAAACAAATTTTCAGTCTTATCACTATGTCTGCAGTGTGGCAGTTTATAGTGATGTACAGCACTGGGGCTATCCTGCTGCAGACACTAGCATCATGTCCTACCCTGGCATTATCCTGACACCAAGCCAACAAGTCCTAACACTAACCTCTTAATACTGAGCACCAAGTGAGGCAGCAGTTAGTACCATTTTTTTAAAATCATTGATATGATTCAGCCAGGGTTCGAACCCACTGTCTCCTGCATCCAAGGCAGACACTCAGACAAGGATGTCATAATTTTTCTGAACACAATCATCAAAGGAGTATAAAACCAGCCATATTATTCCCCACTTTTATGTCCAGAGGGAATGGCACCCACCCAGCTCCGAACTTTACTGGAAAGAAAGTTACAGTTTAATTTGTTCTTATTAACCATAAACAAATTAAGCAAATAATTTATGCAGCAAATTCAAATACCATATTTCCCTGTGGTCCAACTTAAACATCACAGACCCTGATCTGCTGTCATATACTGCTCTGGCAGATTAGGATGGTACGCCTAACAAACTGTACAGTGCATAAAGTGATGGCACATCTGAGTCTGTACAGTCTGCTGCTGAACTCTATAAGCAACTATATAAAGTAATGAAATGGGATCAATGATAAAAACATACTGTACAAGGGGGAAAATGGGAAAATGTTGAATGAGGAGCCTTATAGTATGTACAGAAACCTTATGAGCTATAGTGATTTTATATAGTAACAAAATGGAATCCACAATCATACAAGCAGTATATGGGGGAGGTTTATAACTTTATAGTGAGGTACCACTAGCACACATAAACCTGCAAGCAAGCCACAAAAAGCAGCAAACTGGATTAAACAGGTCAAGAGAGATTAGTACTACATATACATACAGTATCATAACATGGCCAGACAATTGTGCAATGATTGTGAAGACTGTCATTTTATTTACAAAAATAATGTCTTTAAACATTGATGCAAACCTTTCTTGAAATAGTTACTGTTAACAAAAGTCTCACTGTTCTTGCAGATAAAGTCCAACTCATCAAGACTTGACTAAAAAGACGCCCTGATACAATATTTACATCAATGCATCTTTTCATAGAAAAGAAAAATTTTCTTTCAAAACCAAAATATCATCAAAACAAAAATGCAATTGATTGATTCATTGGCATATTTTCTAATGCAGACAAGACACAAAAATCAGCAAAATGGATTAAACAGGTCAAGAGAGATTTCTGATATGGTTAGATATACAATATTTACACTTTTAAAATTGAAAATTTTCAAGTGAGGATTCTGACAGTAGTAGCTGAAAATAATCTTCACTATGAAATTATAATGTAAACTTCTTCCCCAAAAGGGTAATATTCACCAAAAAGTTACAATTTTTATTACAGCTTTTTTGTTAAAACCAGTTTTTAACATGAGGGTTTTTAACATGACTGCCAAATGATAATTTTGATTACATGCACAATTTCTTGGGCAAAAATATTACAGCCATAGTTACTAACAATCTGATTAAAATGGGATCTCCATTGTGGTACATGAAGATTTGACAGTGACTGCTTATAGGTCATGTTCTGGTGACCTACCTTATGTTCTAGCCATCAGCACTAATTTTATCAACCAATCATATGAAGTCTTATACATTTGTGACTGGGAGACCAAGCAGTGTCCCTGACAAGCATTAATGTCTTCCAAATCATCTGATTCACTTTCAAATTTCTGAAAGCTGCATTTCCAACAGCTAATTCAAAGTCACCTGAACATGACCTCTAAGCTGCATCTGTCAGATATTTAGGGAGTACAGTGAAGATCTGATTTTATTCAGATTGTAGTTGCTACCGTCATGGCTGAATGCAGAATAGCTAAATTTCTATTTATCAAATGATTAAAGTAGCCTTATCACACAAACACTGCAACATTTGCTGCTGGGACATTCTTAAGTTAGAAACAGAAGCATTTCATCAAAGAATCAAACTACACCTACAACTATCAGAATATTTACAGCCCAGACCTCACAGCTGTTTGCCACAGAAGCACTCTATTTGAAACACCAAGGTCAGGGCAACACACTACTACTTGCCTTTGATGTGTGGGTATTTATTTTGTTCACATCCCCAAGTAAAATGCACCATTTGTATCCTTTTTTAATAGTAATGTACATGTTTGAACTTGGTCTACATACCATGTGTATGTTTGTTCCTTCTTTGATTTAAACAGTATTTATTTACTGAAACAATCATGTAAAGTACATGAAATCAAGCAAGTAATGAGCATCTGCTTTTTTCAAGCTCTATCTTTATGAACAATATTTACATTATAATAAATATTACTTCTTTGTTAAATTTATTATGAATGTGTTCAGTAGGCAATATTCACTGGGGATATATATATATATATATATATATATATATATATATATATATATATATATATATATATATATATATATATGAGAAGATAGGAATTATTTATTTCAGATTGCATAAGGCCATACATCTAAATTAAAATATGGATATAGAGTAAAACATTGTAAACATAAAAGAACATATACATCATATGTACAAGTATACAGATACATCTACAACAATTAAACGCATCCTGCATAATTAAAAATGAAATTAAGTGGCACATTTAACGAGTAATTTAGTAATGTGTTCCATCTACTATATATATATATATATATATATATATATATATATATATATATATATATATATATATATATGCAATAAACTGACAATGAAAGTGCAAGACTAGTATTTAACTAGCCTTAGCACTTTCAACTCTTAATCAGTCTTTTTCACAAGCAAATACAAAGCATAGACAAAACAAACAAATAAAACAGAAATACCATTATGTTTGCAAAACGTTACATTGCTGTTTCTACAAGAATTAAACCTTTAAAATGATCATGTTTCATCAAGAAATTCATTTGCTATGGATGCTGGAAATTTTGGAAAATATGTGTGTAAGTATATATATATATATATATATATATATATATATATATATATATATAGATATATATATATATATATATATATATATATATATATATATATATATAATACACACACAATATTTTCCCTGCATATATCCCAGGCAGACACAGATAATCTGCACCCTCATATAGACTGATGATTTTGGAGATTTGTGTAACAAATTGTTGGCATAACCCTCACCTTTGTATAACGGGAACCGGCAACCACAATATAGCTTGATGATGTCAATTACTGGTAACTATTCAGGCTCCGTACACAGTGCTTGTGCACATAGGCTGTCTATAGGAGCTGTGCCTCAACTACAGGCTACATAAATGCAGACATTTCTAAATCTTGAATTCTTGTGAAGTGTACATTCGAGTTTAAATAATTTCTGTTAAATTTTAAAAAATGACGAAACAAAATTCTTACGCAGCTGATTTCAAGCTAATTGCCATTGTCTGTGCTGAAGTGCATGGCAATAAAGCCACAGGCAGAAAATTTGATATTGATGAGAGTGTAATCCAAGGTTGGAGAATAGAAAAAAAGAGCATTGGAGAAGAAAATCCACAAAAAAGTGCTTGTCACGGACCTAAAAGAAAAAGAAAATGCCCTCACCTTGAAGCTGACCTGAAGAAGTTAATCATGGCCCAGCCGGAAAATAACCAAATAACCGACAATCAATCCCAGACAGTTGCCATCAAATTAAAGACCAAACTCATAGCAACAGAGAAGTGCATTGATGATTTTAAAGGAGGAGTGCATTGGGTATATAAATTTTTGAAGAGGAACCAATTGTCCATCAGAACACGAATGACCATCGGCCAACATCTACCCGGGAATTGGGAGAAGAAGATGGATGATGTTTGTAAATTCGTCACCAGGCAAATTCAGAAGCTTGTCCTTCCCCATTCTGCCATTATTAATGAGGACTAAGTAATAGTATTACATGTAAAAAAAATTTGTGATATAGCCCGCACCCTTATATAACCTGCACCTCCTTGTGGGGTTTGTAAAATCTGGTATAACCTGTGGGATATATATATATATATATATATATATATATATATATATATATATATATATATATATATATATATATATATATATAAAGGGGTTTTTTAATATTTTTTTTTAGCACATGATATATAAGGCAGCCAGAATCTTTGGTGGAGGAAGTAACTGGGAAGACCAAGAGAATGAGAATGAACGACCAATCCAGGAAAGCTATTTGCAAGCTTTTTCACAAACCCATGATGACCAAGCTGAGGCTATGTGGACATGTGTGTGATCTGAAAAAGTGAATGTCCACCTGGGGTCAATCAAGAACAGACAAACAAAAACACAAATATGAAAAGAGAGTTGCACAGTACAATAAATTATAGTTACATTTTGGTGTACAGAATAAAAACTAAAAAAAAAATGTTTAATAAAAGAAAAGGTACAAATAGCAAAAATAATAGGTCTAGAATGGAATCCATTATCTATGAAATAAAATAGGATGCATGCTACCAAACACTTTACTGATAGGCATGACCTATGAATTTTAGCTTAATTCACAAGGTGCTATCTATAAGCAAGGAATGACCTATGAATTTAGCTTAATTCACAAGGTGCTATCTATAAGCAAGGAATGACACTTTTAGTTTTGACATCCTGGATAACTGCCACTGTGACAAAGATATGAAAGCATTTTTATATCAAAGGAAGGTGGTGGTAGGACATGTACAATCAAATAATAATAATAATAATAATAATAATAATAAGAAGAAGAAGAAGAAGAAGAAGAAGAAGAAGAAGAAGAAGAAGAAGAAGAAGAAGAAGAAGAAAAAGAAGAAGAAGAAGAAGAAAAAGAAGAAGAAGAAGACAATTGCACCAACAACAAAATTTTTAAAAAATCACAAGAAGTTTGAGCAATTTGATAGGAAAGAAAGATACACTTGGGGGTAAAAAGAGCACTTGCCAATTCAAATTCTTTCTTTATGAGGATGTCCTTTGAGTGATGGGCAACATTTCAATGGACTGGACTGAGGGTCCAGTTGAGATGAATGGTTGGGGAGGATTATGTTGACCTTGATTCTGATATGGCCTTTGTGAGTGAGAATTCTTTTTCTGAAGTCAGCTGCTTCACAAACATTACACTGCAATAACATGTTGGCAAAACAAGGATTTTAGAAAAAGCCACATAATAATATTACAGGTATGGTAATAATCTAATAGGTAGTTCCGGAATGAAATCATCAACCACCATATTTGTGGTCAGCTGGCAGATTTTCAGTTGACTTTGTATGGTGTTTGATAGTTGAAATAATTTTCACTAAAACTCGAGATACTATTACAAAAGTCACAAACATAAACAGAACGTAATTCAAGCTTTTTTTTAGTATCTATATTTGTGATTTATAAGTTGATTTTGCTTCAGTGTGCCTTGTTAAAAATGGAAAATTTTGTTGATCACATATAGGAGAAACTGCCAAGTTGCCCATCATCCAGGTAAAATGGGCAAAATATCATCTGCTAGTGATGTCATGGGAAGCATCTATTGGTTGGTCTATTTACATTAACATTCCCATTTTGTTTCTTTTTGAACTTCTTTTGGAATCCGGCATCTATTGAATCCCAGGTCATTTGCTATATTGATGGATCTCAATCTCTGGATATATATCTCTCTCACACACACAATCATTTTAATGGTTTTTAAAAACTTCATTTTTTCCCCATTTATTTTAAATCATGCAGATTAGATGAAATTAAAATATTATAATAATTTACTTCTGAAAAGAAAAAAAAAGATTTGCCTTTATACTGCCATATAAGGGTGTATATGAAGAAAGCTCTCAAAAGATGCTGATCAAGGCACCTGCCTGGTTTGCTTGCATTCTATCAAATTTGGAATAATTAACCCTTCCATCCATTACATTATTGCTGAATTGTGAGACCATGACAACCTTAATAAAACCTGATAAAATGCTAAAGCTACAATAACAATGGCAGACAAGTGCTCTGTTCCAGAGCTGTTTCCCGTCAATGATACACAATCACATATGCAGTTCCTACAATTATCCATGACCTAAATCAATAGACAATTTTAGTATTACCAATGACGGCAACATAAGAGTACCAAGGAAATTGTCCCTAACATTCAACAATTCATACATGTTGGTATCCAATTCCAAACACAAATCTTGATCTGCTGTTACATAATGTACAAACAAATCAAGGTCAATATTGTTCCACTAATTACTCAATCTGCTTGGACCCAGACCTGCCAGCACATTATGCAATGGCAGATTATGGTCTATGCAGTTTGCTGCTGAATCATATTTGTACATGAGTATATTTACAGTACTGCGACCACATTTTTTTTTATCCTAATCCAAATGTAAATATGCTTTGACCAGGGGGGGGGGCAGACAGCATGTATGTTTCAAGATGGGACCAACCCAACAATGAGGTTAAAGAGTGCCCAAACTATCTTTATTGGGCTTGAGAATATTAAATATTCAAAACCTATAACCTATGGCATACTCTCTGTCTTTATGGTTGTACATCATATTATTTTTATATAGTGATGTCCTTTCACTGCCAATAGTAAGCAATTGAACAGCATCCTGTTGAACCATTGGGTGTGATGGGCAAACATAAACACAGACCAATGTAAAGAAATGTGAACACATGTCATTAGTTCATTAAACTTAATTCTGAAAACCTTTTTTTTAAAAAAAGTTTATAAATTACATGTACAGGAAGACAATACTACTATCTTTAAAAAGATATTTTTAATGCATACTGACTTCTTTGAAAAAGAACTTTTGATGAAATGACATTATGTATGAATTACATTTTAAAAATGCTAAGCTATTTGAATAAATACTTTGATTGAAATGCTGACCTGTTCAAAGAAATACTTTTTCTGTTTATTTTGTGTTGCTGAACACCATTTTCAGCATATTATAGGCTATATATGGCAGCCAGTATATTTTTAGATTAAGAAGAATGTCAACCCATGAGAAGCTTTCTCACATATTCATGGTGGTCCAACTGAAACTCAGCTCCTAAGAATAAAAGTTGGAATGATCTGTAAAGGCAAGCACATTGGACCACTAGCCATCAGGGCCTCCTAGAAGTCTTCTGTCACTTTGTAAGAACAGTATAGCATGGCAAAACAAAATTAAATTGATACAAAGTTGCCAGCAAACAGTGTTTTTGCAGACTTTGGTTTGATGCCTTATGGCAAAGCAACACAGGTAAGTTATTTAGTACTGAGGTAATTGAAGTTTGAAGTACATATATATATATATATATATATATATATATATATATATATATATATATATATATATATATATATATATATATATACATTAAACATGGTATCAGTTTGCATTATAAATAACCATATACTAGTACTATACTATTCCTTACCTGTAAACTTTCTGCCAACTGGCGATAGTAATACAGGCTCATATCCTCCAGAATTATTGGTGGGGAACTTGGATCTTTGTCCCCAGCCATTTTGTTTTTGTTGGACTGAGACTGGAAAATTTCCAAAGATCCAACAGGCAAACATTTATCCATTTCTATAATCAAGACATAATTCCAAGTGTCCTTGAATACAGCTGAATCACATCACTAAATTAATACATAATTTTTTTGCATGCATCTCCAACCTCAGTAACATTCTGATAAGACTGCTCAGTGCTGACAGACAGGTAAGCCTAGTTCCTCCAACTACTAATGTAATTGCCAATCCTATCTTGCTTAGATGACTTGAGTGGAGTCTGGCACACTTTCAGGATGATGTTAAATTGGATAAGAAACTTTCTTCCTTTAAAATTTCTGTCAGTGATTAATCATCAGTCACAGGATATCAGGTGGGTTATACTAAGATAAGTAAAGATGTCAGCAAATTGGGTGAAAACCCCTTGAAGTGTTTATCTAACTGATGGGTGACTCAAGTATTACTTATCTTTAAACCACACATTAACTATGTATATTTACTAGTAATCATCAGTTCCCTTCTCCAAAAAAGAATAAAACTTATTTTAAACTGTACAATTTTAAAATTTTCTTTTCCTTCCTCCAGTTTAATCTCCTTCAAACCCTATATTTGAAAAAGCATTTTTATGACATAAATCAATCCATTAGTCTAATATTTTTTTCAGATTTTTGAATACATCCTTCATGCTTTTTCCATTTTATCATATCCTATGTACCAGTTTTTGTTCAGAATTATATTCACAGAAAAAAGGAAAAGGAAAACTTCTAAACAGCTGTTATGGATGTGTGATACAATTCAAAACTCATTACAATGTGAACAAAGGTAACATTATTGTGAGGTAGTCATGGATGAACTCTTCACCAAGAATACATTTAAATCACTTCAACCTGTATGTAAATGTGAGTGAAAAGGTAATGAGATTTGACAAGGTGTCAACAATTTGTTCATCAGATGGAAATGAGCTGAATCCAGATTGCTTGTGATTTCTGAAATTCTGTCTACACTTTAGCGAACCAATGAACATGTATAACTACTTGGCAGTCGTTTTAGCTCTGCAGTTGCAGTTGTCAATGGGCACTTTCAAAAGGAATGTTTAGTACTTTTTTATACAATCAGAATAGGTTTAAACTCATACTGCAATCATTAAAAAGTAACTCAAGCTCATAATAATATACTAGTAATAAGCAAAGCAGTCTAAAATTAATAACTCACAAAACTCAACTAATTCATTCACTAATCCGCTTCAAGTTCAGTATCAAAATAATTCTTTAAGAGCAGGAACAACTACTATACATACTATATAAAGAAAAATAATTTGTGGGTGGGTAATAAAAAGACACGTATGTGGTTAACCATGATGATGAGGTAATACAAAACAAAATTAAATTCATTCCTGTGATTCACACTATTTTCCTGTCATTATGTCGCGAACTGAACTTTTTCCACTGTTTTTCAACATGAAATACGCAGGTTTTACAGCACAGTCGCGTACCAGTAGAAGCCGATAATCATAAAAGCATTGAATGTGGTGTAATCATTCTAATTTTCACATATATAATCAGCCTCCATATCGTTCTACTTTTAAGCCATCCAGAATTCCAGACAGAAGTAAATGTGAACTTTATTCTACGTTGTTCGCATGTACTAATGGCTCCACATGTATAATTTCTCAGTTATAACCGAAATGTCAGAATCTCACACCACGTGAACTACGACTGAATTATAAATCATTACAATCTCACACACGAGTCTCGTCACTGCTCACACTTCGTTCCCCTTACAATTTCTATACAGCAGATTTTTATCACAACACCTGAGTGGTTGCGCCAAATCAAACACGGGACAGCCTCTAGTATTGATTTTCAATAAAAAGAGCCAGAAAACTAGAGAATGCTCCATTCACCACTTGGAATTAAAATGGAGCTTCGTCAAATATCCGGGATGTTAAAATGGTAATAAGGATGTTATACAGTGACACGATACTGATAGGGACATGCTTCTTTCTATATACAGGTACATTAATTTCACCTTTGATTACCAGATGAAATTCACACAGAATCAGCCTCTCGGGTAATTTATATTTATTACAGTATCATCTACAAGTATGCTGAATTAAAGCATCACCTGATGACCAGGTGAAATAGGTGAAGACTCATCTAAATATATCCAATCCAAATATGTATGTATATACATATATCGGATACTGTTTGTCTGTGTGCTTATGTGATCTTACTCTTGCTCGAAAGTTAGGCCTTTCACTTTACAAGGTAATCCTTATCAATAGTTCTTTACACACAAAAAATAGTTCTTTACACACAAAACCCCACATAAAACCAGACACAAAAAGTGGCCGAAAATAATCCCAACTCTTCCAGTCTGCATCAATCCATACATTACATTGGCTCTCTGACAAACAACTAATTTCCCAACAGTTTTTGGACCCAGGTCTTTACACATGGTCAGATGTCAATAGGTTCACATTATTTAAAGGACTATAATAAAGATTGGCATTACACCCACAAGGAAAGTGCATGTTGACCACTGTCCTTCTTTGTTAAGTTTTACTTCACCTACAATTAAAATGCTGGCAGAAATATCCACCAACAGAGACATGGCAAATATCTCTAAAAAAAATCTAGCCAATGGTTAATCATACCTTGCTCTATTCTTGACAACAAAGGCTGACCCATAAACTTTTAACATGGGAGGGGGAGATTTGTTTGATTAGTTGATTTATCACTAGTTACCTATTGCACTGCAACAGTTATGCCTGGAGTAAATATAACAAGGACACACAAAGCCTGCAAATACTATAAAATTTAATTGTTACAGTTAATAAGACATACTTTGTAAGATAAGTGAAACAGTTATGGTGCCTGTTTAAAGCAGATCTCATCATCAAATAAGAAACAAATTAAATTGGCTTGGTTTGAGTTGTTTATGATGAGGTTCAGAAGCAACTGGAGTGAAGTGCCTTACTCAAGGACACAGTTGCTTTTCCTGGGTAATAGTGCCAAGATTTGGGCAATTATTTTGTATGTCCATGAAATTGACAGCTCCATTGGGCTAGTGATTAGGGCACCTGTCTTGGATGCATGAGGAAGCTGATTCAAACAAACCGAGTCATACCAAAGACTTATTAAAACAATAGTAATAACACTTGCCTCCCTAGACACTCAGCATAATGAGGTTAGCATTAAGACTGGTCAGCCTGTGTCAGGATAATGTGACTGGGTAGAACATCTTGGCATTCATGCTATATGCCTGTGGCCATGATGTCCAGTGCTATACATCACTATAAACTGCCACACTGCAGACATGTAGCAATATAACTGAAAAATTGTTAAAGCAATGTGAAAAAAAATCCAAGTCACACACACACACATAAAATGGATGTGATTTTGGATCTGAAGCTCCTTATGAAAAAAATATACTAGTTTGTTTGAAATAAAATGGAATGTTTATACTATGTTGTTTAAAGAATGTGAACAGTGACTACTATATGGTCAGTTGTTTTTTCATCTAGTGTCTTAAAATTTGATTTAAAATGGAATTAAGCTAATTAAGTAACTTCACATCAAAAAGTGCAATATTTTCCAGGAGTCCTTTGAGCTCCACACAGAATTTGAGAATGACAAAGGCACTGAAAATCATATTAGTTTTAACATCACAATTATCATCAATCACAATGATTAGCTATCAACTGCTTCAATATTTCAATTATAACACTAAATATTTCACAGCAAATGAACATTAGCAATCTAGTAACACAACAATATATTCATCAAGTTCTAAATTATTGCAAGAGAGAAAAAGTATTAGTGCTGGGACTGAATAATGTGTGGAAACCAATTTCAATCTGACCCTGATTTCACTTACATAAGTATATAAGGTAATCAGCAGCATGATGAAATACCAAGTAGCCCACTCTTATCAACCTAGTCAGTCTTACACACCCTTACTTTTCTCCTATTTCACAAAGTCAGTTTTGCAGGTGTCTAAGAGCAATTTAACTCACCAATAAAAGGTCATTTGCTATAAATACATGCAGGTTTCATGAAAATTAATTGGCATTCTGTCAGAAATTGACTGTAAATTGTATCTACAAATAGAACTTATTTTTTTCTACCAGGCATTAGGTCACACAATAAATCTACCAAGTTAGCAATGCAAATATTGAAAAAAATATGTATTGGATATTGGTTTATTAACAATTTTCAACAATACTGAACTTTTTCCAATATGTATTATTATTACAATCTAGTTATATGAAACAAACCATAGTGAATACTGGATATATTTTTGTTAAATTCAAACAACTGGCAGAGTATTCAAACATGCAATTATATGAATGTTTTACATTGAACTTGTCTTGGCAAATCCATGTGGTAAAAAAATTTGGTTTAAATAATACACTTATCAACTAAAATGTCATTAATAAAGCAAACAGGCATTTAGCCATAAAACAGACAATTCTTTACTTCTCAAAAAAGTGCACTGGTGTTGTTTAAAATAATAGATTTATTGATGCAATTCTGTGAAATGACCAGTTAATTAGTGTGGTCAAGCATTAGTCAAATTTAGTGAAATGACTACTTAAATGAAATGATCAATTAAGTGATTTCTGTAACCACATTTTGAGTTCTGTGCCATTCCAGAAAGTCTCATTTTGGCAGGACAGATATATTGATATAATAATGGATTATTGATAAGGTAGAAGAAACATGCCATATCATGAAATTTTGCCATTTCCAACTTGTACCACCCCACCCCTTCCCACCCCACCATCATTACATAGGAACACATCAACCTTCATTCAGCTTGTCTAACTGCATTGTATAATGTTGAAACAAATGTACTTCTCTCTTGGCAACAAATAAATGCAACAATTATGATTTTGTCTTGCTAATTACCCTCCTCATACATTTCATATTGATGCAGATATATTTTTTACTTGCCAGAGAAAATTAGTACAATCATGCATGTAAATATGTAAGTAATTTAGGGACATAAGGTAGATTAGTTCCAGGAAATTAACTATGTCACCTCTATAAAGCCATTATTATTATTATTATTATTATTATTATTATTATTATTATTATTATTATTATTATTATTATGAGACTCATTTTATTACTCTTGAGCCAGTGCTGCCTAGGATCTGATGGGTTTAATGGGTTTAAGTCCACATAAACTAAGTCATCCTATAAGTAGCTACTTATGGTTATCAATGTGGTTTATGATATAATGCACATTAACAGCACCAGCCTTCCTTTACTCCCTTCCTTCATGATCACCCCAACCCCTTGCTTCCCTCTATAAACTACCATATATACTCACATATAAGTTGAGTCAAAAGGCAGACAACAAAGATCCTGCTCTGCCATAGAATAAATGTGCATGCAGATCAAGGTCTATGTTGTGTGTTGTTCTAATGATGTTTCCTAAAAAAAAATATACACAGTCTCAGATCTGCTGCTATTATGTGATTGCAGATCTGGGTCTGTACAGTTTGCAGTTGGACTCAACTTATAAGTGAGTATAGACAGTACCTCTGGTCAATTATCCTATTTCAATTAGCTTATCATTATTTCATTTGCCCTACTCCTTTCACTGCTCATTTTGACAGATATGCCTTTTTGTATTTTTCCTACAGTTTAGGTAAACAATCCCTGAGGATTGTGTAATATTGTTTCCTACTGTTATATACATGTCCATCATGAAACTGATGTGATTCTGTAGATGTGCCTATGGAATGCTTTCACAGGATCTAGGATGACTGTACAGTGGTTAAAAAACTTGAAATGGTATTTCTTTTTTTAAAAATGTTACTAATTGAAGGTTCTGGTAACAAACATATTTTTTAAAAGTAAATACTGCAATTTAAATTTAAAATTTAAATAAAATTGTCTCAACATTAACACTAAATCAGCTTAATGAATAATGTTGTGTAATGTTCACTACAACTGCTTCTCATCAATACTTTATGCACACAGAGACACTTTTACTGGATTATATCAAAGAAAAGAGATTTTCAGTATTTAATACAGGAACTTGCAAAGTAATAATATCTCAGATCATGGATTTGACATGTGGTCAAAAAAAAAACTTCATAAATTTTGGGTAACTACATTTTTTTCTTCAATTTCTTATATTGCAATAATCAACAAAACTGACAGCTGATCTCAAAAAGTCCTTTTCATGCAACATTTTTTCTATATATACTTTCTTAAAAGTTGAGTCAAACTGCAAACAACAATTAGCCTGATCTGTCATCACATAGCAGATCAGGGTCTATGTTGCTAATAGATTATTCTTAATATGCTGGCAGATCTGAATCTGTACAGTTTGCAGTTGGACTCAACCCAAAAGTATGTATGCCTACCATAACCTGCAGGCCAAATGAATATTTTGCAAAACTTAATCAAAGGTGCTTCAGCACCAGTCTAATTGGTTTATTTTTACTCCTGAATTGATAACATGCTAATAACATAGTTCAGCACCAGTCTAATTGGTTTATTTTTACTGGCGAATTGAGACCATGTTAATAACAGCTCAGCACCAGTCTAACTGGTGTATTTTTGCAAATTAAATTGAGATCAGGCTAATAACATAGTTCAGGACCAGTCTGCTTGGTTTATTTTTGCACTTGTAATGATACTGGGTAATAAAATACTTCCTTTTCTATTTCCTTTCCTTAAGAACAACAGTTTATTTCCTTTCTCAAGAATACCATGCCCTGATAATTTCACCACAAGGAGAGAAGATTTATTAATTCTAGTTCTGTGAGAATGGATGTGTTTTGCACAGAGTAATTGTCCCACCTCAACAACCTAGTCATTTCCAGTCACTTTGGAAAAAAAAAAAAAAAATTTCTTTTATTTTCCCTTCCAGCCTCTGGGTACATTTTCTTTTCTACCAACTACTTTTAGCTCAGATCATAAAATTCAGTAACTGTTAATGGATGATAGTGAGTTTTAATTGTTGCTTTAATCAATGCAACACCAATAGATGTGGTGCCAGGGCAATTGGAGTCAGGCCTCTTGAAACAGGACACACACACAATCACACACATACACACACACACACACACACACACACACACACACACACACACACACACTGTGGTAGCTGCCAGAGCTGGTCATATCATACAATTTAAACTTGCACCTTTTGGTTGTCAATCTGGCATTATAAAAACAAAGCTTCCTGCAATTTTAGATTATAAAGGGTAATATGTAAAAAATAACAGTATTTCCTTCCTAAAATAATTCCTACTAATAATCTATTCAAGCTACATGTAGTACATTTTAGACCATGTCAAAAATAGTAATTATACTGGTTAAAAGCTTCCAATATGAAGACAGCACCCTCCATTATAACACATTCCTGGTTTATAATCAAACACACACACACACACACACACACACATATATATATATATATATATATATATATATATATATATATATATATATATATATATATATATATATATATATATATATATATATATATATATATATATATATACTCACCCATGTGTTATATAAAAAAGACCAGTGTCCAGGATGTAAAATAATTTTTATTAAATAATAAAGGTAACATAGAACATGCTTTTCAATCTTGTATAGTGACACAACATTATCAACTTTTGATAATATAAAGCAAACTTTTTTGTCTAAATGCCAAAAGGCAATATTTTAATATACCATATTATGATGAAATTAATTCTATTATTAAATTCATGCATATATTAAATATATTGGATTGACATGAACACATTCTGACATAGTAGGTGATCTCAATGAAATAAATAATTTTAGTAGTAGTGTTCAAAAGCAGTATGGTGGGAGATAGCAGAATTATATAACAATTATAAAGCATTTAAATTCAATGGCGGTCATGTAATAAATCTATTTACAATTTCTTAGAATAATTTGATTCAGTTTTGAGATTTTATAATGTCACCTATAAGATCATTTGAACTACAAAATGAAGAGACATAAGGTAATATGAGATCTGGATCTGTATTACTAGTAATTAGCAAAACAAACCAAGATCTGCCAACAAATTGACCATAGATCTGGGTCTATGTTGTTTGTAGTTGGGTCCAACATATGCAATCATGTAAGTATGTTCAAGGTCTGACTCATTCCTACGTTGCTTCTTTTTTTACAAGTACAGAATACCATATATACTCACTTATAAATGTCTATACAAATATGATCTTCAAATACCTATCTTCCCCCCCCAAAAAAAATTATCATATCAAAATATTAATGTAACATTTTAAAAAAATCAAATGATACATATAGATTACTATGTGTGTTTCAAGTTAGATGTCTTGCAAGGTATGGGATATGTTGTATTGTGCTTGCTGGTACAGGGCTCATATAGCTGTAAAGCAATTATTGTTGGGGTTTTTTTTAAAAAAATGCTCCAAACCCATGTTCCCACACTTTCTGCAATAGAGTATATGCGTCAGTTCAGATCAACTGAGTACAAAACATTTAATGTGGAAACATTCTTAAGACTTTTTTTTTATTCTAGGGTACCTTTAACAAGTTTTATCTGTAATCAACTTCCTTAAAACACTGTTTACATGGTGGTACTTTAGAACAAAAATGTATTTAGAGTCCCTTGAGGCCCTCAGCTAATCTGCCAAGAACAGAAAATACTAGTTCAGAACAAAAGGTAGAATAATGATGAACAAGGCAAAAACAGTTCTACATTTAAAAAAAACAAAAAACATCAACAATTTTAAACACATCAAGGAAGAAAAAACATGATATACACCAAGGGTGGGCAAATATGAACCAACCTGGTTTAATTCATTAATTTATATCATAGAGTGTGGTTCTTGTTGTTGTTGTTGGGCTTAACACCATTTTTCAGCACACAATAGGCTATTCATGGTGGCCAATATTAATGGTGGAGGAAGAAACCAGGAAATCACAGGAAAGAACCACCAACCCACACGAAGCTACTGGCAAGCTTTCTCACATATCCACATTAGCCGAATCTTAGAATCCTAGACTCACAACATGACACCCAAAAAGTCCTTTCATGTATTCAGGCATTATACACTTTACACATTTGTAAACAAGAAATGCATTATGAAATCTATTGTCACTTCTTTTGATCCATTTCAAATCAAGAATAGAATTTGAAATGGCTTGTCAAAAGAAGCATCTGAAAAGGAAACAAACAGCTTGCTTCTGATACTTTCAGAACATTTACCCATACTATCAACACTAGATGGCACTATGTAGGCATCAGAGTAAATTAGTCTCGCTTGTTTGGGTATTTATGATCTAATTTTACTTTCAAAGTCATTTTACATCTGTGACTTGCATACTCAAAGTATTATCTGCTTTTAATCACCTTCAAGTATCACTCCTAAATGTTTGTCAGCTTTAACATTTTCAACTGTGTAACCATTCATTGTCCAACTAAAAACTGTCTTAAAAGTCTAATACTTCTCAGATGAAATGCTGTTGCTATACATTTTGTTTTTTGAATCACTTAACAATATTTCTGACCACATCTCAATATTTTTAAGATTAGACTTGCAGCCATGTACATTTACTCTCCATGTGTACTCACTTATAAGAACTGTAAACTGCACAGATTCAAATCTGCTGGCACATCATGCACCAAAAGATCTCAATCTTTGCAGTTTGTTTGCATTAATAAGTAGAACAAACAACAATGACCCTGATCTGCTTTGTTGTTTGCAGTTTCACTCTTATATATGGTACATCACAACCTAAAGCTAATAGTTTGTACCCTCCTCAAGCATGTGTGTCTGTGCCAAGAGTGAGGTCAGGTCATTCATGTCTGAAAAAGAAATAGTTGTAAAGCAGAACCCCTGGGGTAACCTGTTTAATTTCAACCAACAGCAACAGGTTTGATGAGATCCAGTTTATTGCATTTGTATCAAATCAGTAAAATTTTCATTTCCACACACATACATAATGATGGTAATAATGTGATAACTGTAAAGTATGATAGTAACATATGGAAAATGATTAATAACTGATACATGCTGTAAATAGACCTGTTCACTCCATATATTTGTACCATGCAGATCCAATCTAATCAATGCTGAGATTTGCCTATAATAAATAGATCTGATGGGGGCAGAGAAGTTTCTGCCAAGCCTTGGAATTCCTAGTCCTGTTAATTTCAGCAACATTAGAATAAGTGCTGTAATTTATATAAGGGAGACTTACCATTTTCAAAAAAAAATTGTTCAGAATGAATTTTATCACTTTCATAAAAAATAACAGCTGTAATTTTATTGGTGAGTAGAAAGTTCAGATTCTGTCAGATTTGTGCTCTATGGAGATCTCTCCTTGAATCAGATTGTTTGCAGAATGGAAATAGACCCAAGATGTCAAAATTTATTAAAATCACTTCAGGAAGTCTCTCTTCAAGGAAACATGACCTTTTGATTATTAACTGAATAGGAGCCAATAAATCTATGTGTGTATCAAAAGTTCATATTTCAGAAAACATATATTCTTGACAGATAATCAATAATTGTCAGTATTCCTTTGGGAAATGCTAAAAGAGGTTTAAAATGCTATGTGCCAATGTCAAATACAGACATGGTAAAACTCCTGAAGTGATATCTCTTTGACAGGGAATAATGAAAAGATGGACATAAATTGAATGAAGCAGTCATAGTATGCAAATAAAGTAATCTATATAACATTAGCATGCTAACAGCCACTATATCTAAAATGCTATATTACATTTCAATGTTAACAGCTATGGCATACAATTCCAGTATGCTATATTACACTACATTGCTAACAGCTATGGCATATAAATTCCAGTATGCTATATTACATTACATTGCTAACAGCTATGGCATATAAATTCCAGTATGCTATATTACATTGCATTGCTAACAGCTATGGCATACAAATCCAATATGCTATATTACATTACATTGCTAACAGCTATGGCATATAAATTCCAGTATGCTATATTACATTACATTGCTAACAGCTATGGCATATAAATTCCAGTATACTATATTACATTACATTGCTAACAGCTATGGCATATAAATTCCAGTATGCTATATTATATTACATTGCTAACAGCTATGGCATATAAATTCTAGTATGCTATATTACATTACATTGCTAACAGCTATATTATACAAATCTAGTATGCTGTATAGTATATATTACATTACAATACTAACAGCAATTCTATCCAATATGTTACAATGCCAACTACCATGATATGCAAATCCAGTATTCTATATCACATTATAATGCCATCAGATCTTGTGAAATGAAAACTAAAATAAAATTTAGAATGACTGGTTTATTGGCAAGTAAGGTATAATGGCCTGAAATGAATGTAGCATGAAGTGCCTGTCCTTTAATTGGTACTGTCTGGAAGTGGATGCAGTCTGGTAGTTAAACATGAAAAAAAAAATCAATAAACACTTGGCTGCATCAGAGTAACAGGCATCAAACTCATACACAAGTTGAATGGCTTCAAAAACAACACAAGAATAAAGTCTGATACATGAAAGAAAGTCATATTACCACAATCAGTAGACCATAATCTGCAAGAAGTATTATTTAAAATTTGTAGGCAGCTCTGCAGACATTACTGCCAGAGGGACAGGTGCAGCAAATACAGTGAATATTGCTGAGGTGGCACAGTGCAGTTTTATATTGGCCCCTGGCAAATTTCTTAAGTCTATGGTTTGACTTTTTCAGCTATTATTGTTTACAAATTAAAGATATGGCTATATTTGTGAACTAGGTGTTTTGGTCTTGTGTTGTTCTTGAAATTGATGTCAGGCATGTACACCTTCCATAGTCACTCTGCAATATGTTGATAGTGAAATAGTTGGCTAAGAAGAAGAGCCAGCCTCAAATAGCAGTAAACATGTGGGTTTGGGGCAAGTAGAATATCTAAAAATGACTTGGATGACAACTATTTTCAACTGCATCAGCCTGTTTAGTACACAATGTTTTGCAGAACTGTCTAGGAAAAGGGCTTGTGTTTGCACTGTGAGCATCTCATGGTGTCAAAAATGACCATTGGACTGGACACAAAAACTGCAGGTACAAATTGCAGGTACGAATTTGCAAATGTGGTTGGGATGCATAAACTGCTTCTGCTAATAACTACCATTGACTTTTCTGGTCAAGTGGATAATATTCTTATGCTTTGTTTTAATATAGGTATCTGTGATATGTTGAATTTTGAAACTTGATGAAACCTAAGGTTAAATAAATTGTGCTTTCAAGCTAACATAATCGAAGCAGAAAGGTCTGGAGAAAGTTCAATGTTTATTTCTTTATTTCATCTCTAAACATGCAAAGAACTACGTTAAGCTTCAGTTGAATCTGACCCGGTCATTTTTTTATGATACAGGGGGTACTTATATTCTGTTCTGTCGAAGTTTAAAATGGGCACATGTAAAAAAAATAGATTTTTCAAAGGAAGCTAATTGTGGCATGTTTTAGGCCAGTGAAACCGACAACACTCGATTTGGCGGGAAAATTTTAGGAACTGTTATTTCTGATTGGCCAGGGAATCTTTAGGGTGTACACTTTGAGAAACAATTTAGGAAACTATCTCTTGAAAAAACCTTTAGTCTGATTTTTATTGAGAGAAGATTAAAGTGACTGGGGAGATGCTAGTTAATGAAGTAGTGTCTTTGTGAAAGTACAAAGGGCCAAATTGTTGTCTTAGAACAGGAAACAGACTAAAGGCTAGGACTGTTTGTTTGAAGCATCAGTCGAATAGAAAGTGAATTTTGGCTATGCTTTAATTGAATATACAAAATTTAGTAAAACAGTTGTATGGGAATTGATTTTACTTTGATTATGTTATTTGATTAAAATTTTATATTTTTAGTCATCAAAATAAGGCTCATTTTTTTTATTTCTTTCAATACTTTGCTTAGTTATCTGTAACGTTCCATCTCTCCATCCACACTGGGCTAATTACATCGCGGGAGATAATTCCCTAGTTAATGACACCGAATAGTAGAAGGAGGGTTTTATTGTTTTAAATCTCCCCCCATCACAGTATCCAAAATACGAACCTTTTTGGCCTCACCTGGATATTTATTTTTTTTATACTAGATTACTGATTGAGGCATTAAATTTGTACATAAAAACTGGACTCTTCCCGGTGATCAGTTAGAAAGTATTCCAGTCTGTCCCAGTAAACATTAGAGTTGGTAAGCGAAAAAAACAAACAAAACAAATCAATTTTATCAATTCTTTACTAGTTTATAATTCATTAAAGTCCAAACCTTTTGTTATACCAGCAGATCAGGGTCGACATTGTTTATTCTACTGATTGCTCTTAACAAACTACATAGACCCAGATCTGCTGGCATTTTATATCACAGAAATCTTGATCTGTGCAGCTTACAGTTGGACTTGACATGCAAATTTTGAGCATAATCAAACCAATACAACCACTCTGGTGGCCTAATGGTAAGAGCGTCCACCTCAGATACAGGAGGTCATGGGTTCGATCCCCCGCAAAGTCATACCAAAGACTTTCAAAAATGGTACTAATAGCTGCCTTGCTTGGTGCTCAGCATTAAGAGGTTAGTTTTAGAACTGGTTGGCCTGGTGTCAGGATAATTTGACTAGGTGGGCATGATGCTCCAGTGCTAGACATCACTATAAACTGCTACACTGCAGACATTGTAGCAATATGACTGAAAAACTGTCAAAGCTACATTAAAAATCTAAATCACACACACACACACACACAAGTCAATACAATGCAAAGCAATCCAGGCCTTAAAATGCATAGGTGTGCACTATGGAAGCAATAAAGCCTGCTTGGTTATTGGTGGGCAAAGGCCACTGTTTTGAATGTCTTTGGCCTATATGCTTTTATTATCTTTGCTCATCAATAAGTACAGTGTCTGGCATAAAGACATACAAAGCAAGTGATTTGGTATGGTCTTTGGATAGACACAATGGCATAGCCTCAAAGTGGTTGAGGCTGTGATTTGATCCTATACCTTCCAATGGAACAAATGCAACTGTTGTCAAAGACAAAAAGATGACAGAAGTTAAATTAACTACAGTAGAGTTGTTTTTTCAGGAAGTTTGGCTAATAATAAAGTGATTATGCCTGTATCATATATACCACTTTGTTGCCTTAATGGTTAGAGTGTCAGATGCAGAAGGTTGTGGGTCCAAAACCAGAACGTGTTATACCAAAGACTTCTAGAAAAATGGTACTGCAAAACAGCTGCCTCACTAGGCTCACACAGCATTAAGAGATTAGTATTAGGACTGGTTGGCCTGGTGTCAGGTTATTGTAACTGGGTGGGATATCATGCTACATGTCTGCAGTATGATGCCCCAGTTGTTAGACATTACTTTAAAGTGCCACACTGCAGACATAGTAGCCATATAACTGAAAAATTATTAAAGCTACATTAAAAAATCTAAATCACACAATCACACCTTATATCATACATTATATTGGCATTTTTACACTAAACATTCTTTGTCCACCATAACAGGCAACATGAGATTCTCAAAGTAATTCATGTTCCAAATAAGGTTTGTTGCATCATTTTTGGATATTCTACAATAAATTATTCAAAGCATACAATGTTTACTATTATGCTTCTAAACAAGGCAACAATTTCCTTATATGCCACATTAAAAAACAAGGCTTCAAACAGAAATGGTTATCAAATGAACTAATATGGCAGATGAGTAGAAAGAAAATATTGCATAAAGATGGTAAACAATATTTACCGTATCTATTTCTAAAATGATAATTATCACTTCTGGTATTAAAAAGAATTATTTAATTTTTTTCAGAATATGTAATGAACATGTTCAAATTTTTTTATAGTAGGCAGAAAATGTGCCTGGTTTTGAATCATATTCATCAGCCCCATAGATGTTAAAAACATTTTTTAAAAATGTAAAAAAATGCATTTTTCACTCAAAAAATAAAAAATGTATTAAAAACATTCAAGTACTTCTTATGCGACATTGACACCACTATAACTTGCAATGAGTAACATTTTCAATGGACTGACTGACCGCAGGAAAATGCAAAAGTTTGATTTACTTCCAAGAATTATCTACTGAATGAGCAACAACTCTATCAAGCGTGAGAAAATAAAACAATTAAAGACAGGATTTGGTCAATTTCATAGAAATAAATCATTAACTGAATTTTAAAAAATTAAGTTTTCTAGCGAAAATAATGTAAAAAAACCCTATTCCAAAATAATATAAAAAAAACAAGTTCTTAGGAAAAAATGAAAAACTTATGTTTTTAACAACTGATTGTCCTCATTGGTAAACATAAACTTGTGTTTGTACCACATCCAATATGTAGTAGTATTAATATTAGTACTGTTCTTGAGATTAAATTTGGTAACATCATTGATCATTGATATAGGAGTCAAGGTCAATACACTGTGCATAATGCTATACAGGGGTATGGATCAATTAGTAAGCTACATAATGTAACGTATCACATCTATCATATAGTATTATATCTGTCATATTGTCCATCAGTATGATGTTTGTAATTCAGCCTATCAGTATCATTTGTCATAGTGAATATATATATATATATATATATATATATATATATATATATAAAGTCACTTTGCTTTTCTATCAGACCCCTGCCTGGTCTTGGTAAATATACATGTAAAGTTATCATAATAAGCAAAAAAATTACCCATCCACCCACCCCCATTAAAATGGAATTGGTGGCATCTATAGTTTCTGTGACTTACCATGGTAAATTCCCATGCTTTATTGTGTTATTTATATTAAATTTGTATTGTTTGTTGACTTTCTTCAATTCTTATATGGTATCTGTGTTTTGTAATTTACCTTTGTCTAAAATCAAGTTAATGGTGTACATGACTGGTGACATTTATTTTGTAAACAATAATGCATAGCTAACATTTCTCTATAATTATAGATTAAATAATCATTATTAATTTTAAATGTGCCTTGCCTTAGTTTGGGTTAAAGATACAGTCTTGATTCTAGCATTAGAAAGTTCCAGTTGACAAATTAAGTTGTAATTGTGATCTAGATTAAGTGTGATAGGTATTTAATGTACTTTACTTAAGGATTATTCAGTCTAGCCTTAACATCCAAAGCAGAATCAGTCTTATTGCTATGTTCAGTTTTTAATTTGTATGGATTTATTTATTCAAAGTAATTTTCATTGGAATTACAAATTGCTGAATAATATTCTTGGACTAAAACATTTAGAATTAAAGTGAATTCAATCAAGGACATTTTGAATTATATTATTGTAATACATGAAAAGACTTAGCATATCATCACACTCTTGACCAAAGATACATCAGCACATTAAAGTCTACAGGTAATCAACACATTCAATACTGGAATTTATTTGGAACACCACTGGAATTCAAATAGAACTTTATACATTTGACTTGTGGTAGGTGTTTTCAATGAAGGCTATTGGGATATAATTCACAATTCTTTAAGTTCTTTTTAAATTTTCACTTTTTTATTCTAAGGAAGTTAATTGTTTGTTGAATTTTACAAAACTTGTTGATTTCTTAGTTTTAAGACCAAAGAATCATCATAATCATTGCCAGCATGAATTCACAACTGATACTAGCAACATGTACATGTATTTATGAATAAATGAATAGGTCTCAAGGCACATCAGCACAATACTTGCTATATGATTGAAAGTTTAGTTCTTGTGTAAATAAAAAAAGAACTGCAAGAAACATAATCAGTTAGAAAACAAACCTTCCAAAAAAAGATTTTTCAGCACAAGATAAGCTATACATGGCGGCCAGTATAAATGGTGTAAGAACTCAGGAAAACCCTGAAAGAACCACTGACCACACCTGAATCTATTGACAAACTTTCTCACATACCCACATTAGCAAATTCCAAGACTTGAACCCAAACAGACAGAGTCAGATGGCAGTGATCTCTAAGGGTGAGCTCATTAGACCACTGGGGGGGATGGGGCCCACAACAAGTCAAAAGATAATACATGACCTCCAGGAGATGTAAACTAATGTGTTCTCCTGCTATGATTGCATGTAAATTATTTGCAATTTTTGCCTTTTGTACTTTTGAACCAGGAACCCCAAGGGATAGGTCCAACTATACCCCCTCTAGCAGATGGTGTTACCATGTGTTCAACCTGTGAAACTGAAGTTAATGATTTTCACAGATATTTATTAAGCATCAGATTTGTGGAAAATTCAACTAATGAATGTATGGACAAATGGACAGAATGGACATGTGGGAGGGTATTACATTATCCCCCTAATTACAGTTTCATAAAAACAAACACACAATACTAAAAGTACTTTGGGACCCAAAAATTAACTCAGCCATTTGGGCTGAAGCATGTTACCTCAGTCCTCAAACACAACTGATTACATCAGCAAACATTCTAATGATTAAAATACAATCATTCATGCCAGGCTTTTTTCACAAGTAATTATATCTTAATATAAAAACAAGGTTCAATAAGACTGTCAACATAAGTATATTTCATCTTTTTTTGAGCATCAAAAAAAAGAAATGTTTCAAAATACAATTTTTCAAACTGAAATCTTCTCAGTTACATGTGATGTAACACAATGTCAGACTCACCCTGGAAGAAAGATTAATGTTTGTTAGAATAGTGGCCATTCAAAGAAAGATTGCAGAACTGATCAGAACCAAGCTGGATAAGAATATGGGGTGAGATAGGGAGGTGTGGAAAAAAGGAAATGTCAAGACTGAAAACAATAAATTTATCCAAGTTTTACCTTATCACTTGGATCCAGTGTCTTTAATCTATACCCTGGTGATGTCATCCTGAGCTCATTATATCAATATGAAATTTCCAAGACTCAAATTATCAACAACATATATAGATCAGTAACAAATCCTTTAATCCACAGTGGTTTGTATCCTCCACTTCTGCTTATCAACACACTAAGCAAGTGTGTTTTTTTTATGATACAAGGTTCCCTGCAAAATACCTCATAACAAGTCTCATAACAAGTCTATTAGAATCTGGCTGGTCTTTAGCCAATAATCTTCAAGTTTAATGTGGTACAGAATGAACCAGTAAACTTAGTCATAGCTACTTCACTGGTGTCAGTTTCAGTCATGCTAGATTGACAAATAACCTTTCACTGCTGTATTTTGCTCCCCAGGAAAACCTCAACAATTCATTTACCCATTGCAGTCTGCCCCTCCATTTACTCACTGCAGTCTGCCCCTTCAAGAAACAGCTTTATTTTATCAGTGACCAAGTGTATATACAAATGCTGAGAGTCATTGATTTTCTAGGAAATCAGGACACCACAAGGCCAAAATTCCAGATGAATGCTTGCTAAGCAACTCAGTGCATTATACAAATGGGAACCCAAATTTGCAACCCTTGGGCAACAATTTGCTCCATCATAATAAATGACCAATCTATCTACCATGGATTGTGCAAGAGACAAGAGGACTCTATACATACACACATGCATTGGACCTAATTTCCATGTATGCATTATAATTGCAATACCATGAGATGAAATAAAACATGGCTATCAGCAAAAGAGAAGGAGGGGGGCTGGAAAATGTCTGAAAAAATCTGGCTCACAGGTAAAATAAACTAAAATATATTTCCTCTGCTTTATAGAAAATAAGAATTTAGTATATCCATTAAATAATATCCAGCACAATACTAAACTCAAGGTAAAAGTGAGAATAATGTGCCATCATAAAAAGAAAATATCCAGCTTCCCCACCCACCCACTCAACCCGGGAATTAAATGTTCAGTCCTAAAATTTGTGCAACATGCAGAGTGCAAATTTATTCTGCTTGTTTACAATGATCTAACTAACATGCAGGCCAATTCAAATAGGTAATGTACATCATATCACAACTTTTGCTAAACTGCAAACCTATATTGGGTATGGCTGAATAATGGCAAGAAATACTTATTCATGTTTAAACAAGATATGAAAAAATAGTTTATGGCACTATTCAGCCACCATTGCCTATACCTAGGCATGCATGAAAAAGTCATCGGCAGTGCTGAAACAATCCAGGATAAAAAACCTGGACAAATTAGATATTCTACAGTCAATTTTCTGCATGATTAAACTCAAAGGAGTTGAAATTAAATAAATTTGTTCCCATCTGCAATCTTGACCTTCATGGCCTTGTGTTGGGTCTGTTGTGAATTATATAGAAGTCTGACTGTGATATTAGGCTGTATCTTCAGTTGATTACCAATTATTAATGCAACTACAATAAAGGAAGACATACTTAAGACTGCCTCAGCAAGATATTGCTAATTTTTACATCATATATATAATAAAGACTATCTACAGATTAATATTCACTATACAGTATGTAGAGATCAAACAATTATACTGTTATAAGGGTACTGTACAATACACTGGTTAGGCTCATGAATACTACTTCACAATATACAAATGTGAAACTCCTTACATACATAAGATTATAGCAGAATTCCATATAATAAGGCTACTGTACAACACAGCAATCAGACCCATGACATTAGACTATCTACACCAGAATGCCATACATGAAGCCTTCTGTACAACACAGCAATCAGACCCAGGACATTAGACTATCTACACCAGAATGCCATATATGAAGGCTACTGTACAATATACAGAAGTCAGATCCATGACCTTAGACTACAACAGAATGCCACATACTGTATATGTATGAAGCCTTCTGTACAACACAGCAATCAGACCCATGACATTAGACTCTACAACAGAATGCCATATATGAAGGCTACTGTACAATATACAGAAGTCAGATCCATGACATTAGACTCTACAACAGAATGCCACACATATGTATGAAGCCTTCTGTACAACCCAGCAATCAGACCCATGACATTAGACTATCTACAGCAGAATGCCATATATGAAGGCTACTGTACAATTTACAGAAGTCAGATCCATGACATTAAACTCTACAACAAAATGCCACATATATGTATAAAGCCTTCTGTACAACACAGCAATCAGACCCATGACAGACTATCTACACCAGAATGCCATATATGAAGGCTACTGTACAATATACAGAAGTCAGATCCATGACTTTAGACTCTACAACAGAATGCCACATATATGTATGAAGCCTTCTGTACAACACAGCAATCAGACCCATGACATTAGACTATCTACAACAGAATGCCACTTATAAAGGCTACTGTACAATATACACAATTGAGACTGTCAGCTCATAAAGTCATGTCATAATGATCTTTATTCAATGCTTTAAGCAAATTTAGGCTGCTCAGTTTGATCAATACTGGTAGTGTTGTTCCGATTATTGATTTTAATCAATGATCAGTTGGTTGATCTAACCAATAAGATACTAGATTGTGAAACTCTATAATCGATTGTGTGCCAAGTGAGACTACTTTTCAGATGCATGCAAAATGCAAAGATTAGTAAAACTCCTGGGCAAATTGTAAGCTGTATAGGACTTCCAATCTACTACCATCGAAATAAATTATTTATTCCCTTCACTACTTACAAATATAAAACATATCATACTCTGTAGGTGCAAACTTTAATTATGTCATGATTACATGATTTTGCTGTTAAATTGTAGAGTTAATAAATTGTTTTAGAAATATGATTATTTAAGTTTGAATGTAAAATCCTTTTGTAGTATTTGTAAATAATGACAAACAAGAAAACCATGTCCTTTTCCTTAAATGATAGACACATCATATGTATAAATGAAAGTGTTTTGGAGGGGTTTGGGGGGATTGCAACAGTTTTTTACTTCTTAATTTCGTTTTCTTCTTTGTTATTTATTTTGTTAATCTTTTCCTGATAAAAATTTTGTTTATTTGCTTGCATATATAATTTATGTGATGAGACCATTACAAGTTATTGTTTATAAACACTCCAAGATTTCGATCAAAACATCATTTTCAGACCATGCAGTATATCAGTTTGCAATTCTGATTTTTTTTCTACCAAGTAATTATGAACAGGACATTTGCTTTGTCTGTATTGAGGATCAGGCCATTTTCCATGCAACAGGGGGTTCGTGTGGGTGAAAACCCTGAAACCAATGTCAGCAGCATGTATACATCTATCTCTTCAAGCACAATAAATAACTTTTTAGTTAAGATCTCAACAGTACATGTTATGGTCTAGGGGATTAAGTCCCCAATGGTAGGGAAAGATTCAGAAACATCAAGTGACATGTATCAGGTATCCCGGTTGGATGTGCATTATTTCTTTGCTCACTGATCCACAAGTCAATTATAGGGCAAGTAAAATTTATGCAGAATCACCTGTACCCCTCTCACCTGGAACAAATCCAAATTATAGTATTCTCACACCATCCCATTTGTTTTTACCCCTCTACCAATTTTAAAAATAAAAGGCAACAAGGATATAAAAATGCAGAAAATTTTCTATTCCATTTACAGGTTCTAGTCTGATTGTCAACAGGGAGTGACAAACTTTGTCAATGTTTTGAGGTTGTAAATCGAAAGGAAGTTTCTTCAGCAACACAGTCACCATATTTGCTTCGGCCAGTCAGTTTTCAAGGAATAGATGTGATGTAGTTCACCATCTTTAAATATGTAAATACATGTAATTCCATAAATTTTGAACTTGCATCTCTAAAAGTTGCTCCTAATTTTATTTGTTCAATTTGTTTAAGAAATATTAAAACTCAACATTGCAAACTGAATGCAAATGACAGTTTTTACTGATATAAGCTTTTCCAGAAGCTAGAAATGGACAGTGAGCACAGTCTGTTTGCTTGTTTACACCAGGAGCTTCCTTTAGCACTGAAACACCAATAATATGACAGTGTTAAGGACTCCTTTGCAACATTCAGGTTAGAAATTACAAATCAATGAATTAAATTACTAAGCTTTGTACATTTATTATATCCTTGACAACTTTTGTTTTTAAATTGAGGGGGGAGTTTACAAAAAAACAGGAGGCTATGCAAATATTTTACAGAATGATGGACACAATTTACCATCATAGAATTGGCCCAAGTTCCATATATGTTTACTGGTAAAGTTCACCAAAATTACACAAATATATGCACCTACCTACATAACATACAGGAACAGACAGAATGTGGTACAGCATTCCCTTGTTCCTCTGAAACCATGGTGATAATAAACTCTCTAGACTAAGAGAAACACCCTGATGATACTTCAGTGTTGGCAAGAATAAATGGCAGTATATATGGTTGAATTGCATGAAAAAAATATCAGGAAAAAAGGCTTTGATCTTTTAAATACAAACTTGGCACTAATTTAACAACAACAACAAAACAACAAAAAGCATGTATACAAACTTTAGTGACTATAACAGTACCTCCATCACTCTTGAGTAATGAATGTGCACTGGCAGTCTTTCTTTTTTTTGTTTTTAGGATCACTCTTTAATGAAGCTGAAATTCAACTACTAAGCCATCAATCCATGTGTATCATTTTGAGTTAACACACTATACTTCCTTCAAAACAATTCATCCCATCATGTTAAGCAGTCCATAATAATGTGTTTTGCCAGTCAATTTCCTGTTCTTCTCTAGAATGTTTAGTACTAACACATGTAAAAAGTCTAATTTCTTTCTGTTTAAGGGCAAACCCAATTAGGGACTATCTCAAAAGCTTTTTTATTCACTCTTCAAATCACTGGTATAAAAGGCAAATATTATAAGTGAATGAGAATTGATGACAGCTGTACAAGATGAAGACAAATGAGAACTTACCAACTCTGTACCAGTTTTTATTTACTAAGATATGGAAAAACATGTTTATTTTTTTTTAAAATTAATTCAGAGAGAGTTTTTAACAAATGTCATGCCAGTGTCACAAGTCTATGCTCTTAAAATAAGTAGCAGAAAAGAATGAAAAGATACAAGCTTTGTAAAATTCAACAAATAATTTATTTCCCTAGTATACAAAGTCACAACAAAGAAGAAAAATGAATTTATGGTATCGCAAATTAAATCCAAAATTATCCTAGTATTACAGACACAAGTCATAATAATAAAAGTTATGAATAAACTTTAGTACATGCAAAAATCAAATTAAATCCAATGATGATGGTTTTGATGTACCTGTGGTTGACGGTAAAGTGTTTATGTGTAAATTCCAAGTCAAATACTGTACACAACAATAACTTGATTCTGCTCAGATGTTACAGCATGAAGAAGTCTTTCCAGTGACAGAATTGTATAGTCCTCTTCTTGACCTCAGGCACAATCAGCATTTTCTTTTATAAAAATCTATTAAATTTTGAAAATAACCTTCCAGAAACTTCCTAATGTGTATGTGTGTGTGTGAGAGAGAGAGAGAGAGATAGAGATAAATATTTGGATTTTTAACGTAGCTTTCATAATTTTTCAGTGATGTCACTACAATTAATGTCTGCAGTGTGGCAGTTTATAGGGATGTCTAGTACTGAGGCATCATGCGGCAGATATGCCAACCAGTCCTAACAATAACCTCTTAATGCTGAGCACCAAGCAAGGCAGCTGTTAGTACTGTTTTTATAAGTTTTGGTATGACTCAGATGGGGATCAAACCCATGACCTTCCACGTCCGAGGTGGACACTTAGCACTAGGCCACCAAAGCAGTCTAAAATAAAATGTTAGTTATTATTAAAAAGTATGTTACAAAAATTATAATATATAACCTGGCCTATGTCAGGTATGCCAGGTAAATTCTAAGAGGAATTCCAATGATTAACCTAGACACAGACCAAAAAAAACCATGTTTACTTCTATTAATAATGATTATGATATTAAACCCATGCATATAAAATATTTTAGCTATGAGTTAGTTGTTTACAGAATTTTTAAAAAATCAATAATTCAGGTTAAGAAGAAAATAAACTAGATTTTGGACAAAGTTATATCCAACATGTAATGTCACATTACAATAGCATATCATGAAATAAAAAAAATAACAAATAATACAAACTAAATATATATAATACCAGCATGTCCTCTAAGGCTTTTCATATTTCAAGTGCACTTATGATAGAGATACTGGGAGATAAATTTTCCTTATCCTGGAGCCTGGGAAGAACAAAACTATGCTGGGAATGTAAAATGTTATGTTGCACACCCACATGTTAAATTTGTTTTTACACACAAATAATAATAAATAGTTTCAATACAAGATTGTTTCATGTCAAAATCAAATATACTTTCATTCTCTACAATAATAATAATAATAATAATAATAATAATAATAATAATAATAATAATAATAATAATAAACAGTTGTAAATTCAACTGAATTGAGTGAGTGATTTAGATTTCTTTACGTAAGTTTAAAAAAAATTCAGTCATATCACTATGATGTGCAGTGACAGTTTATAGTAGTCCAGTACCAGGGCATCATGCCACAGACATGAGGCATGATGTCTTACGAAGTCACATCATCCTGACACTACGCCTAACACTAACCTCCTAATGCTGAGCACCCAGCGAGTCAGCTGTTAGTACCATTTTTGAAAGTCTTTGTGATGACTCGGCCAGGGTTCAAACCCATGACCGCCTGCATCTGAGGTGGATGCTCTAACCACTGAGCCACTGGAGCGGTCTTAACTGAACTGATAAAATAGCCTAAGAAAAATTCAACTACAACATGTTTGCATTCAATTTTGACAACTTCATTTAAAATAACTTGGTCTATTCCTAGAATTTAAAATGATGATTAATTCCCCTCTCCCTTTCCATATGGAACAAGATGTGCAATTTCTATATTTAGTACAACAATGAAAAATACAGTGCTTGCTTTCACACATTTGGTTGATTTTTGTTAATTAAATTAGCATCAAAATTGCAATCAAGTGGCCAAAATGATACCCTGTTATGTAATGAAATTTATCTGAGTAAACTAATGAAATTATATACAGCTAAAGTTTCAGCAATCAATACATTTAAGCTTTGTAGTTGTAAAGTTGCATTACTTCATTCATTTTAAACTCTTCTTTACATTTTGTTTTATTGAAAATTAAGCTGCAAGATCAGTACCACAAACAGCATCATGGTTCATAATAGTTTCCAAATTTTACTATGATAATACATTACTTTTGTATCCCATGATGATTGAATAGTGTTATTCATAGTGTAATCATGCTAGAAAAGAACCACTTTTTTTCAAACCATATAAGTTTCAATTCATTGATTTATTTTGGTTCATATCAGAATATTTTATAAGGTTTAAAATTTTATTAACTTTCTGTCTCCTTAAACTGGCAGCAACTCATTGGCTGATAACTCCTGTTTGAACGGAATAAAGAAATGAGGTTCTCATTACTACCATCTGTTGTACAGAGACAAAGAAATCTTGCTGAATCAACACTCAAGAAAGATAACTCCAAATTGGAAGTCATAAACAAAGCAAATATAGGAAGAAGTTATTTCCCTTCCTTTATCTCCCTTTCCCTTCTGTTTATGCAGGAGTATATTGTGATCCTTTTCTTAATAAAATCTGAAACCCTAACTTTACTACAACTTTAAGAAACATTAGTTTCTTCTACATTCACTACAAATTTATACAGTCTAATATTTTCTGAATTTTAATAAGAACTGATGTGATCATGATTATGATTTTTAATGTAGCTTAACAATTTTTCAGTCGTATTGCTACAATGTCTGCAGTGTGGCAGTTTATAAAGATGTCTAGTACTGGAGCATCATGCCGCAGACATGTAGCATCATGTCCCACCCAGTCACATTATCCTGACACCAGGCCAATCAGTCCTAACATCAACATCTTAATGCTGAGCGTCACGCGAGGCAGCTGTTAGTACCATTTTAAAAAATTTTGGTATGACTCAACAGAGGATCGAACCCACAACCTCCTGCATCCGAGGCAGACGCTCTAACCACTAGGCCACCAGAGCGGTTAAATAAGAACTGAAAGAAATGATAACAGTGAAGATTTGAATTGGAAAAGCACCAATTAAATGTAGATGATGCGAGACATTCCATATTTGCAGTAATCATTACATTGCCATCTGTAACTTGACTCAAATAATATGCATACTATAATCTGACTCCAATCATGTGTCTGCTGTAATTCACTCAAATCATGTGCCTATTAGCACTAAATTGACTCAAACTGTGTACTTAATTTGATTCAAATTCATTTTTCTAATGTGCTGAAAATATAAATATCCTAAAATTCAACAGCAATAAAATAATGGTGATATACAGTGTTTTGTGGAATTATAATTTGTCAGTCAACATACAGGGTAGGTATAATTATATTAATGTTAATTAAAAACATTAAATGTCAAGTGATCTTTCTAAACCTCTGAATATTTTATGATGTGGTACAGTATTCAGGAAATCAAGTTCAATGAACATTGGCATATTGTAATTTATTGCTAACTTCAAAATCACTACCCCCAATAAATGTACAGGATTCTTGTTACTTACCTGTATTTTGACACCATCATAAATCAAAATAACCAGGTGCTAATCACCTTACCAGGCAATACATGCCCAGAAGCCAACTCAATAACAGTATTATTAATTAGGAACCATCCTTTGAAAGAAAAGAAACAAAAGCAGGAAATTACCAGTAACAGGCATGGTAGAAACCTGTTCCAGGTGTGCTGATTGCCACTTAGCAAATCAAATATTACTCAACAAAATACAATTGTAATCAAAGAATACATAATTTTCCTTACAAAAATGAAAAATGAAGGCTTTGAACAGAAAGCCACTGGCTTATAGTTCTTTTCCTTTAAATCTACCAAAAACTGTATACACAGAAATGGACCAATTGTATCATAGGACAAAGGTAAAAAAAAAATCAAATACTGTAGATATAAAAGTTTATGATCAATCTTTCAGACAATTGTAATCTATCACCAAAAATAATTGTAATCTATCACCAAAAATATAAACCATGAAGAATTAAAAAAGCAAATTTAATTAAGAGGTAAAACAATGAAAATCAGAAAAAGAACTTGTGCATCAGTTGTATATGGAGTATACTGCTTTCAGGTGTAACATTTTATACAAGTACAAGTCAGTATGGGTATGATTGTGAATTATTTTGTATAAGTACAAATGAATATGGGCACAAGTGTAACCTATTTTGTACAGTACATTAGTGTTCTAAAGCACAATCATCAAATATGGATGCCAGTCTAAAGTGTTTGATTACATACAAAATGAAACTACTGTGTTTTTTCAATAATCAAAAATATTAACTACACATGATAATGAAACATGAGAGATTATTTATACTTGAGACTAAAGTTTAAAATAAGTCATTGGCTAGTAAGGGGTGGATTAAAGAAAATGTAGTTACCCAACTGTCAAAAAGGTCAAATAATTGGTCAATCTTACAATTAACAGGAGGTTAATCAGCTTTCTTCTATATCCAATTAACAATGATAGGTGGTCAAGTATGTCATAAATTTCATCTATACTTAAACAGAATTAAAGTTAATAAAATCAAAAGTACTCTCTGACGTAAGATTATATATGTACTTTAACTTTAGTGATACAATCTGTGAAAAAAAATAGCATTTGATTAAATTGTTGTTTAAAACTAAAGGTTTCCCAATATTTGGCAATAATGCAACATACTTATATGCTACTTTTGTTAATATGATAGTTGATTGTAAAGGTGTTAAGAAAGATCTGGAATTGATGAGTTCATTTAATGCCCTAAGACACGAAAATAAGTAAACTGATTATGAAGTTAAATGTTTTATTAATTTTACCAAATGCTATATTCCCAAAAGAATATAATGCAGACATGGTGCATTTTAATGAGAAAGGACTTTGGTGGGTGTTGATTTCTTTGCGAATAATAAGTGTTTGTATGATAAATAATAAACCAAACGTCTGTCATTAAGCTTGTTTGTTTTCATGGATATATTGCAATAAATCCAACCGATAACAATCATCTGCCTGATTCACATTATACACACCACAAAAATATCTACAGAAGTATTTCCAATGATTGGGTTTGGATCTTTTAAAAGTATTTATCACAGCTCAAACATTAATCTTTCAGTTCAAATGTAACTGTTCAAATAATAATAAAAAACAAAATAAAATGTGACTCAAAATTATATTATTTATTTACTCTTTTCATGACTGGATAGGTATGATAATCGTCAAATCGAACTTACTATGCAGAATGAAAGTGAAAAATAGCAAAGTACCAAAATTATCAAAGAGAGTATTAGCAAAATGTAACAAGTACATTTAATTACCTACATAAGGTATCAGATTTCAATGAATGAATTTGAGCACACAGATGATTTAATTAATCCATTAGTATTCAAGATTCTCTTCCTCTTGAAATTCGGCCTTCAAGTCATGTTACACAAGGTAAAATAAACATAAAAGAAAACAAATGGCACATTATGACAAAATCTCTGGTTCACATTTAATTTTTTGCAATAATTGTCACAGTACCTACATTGATGTTTCGCTTCCTTTGTCCAGATTTTCCTCCATTAGTCATTGGTGCAACAACAGTTGTCTGACCATCCGTAAATGTTATGTATTTTGTATTTATGTCAATGTGGCCTCTAAATCACATGTACAAGTTTGTGCATTGTTGCTCTGCCACTTTTACCCATGTTGATTTTTTTTACTGAAATTGTTGGTGACTGTAAGTCGGAATTCTCCAGTGCTGACTAGAGCATTCTTTAGGTTTCTGAATTGTCCAGTAATTAATTCATGTGTCAGTTGTACAAATTCCGTGAGCATTTTAGTCTTCCAGTCAACTGTCTGTTTAAGAACGTGGTTCAAGGACTCACAAATATTATTTTTCCACATACATCTGATCGATTTTTAACGGTCTGTTGACTTTTAGTTTGATATTAGTCTGTCCTGAAAGTAATTAAGAAATTTTTCTGAACTTTTAGCTTAAAGATTTTCTAAAGCTTCACATTTGTGGTCAAAGCAAATACTGTCATGAGCATCAATTAGTCTGTTTTCTCCAAAATTTCTTTCAAGATAGTGTTGTGGTCAATCACAGTAAATGCTTCATCTTTCAAAAAATGCTTAACATTCTCTTGTAAATGGCATGTGCACAAAACATGTGTTGCTTCCGGTAGAATGGCTGTAATGCCTTTGACTAGAGCCTTCTCATTATAACTTCCACTTACAAGGATCTTAAGATTGGAATCCATTAGTTTTACTTTCAAAAGATGGAAAAAATGACTGTAATTTTCAAAATTGCTAATATCATGAATGAAGAGCGGTGCAAGAAATATTGGTGGTTCACCAGTTCTGACTTGCTTTACTGTAAGTTGTTTGTATCATGTAACTGTCACATGCATTTTGCAAAGCAAAAACGTTTTGTCAATGCAAAGTACAGTCTGCCTGGAGCAACAAAGATTCTTAATGTCCGTTATTTGTATGACTGTGTACAAATTACACAAGGCAATTTATTGCTGGTCCTGATAACTGATTGTATATACGAGTCATTTTCAGTTACCAAATTATCGAGATGTCTGATTTGGACTCCAATATTGTTGAAGTATCCTGGAGCTATTTTGACATTTCACTTCTTATATTTTTTGTCATAAATTTGTTGAAGTTCTTTCAGTTCAGACAGTTTTAGTTGGGACAGTTCATCATATTTGGAAGATAGTTTATTGAATATCTGATGTGGTTTCATTTTTCTCAGCCTTTTCTGCGACGTCATCGAGAACATAGGCATCCGCATATATTCTGTCGCTTGTCGCGAGTTTTTATGCGCATTAAACCAGGAAACATCCCTATGTATTCAACCTGTGGTAAATTACTTGAAAGACCCCTTTGCCCTAGCCATGTGACCCTCTTTTTGTACATTTTTTCCCCCAAGTGAGTATATTACCTATGAATCAAGACAATTTGATCCTCTTCAGGTTGTGGATCCAAAGGTCTTTATTCAATTTTCCACTGGTCTTTTTAAAGAATACTTTCCATTTTTTTTTTAAATCATGGTAAAATTCCCCTCATTAGATAGCAAATAGTAAGATTATGGGGATACACCCCATTGAAAAAACACTGTGCAAATAAACTCCAACTAATCATGAGACCATGATCTCAAGTCTTTTTGCAAATGGAAATACATTCTCTGTGGATCCATTTGTCTGCAATTTGTGCATTGCAGAGTGTCAGTTTTACATTCACTGGAACATAAAACACATGTATATGGATGCAATAAGTGTTCTTGGATGTTTCAGTTTTGAGGGAAAAGGGTCCAGTTTAGTTGTTTATTTACTTTTGTTCTTCTGTGTTGTCTATGAACAGTTACAGTAATGTTTTATTGGGAACAAGGAAATCAGGACAAAGAGTATGTTTTGAAGGCGCTTGTGCATTTATTCCTATTAGAAGTTGTTTCAAAACAAGAATGCTAGAAATCTTTTTGACTGCAAATCTACACAAAACTTGTACAAAAAAAATAAAATAATTAAGTGGTAGTTTCCAATTTGCAATTGCATGACTCTCTTGTTACTGATTTCAGTTAAAATTAATAACAATGTATAGCTTCTGTTATGCCTTTTAAGTCATATAGCCATCTTGCCTGTATCTCAATCCAAACACATAATACTACAAGTATGGGTATGAATATAATAATTTTTATACATGTACAAAATGGGTTGATAATAAACATATGATATATTTTTTACCTTGAAAAAAAGGCATTGTTTAAAACTGTTAAAAGCATACTGAGAAATAGAGCACATAAATAAGATAATGCAGCTCTCTCTCTCTCTCTTTATATATATATATATATATATATATATATATATATATATATATATATATATATATATATATTTTTTTTTTTCTTTCTCATATTTCTTGCTTTGGTCTCACTTCTCCTGGTTTAGCTTCTACTTCTCCCTGTTTAGGTGGCGCTCTACAGTTTCATATTTAGCATAGGGTTAGAATTTTAAAGAAAAAGAATTTCACTGGGTTTCCTCACTAGTTATACTGGTTATTTAATAGAGATTTTGTATATCTTAGGTATTGTTCAAAGAACCTATAATTCCCTTTATTTTGATGTATGATTGATGGGTGTAATATGGGTTAGAGAGTATACAGCTTGGCCTTACTCCAGATGTGCACCTTTCAAAAAAGTGCTAGCTCTACTTGCTCATTTTCACTTCTGGAACTTCAGAGGTAAATTGTAAAAAAAAAAGCTGATAACTTTTTTTTACATTTTATGTATTTGGTAATTCATTCATTGCACTTTTAGAAGCTGTTATTGTCTAGTTTGGCAAAATTCATTTTCCATATTTTAATAGCTGCCAAGAATAGTGTACTTTAGACAAATTCATGTTGATTTTTGGAGCACAAGGGAGCAGTCATTTTAGTTGGCAGTGTCCTAAGATCATTTAAAATTTCCAAAAGTACAATATCCAAAGAAATTTCAACCACATTACATGAAAGTAGCATTTAGGTATGCCAACATTCTCTCCACTGTGCATGTTTAAAATGCAAACAACTTCACCTTACATACATCACTCTCTCAAAAGTACATAATAACTGGTGAGCGCCACCTTAGCTCCCAATTCTCCCTGTTCTGACCAAAAGGGGAAGTCACTTCTCCCTACAATTTAAGTCTAACTTGACCCCTGAGTCAGGAAAGAACAATAACGTAATAATGTCCTATAGTAGATGGAGTAGATGAAAAATTTTAACAAAATATATCTTTGCTGTTTGAAATGCACTGGACATCATACAAGGTAGATATTTAAGAAAATAAGTTGCACCTACCCTTCTAAGCCAACTGCCTTTGCTGGTGGGAAGCATGGTAGAGTTATTTAACCTCACCATCGAGTGGAGATAAATAAAGTCTTCATCTGGCAGTGAGTAATCCTGAAACCTCTTCAGCTTTGACCTCAAAACCGACATTGATACACGCCTTCTCAGGGATCTTCGGAGATTTCTTTGACTTGGTGTCCATGTTGGTCTCTTGCACTCAGATTCAGAGGCTTGCACGCCTTCATATGCAAAAATGTTCTCTTTGCCCTGAAAAAATAATTATTCTGTAATTGTAATTATATAAAAGGAACCTCACTGTCACAGGATCAGTGTACATAATATCACTTTAAACTGCTGTATTATTATTATTATTATTATTATTATTATTATTATTATTATTATTATTATTATTATTATTCAAAAGTCGTATATGCCAAGTCATCTAAATACATATAATACTGAATCTTAAAATATAATGAAGCCAACACAACAATGTCAAACTGTCTTCAGCCCAAGGTCATCCTTCTGGGTATTCCAGTACATCAGCTGATCACCAATAGTCATATGGTTTCAATTTTATCTAATGTATCCTTTTTCTTTTTAGATCTGCTTAAAGTGGGCTTGTCTCTCTTCATTCCCTCTTGAATCAATCTGTGCACCACATGCAAATGTTGTTATTATTAGTCAGGATCAAAATCTGTCGAATGTATCATATGACCATTTTTATAGCACTCCCACTACAGTACAGAATTAGGAGTGTCTGTTGACTGAATTAAGGGGTGGCACCTCTTAATTCTGAACTGAATATTTGAACTTTATTTCAAAGAACAGTTTATGTCAGATGGGAGCTAGTTCTAGAAACCAAACATTCATAAAAGTCAGTCAGAAAGAAATTTCTAAGTAAACTGAAAAATTCTTAAGTGTTTTTTTCTATAACAGCTTTTTTCATTCAAAATAAAATTAATTATTAACTGTTTATGTCACAATATGTATTTAAAATGATGCACATTTACAATCAACCTAGAAATATATTGAACAAAATAATATGGATTATGTGGCTGAATTATAATAAAATTAATACAAAATGCATTTCAATACTTTCAAGGTAATAATAGAATAAAAGGCATGTGGTCTTAAATGTTTTTGAAAAATATATTATAATGATATAATTAAATAAAGAATCACTATGAGATCAGAAATGAAAAGAATAACATGATGAAAACATGTCAAAATTAAGTTGTTTGCAAATATTATTTTGTGCCCTAATTTATACACTATATAAAGGAATGGAAATATACTTCATTTTATTCTCATAAGATAAAAGAGCAAACTCCACTAAAGCCAAAAAAAGTTTCCAGTTGGCCAACCATTGCTGTTTTTCTTTGCTTACCATTGCACTTTTTCCAACAAGGGTTAAAAACACCAAACTAAAAATCCAAAAATTTAATCACAAATCAAACTAAGCTGGTTTTGCCCACTACTTGATGTACTAAGTACATTCTAATTATAATATGGATAATGTTATTTTAATAACAACTAACTACCCTAATTTTAAAACCAGTGCAATAGCAAGCACACATTTTTTGCCTTAATTCTTAGAAGTATCTCACCATGTTAAGTCAAAAACAGGTCATTACTCATGGAGAGTTAAAATGGTACAAATCAGCCCCTTAGAAAAAAAAATCCCATGGTAATAAATTTACAAATTGTTGAATAAACATTGCTAATAAAGGTGTCATATTTTAAAATGTTATCAATTACCACCCAAGGAGACTAGGATGTGTCTTCCTGCAACTAAGGGCCAGCAGTAATTATCAGGCAATTCAAGAATAATTACACTACTAGATGTAGACTACAGGATATTGATAAGATTAAATGATAATGCTAGACACTTGATTGAAATGTAGCACCTACAGTTAACACATTCAAGATGCTTCTATGAAACAATAAGGGTTTGAAGGTGTTGTGGGCTGTACTAATTTTTAATTTTTTAAAATGTCTTTTAATGTAATTTAGAGTTTCATTTTTGTTGGGTCTCAGTATTAATTTGAAATTATATCTGACATCAAAATTAATATTTTTTTAAAACTTTTTACATCATATACTAACCATCACACCCACAAACCCAGCACTTATCCCCACCCAACCATGGGAAAATATGATACAATGCTCAAAATGCCAAAATGCACCACACATTTGATTTGTCTTTTGACTTTATTGCATTTACAAAACATTTGAAAAATGTCTTGTAACTTTCTGTACATCTGATCTGCCAGAGACCTGGAAGGGTGGGAGCAAAACATGACACCTCTTCTATTTGATGGTCACCCCATGACAACATAACCAATCTCCTTTTCCACCTAAATGTTTTTTTTTCTAGGTTGATTTTTTTCAAGATGTATGAACAGATATATATGTAGATATTACAATATCATTTGACTAATGACAGACATACAGGTGGGTAGCACACTACATTTTGACTAATGACAGACATACAGCTGGATATCAAAATATCATTTGACTAATGACAGACATACAGGTGGGTAGCACCCTACATTTTGACTAATGACAGACATACAGCTGGATATCAAAATATCATTTGACTAATGACAGACATACTAGTGGGTAGCACAATACAATTTGACTAATGACTAATGTAGGTGTAGGCCAGAGTATCACTCTAGTTTAGTATATTTTTCAATTTAGTAGTTAAATACAAGCATCCATTCTAAATTGATATAAAGTTTTTTTTATAAAAAAAAGGTACAGCTTGTAACTATTCAGATAAAAAAATGTATCAAACATAAATCTAGTAACAAATAAATGGCACTTGTATAGGTGGGCTTTTTCTTTATTAAGCTTTTATAAATTATATGTTCACTACAGGTACACCTATTATTTTTAATTTGGTATGTAAAATACATGATTTAGCTATCTATCAACATTCTTGACTTGCATAATCTTATCTCAAACTCATTTAAGCCCATTAATCTAGATTGTTCCAGATCCTTCAATTTTAGATCTATTATCATTTCACACTAAGCATTCCTCCAGGGTAAGGGAGGTATTTCTAGGTCCTTTAAACATCAAAAGAAGAAGTATTACTTATAATGCTGTTAGGTAATTAAATCTATCCTATCTCTGGTACAAAGAGGCCTATCAACCATTAATCCTGGATAGATGGTATAGGTCCACTACTATACAAAAGAGCAAGGAAAACAGTACAGGATTACTCACATTCCTTTAAGTCTGGGAACAAGGAAAAGCTGTAGGCAATGTTTTTTTAAGGATGAAAATATGATATTATCCCAAAATTGCTATATTGATAGCAAAATTAAATGTTAAACAGAAATAATTTGCTGTTATTAATAAAACTATAGTAGTAGTAGTAGTAGTAGTAGTAGTAGTAGTAGTAGTAGTAGTAGTAGTAGTAGTAGTAGTAGTAGTAGTAGTAGCAGCAGTAGTGGCAGTAGCATTATGGCCAATATCAGTCTTAAAGGGAAACCAAATGAAGGCTTTATCATTTCATTCACAAAAGCAAATTTCATTAGAATCAAAGTTTAAGGCAGCAAAATACATCAAGTTAAAGGTACAATACAAAATCCCAGTATATACAGATCTGATAACATTTTTTAAAGCTTGGTAACTATATCAATATACTTATATATGCACAGTATACTGAGAAAATGGTAAAGGTATCTTAGGGAAAACCTAACTCAGAACAGCAGTGTTCAAGAGGCCATTGCTAGCTGCATTCTAATAACATGGTAGGAGCCAGGAATCCCACCCTGGGGCTGTTGTTATACTGGGGACTTTCAAGCTTGAGATGAGAGTGTTACCTTTAGTTTCTTCACCAAGCATATGCTACACAATTTGCTAATACATGTAACTAGCACTAGTTCATGGTATTGTCAGGTTTTGAAATAATAAAAACAAATTTTGAGCATTATTTTTGTTTGTATTGGTAATTTTTTGGTTAAATAAAAATGATGAAATATATATTCAATGCAATAAAAAGATGTGTACTTTCTCTTTAAAATAATATAAATCATTAAGATAATGTCAAAAGTTGTAATGAGATTTCTAAGCAGGTTGTGTAAGATATGTGAACTTTAACCCAAAATAACTCAATACTGAATATGGAAGTCAACAATTTGACATTTATTTAATTTTAAAAAAATGAAAGAGAAATTAAATAGAATCAACTGATTGAATTGTATTTGGGAAAATGAAGTATCAGAAAATTCAATAATAAATTAAATAAGAGAATGAAGGGTTATTAAAGACTTTCAAATTTATTAGATATTATTGCATGTTTCAATAAAATTTAACTGCTGATATTATATTGATCCTTCAAAATTTAACCTATAGCACATCCTTGTGACACATGATTATCTATGATGAAAAAGTAACACTTTACTGTATACTATATATACTAATGGAAATAACACTACATCTGACCTAAAGCAACCTGCACATAATGGTGGTATTGATAACCTAGGATAAGGCCAGAAACTGTTGCTGGTTAGATGGGGAATTTGGTATATCACTGCTTTGCAGTAATCATCAACAATTACCAAAAGTTAAGATATAAGTCAAATAAACTTCAAACCACAAACTGGCATTATATCCCACTGTACAATAATTGGCATCAATTACCAAAACTAAAGATAATGCCAACCTATCTTCCAACTCAAACTGGGATGACATCCAAATGTACAGTTATCAAACATCAAGATAATGTCAAACTTCAAACTCCAAACTGTGACAATAACAAACTGTATTGTAATTGGCATCAATTTCCAAATATCTCAGTTGTCACACTGTACACCCCAAACTGTGCAGACACTGTATGTAATAGGCATCAATTAGCATCAAATCTCAGATAAGGTCACACTTTCAACCCCTAACTCAGAGGATATCCCACTGTAATTGACATCAATTACAAAACTACTGAGCAATGTTATGTTAATCCCCAAAAAGGTGAAGTTCTTTGCATTAAAATTTTAACCATCAGCTAATAATAATTTTCATGGGCTGAAGCAGAGTACCAATCCCAATTCCTAACATTTCATATTTAGTTTCAAAATTTTCCAAAACTATTATCTGATAATTTATACAAATTAAGAGTAATGTATTATGGCTAATCACGACAACAAAAAAAAATCACAAATCTTCTCTGCCATCTCCACCCATCCCAAAAATTAAATGGTCGGACCTGTCATTATTTACGTTTAAATCTACAGTACTCTATACTGTGTACGATCTTCTGTCAGAAAATCATTGTTCAATATATGAACCAAAATCACACATTATTGTTTTGTTGAAATACTGGGATTTATATTAAAAATAATTATCACGCATATTGCTAGACAAACAAGTAGGTCTCTGCTTTTTTGCTGCTTTAAGATAAAATAAAGCAGAGACCTACTTCTTGGTCTAGCATATCACAAGCGTAACCGATTTACCAACTTGACTTTTCGCTATGCTATTAAGATCAATTAGCCGTGATGATTATAATGAAAATTTACAAACAGATATGCATTTCGTTATTTTGCCGGAAAACCATATTTCTTTATACAGTTTCAAATACCGTACAATTTTTACATTCCGACTAATTTAAGGATAGAGACGAACTGCATAGAGAACACAGGGCGGATGAGTCCATATTTAATATAAACCTTAAAATCACGGTAATGCTTCTATATACAAGAATACATATCTGCACAAAATGACTCCAATACATTGATTTGAAGCTGAATTATCATGTTCCAGATATAGATGAGTCAATTTGTCGCTGATAATGATTACAAATAGCACCTGTTTAAAATATGATCCCATTACCTCAACCTGTATTCGTAAACGGTCAGCACACTTCCTGCGTCTTTTCAAAATAAATCCACATCCTTCAACCGTAAAACTAGAGTCCAATGTCGGCGATTCCTCTTCAATTCTTTTTCTCTTCCGGGTTTTTGTCGTGTTCATCTTTAAGTTTTACATGAAAAAGCCCTAATTATCATATGCGTTACGTGTCTAAAATTTTATTTCAAGTATGCCGCTACTATGCAAAAGCGACTCCCAAAGATCAAGGGAGGTAATATTCCTCACTCTCTCTCAACTTGGCTCCGCCCATTTCACATTCTTCAATGCTCTAATTGATCGCCGTTGGAGAGATAATATATAAGTCAATCTAAAAGTGAATCAGATGTGTGTACGAAATTCGTTAGCAGTTTAGGGGAAAAAAACAGATTAAATGGTTGACACCAATAATAGGACATGATGCAATACAGTCGAAGTACCTTTTACTGACCAGCAAAGGATTCTTAATATTTCAAAGGTAAATGATCGTAAATAACAGTTTCATCGGCTACATGCTCAAGTTAGAAGAATTATCATAAGCAACACGTTCTAGAAATGTTCTGAACCATATAGAGGGGAAGAGGGTCAGGGTGTCCGGATCCAGTTTTATTCTTTTTTGGGGTATTATGCACACTTAGATAAAATAAACAGAGTTTTGCTTTGGCACCCTTTCTAGGAAAATCAGGGTGCGGTCTCAGAGGCGTAGCTATGATATTTTGAGCCCGGGGACGAACTATAAAATTTGCGTTCCACACCCCCCCCTTCCCGTTTAATCACATTTTTCTTTTTTACTTATTATAATGTAACGTTGTAAACCTCATTTTGGCGCCCTGTACCTTGGCGCCCGAGGACATATGTACCACCCTGCCCCACCCTAGCTACGCCTCTGTGCGCTCCAACACTAGACCTGGTTCGGCTTTGTCAGCAACTCGGATAGTAAAACTGCACAAAAATTGGTAAATCTACATTTTTTGACAGCATATTTCCAGGGCAAAATAATAAAAAAATAAATAATAAAAATGGATACAATGCCATCGTTTAACCCAGCGCCTTTTTCTTTTTCTTTTGTTGCGTTGCGTTTTTCTTTTCTCTCCAAGGGCATATATATATATATATATATATATATATATATATATATATATATATATATATATATATATATATATATATATATATATATATATATATATATATATATACACACACACACACAAATACATATACGGGCGTGACACAATATCAACGTTTTCTATTATTTCTCCTTATACCGCTGTTTGATCGTCGTGTTTATTTGCAGATCGTGTACCAATTATTGAGTCAATAATATAATATAATATAATATAATATAATATAATATAATATAATATAATATAATATAATATAATATAATATAATATAATATAATGCTATACAGCATATTTATTCAGTGTTTCAGGACATTAGTAGACAAAGCATACAAAACAGCAATATATTACTCGGAACACAACAATCAATAACATAACTGCACACATGCATTTGATTAAAAAGCATATCATACATTTTTTTCTCCTTGTGAAGGCATACTATAGAAAAATAGCTACTTTTCACACGATTAAGATTAATAACGTTTATGAATGATCTCTTACCAAACCATCTTTCATGTCAATAATTAATCTTGAATCCTGATGTGTATTATATACACAAAAAGTAAATTATGTTCATATTATATCATTCTTAAAGATATGTTTATATTATATAACATGATTAGACTTATCTCTATCAATATATTATAACTGGAATATTTAAATCCAATAATTTAATTTACAAATTTCAAGAAAACCTTATAGATTCCAACTTTTCAGGATTTAACAGATTTAAAACATGTAACCTCATTGCACTTAACTTCACTCTGACATTTTCTTATCATATAATTTGTCCCTCTTTGTTGACATATCTTAACGAACAAAATAATATCTCCAACCAATCTTACTCGATACTTAACCAAATCCACATGAATATAGGCATTTCTTTCACTTGGGTGGACTATGTAACAAGATTAGTTTGAACGAGACGTTTAAACGTCAGGAAACAATTATTGCATTAACTGGTTGATCACGTGAATTTAAGGCACCGGAGTTGAATACAGTGTGTATACTAGGACTAAGATAGCGGGTCTACACTTCCGCCAACTCCATACGTGTTATTAGCATTGATGAAAAAGTAAGGTACCTTTTGACAAAACTTGTGTTGTACTTTTTACTTTTACCGTTAATTCTGAATATTCTGAGGACTGTACCATAGTAGAAAATTGGTTTAACCATACTATAAAAAGCTTTTAAAAAATGAGGCAGTCACACTTGTTCTGATAACTAAAAATGCATTAAATAGATTGAGTTCAAAACCCTGATAGACAATGTTTATTATTCGTGTTTATTTGCAGATCGTGTACCAATTCTTTCTCTATGTTCAATCATTCCTGGAGACAATTACTGTACTCAACTGACTCAAGTTTGGGGGGCTGTAAAAACTAAACTCAAGTTACAACTAAATCTAAAACACGTTGAATTAAATGACCTATAAAAAAAAACAATTTGCATTCTTTCTCTATGTTCAATCATTCCTGGAGACAATTACTTTTGTTTTATTTATATTAGATCTCATGCTTCAGTTTATAACAGTTTATCTAAAATGTGTATTTGTTTATGTAATGAACTTCACTGTTTCAGTGCGAAGACAATAATATTCATTATGTGATTGTATATAAAGATACCATAAAGACACTTAACTTTCTCATAACTACGATAGTCAATCAACAAAGAAAATAGGATGGGATTTAGTCAGATTAGGTCCGGGTTAAGGCGGGGCGGGATGGGGACGAGTGACATACAATGGAGTAGGGTCTTATGATCCAGAAATACTGCCTGAAAGCATCCTTGAGACTGTCCTTTGTATGTGTGTTCTTATTATAGCACTATTAGGCTAAGTAATAGATGGTTTAGACTCATACATGGCTTACTTAAGCACATGTTACTTTATACACTGAAACCGGTGGGGAGGGCATATCTAGGGGGCACGGGGCCCTTGTCCTCCGTATCCTCTCCATAATGAGGCCCCAGTCTTAGTACTCAACCCTATTCAACATCTGAAATTCTAAAATAATCGAACCATTGAGAACCAGTAACAGAAGTGTTTCTTGTTATCTTATTACATGTTTTTAAATTTTTTCTAGTCTTTTCTCTGCTTTTAGAAATAAACGTCTTTTTTTCCGACTAACAACAGTATCAAACATGTTTTTATTCATCAGTATATTCTGCACGATTACAGACACTTAAAGCATTCAACTATATGTATTTTCTGTGCACAACCCCCTCTGACTAGACATGGCGCCAAAGGGATTGCTTCCAATTCGATCCAAAACAAGACAATACAATCCAATCCAAGACAATACAATTCAATCCAAAACAAGACAATCCAATTCAAAACAATACAATCCAATCCAAAACAATACAATCCAATCCAAAACAATACAATCCAATCCAAGACCATACAATCCAATTCAAAACAATATAATCCAATCAAAAACAAATCAATACAATCAAAGACAAGACACTCCAATCCAAAACAATACAATCCAATCCAAAACAATACAATCCAATCCAAAACAATACAATACAATCCAAGACAATACAAGACAATCCAATCCAAAACAAGACAATCCAAAAAACAAAACAAAAAAAAAACAAACAAGACAATCCAATCCAAGACAATACAATCCAATCCAAAACAATCCAATCCAATCTAAAACAAGACAATCCAATCCAATCCAAAACAAGACAATCCAATCCAATCCAAAACAAGACAATCCAATCTAAAACAAGACAATCAAATCCAATCCAAAACAAGACAATCCAATCCAATCCAAAACAAGACAAGACAATCCAAAACAAGACAAGACAATCCAAGACAATACCATCCAATCCAAAACAAGACAATCCAATCCAAAACAATACAATCCAATCCAAAACAATACAATCCAATCAAAGACAATACAATCCAATCCAAGACAAGACAATCCAATCCCAAACAATACAATCCGATCCAATCCAAAAAAATACAATACAATCAAAGACAAGACAATCCAATCCAAAACAAGACAATCCAATCCAATCCAATACAATACAATCCAATCCAAAACAAAACAATCCAATCCAAAACTAGACAAGACAATCCAAGACAATACCATCCAATCCAAAACAAGACAATCCAATCCAAAACAAGACAATCCAGTCCAAAACAATACAATCCAATCCAAAACAAGACAATTCAATCCAAAACAAGACAAAACAATCCAAGACAATACATCCAAATCAAAACAAGACAATCCAATCCAATCCAAGACAATGCAATCCAATCCAAAACAAGACAAGGCAATACAATCCAATCCAAGACAATACAATCCAATTCAAGAAAAGACAAGACAATCCAAGACAATACAATCCAATTCAAAACAAGACAAGACAAGACAATCCAAAACAAGACAATCCAAAACAAGACAATCCAATTCACGACAAGACAATCCAATCCAAAACAATACAATCCAATCCAAAACAAGACAATCCAATCTAAAACAAGACAATCCAATCCAATCCAAAACAAGACAATCCAATCCAATCCAAAACAAGACAATCCAATCCAAAACAATATAATCCAATCCAAAACAATACAATACAATCCGAGACAATACAATCTAAAACAATACAATCCCAAAAAATTAAAAAACAAGACAAGACAGTCCAATCCAAGACAATACAATCCAATCCAAAACAAGACAATCCAATCTAAAACAATACAATCCAATCCAAAACAAGACAAGACAATCCAAAACAAGACAAGACAATCCAGGACAATACCATCCAATCCAAAACAAGACACTCCAATCCAATCCAAAACAAGACAATCCAATCCAAAACAATACAATCCAATCCAAAACAATACAATACAATCCAAGACAAGACAAGACAAGACAATCAAAAACAAGACAATCCAATCCAAAACAAGACAATCAAATCCAAAACAATACAATACAATACAATACAATACAATACAATACAATACAATACAATACAATACAATACAATACAATTCAATCCAAGACATTACAATCCAAGACAAGACAAGACAAGACAATCCAAAACAAGACAATCCAATCCAAAACAAGACAAGACAATCCAATCCAAGACAATCCAATCCAAAACAAAACAATACAATCCAAAACGAGACAAGACAATCCAAGACAATACCATCCAATCCAAAACAAGACAATCCAATCCAAAACAATACAATCCAATCCAAAACAAGACAATCCAATCCAAAACAAGATAAGACAATCCAAAACAAGACAAAACAATCCAAGACAATACATCCAATTCAAAACAGCACAATCCAATCTAGGACAAGACAATCCAATCCAAGACAATACAATCCAATCCAAAACAAGACAATCCAATCCAAGACAAGACAAGACAATCCAAGACAATGCAATCCAATTCAAAACAAGACAATCAAATCCAAGACAATACAATCCAATCCAAAACAATACAATCCAATTCACGACAAGACAATCCAATCCAAAACAATACAATCCAATCCAAAACAATACAATCCAATCCAAAACAATACAATACAATCCAAGACAATACAAGACAATCCAATCCAAAACAAGACAATCCAAAAAATAAAAAACAAGACAAGACAATCCAATCCAAGACAATACAATTCAATCCAAAACAAGACAATCCAATCCAATCCAAAAAAGATAATCCAATCCAAAACAAGACAAGACAATCCAAGACAATCCCATCCAATCCAAAACAAGACAAGACAATCCAAAACAAGACAATCCAATCAAAACAATACAATCCAATCCAAAACAATACAATACAACCCAAGACAAGACAATCCAATCCAAACAAGACAATCCAATCCAAAACAATACAATACAATACTATCCAAGACAATACAATCCAATCCAAGACAAGACAATCCAATCCAAAACAAGACAATCCAATCCAAGACAAGACAATACAATCCAATCCAAAACAAGACAATCCAATCCAAAACAGGACAAGACAATCCAAGACAATACCATCCAATCAAAAACAAGACAATCCAATCCAAAAGAAGACAATCCAGTCCAAAACGATACCATCCAATCCAAAAACAAGACAATCCAATCCAAAACAAGACAATCCAGTCCAAAACAATACAATCCAATCCAAAACAAGACAATCCAATCCAAAACAAGACAATCCAATCCAATCTAAGACAATACAATCCAATCCAAAACAAGACAAGACAATCCAAGACAATACCATCCAATCCAAAACAAGACAATCCAATCCAAAACAAGACAATCCAGTCCAAAACAAGACAATCCAATCCAAAACAAGACAATCCGATCCAAAACAAGATAAGACAATCCAAAACAAGACAAAACAATCAAAGACAATACATCCAATTCAAAACAAGACAATCCAATCCAGGACAAGACAATCCAATCCAAAACAAGACAATACAATCCAATCCAAAACAAGACAAGACAAGACAAGACAAGACAATCCAAGACAATCCAATCCAATTCAAGACAAGGCAAGACAATCCAAGACAATACAATCCAATTCAAAACAAGACAATCCAATCCAAGACAAGACAATCCAATCCAAAACAAGACAAGCCAATTCACGACAAGACAATCCAATCCAAAACAAGACAAGACAATCCAAGACAATGCAACCCAATCCAAAACAAGACAAGACAATACAATCCAATCCAAAACAAGACAAGACAAGACAATCCAATCCAAAACAAGACAATCCAATCCAAGACAAGACAAAACCAAACTATACTTCGGTTGTAAAGGCTACAACATATAATGTGTACAAGAAAAGAATGCGATTGTATACAGTATGTCATGATATTACATAATGATTACAAGGTTTTACAACATTTTTAAAGTACAATTTTACAAAAGGGGGAAAATGCAAATATTTTTTGTACGTTAAGGTATTAATTAATTAATTGATTTATTGACCTTAGTAGTGGAAGCGTAAAAATGAGGCATACGTTTTCGTCTTTCATCGTGAAAATAAGAACATAAGAAGATAGTGACAGTCGTCCCTTATTTCTTAACACTGACAAAGCGTGCATAAACCCACCAACCAGTTTCTACGGAAAACCTATGATTTGTAGTTGTAAACTAAATTTGATGTTTGGATATATTTTGGGGGTAATGAGAAATAAATTTGATTTGAATCCAAACTAGTTGTAAATAACTTGTAATTTAGTCCTTTAGACGACATATTTATCCTAGCTGTCCACGCCTGTACATATTAATCTTTTACTCGTTGCTTTATCGACTTTGTTAAACCATGCAACGATACAACATTTTGATTTATCCACATGTAGCTTTTGTTGTTTCAAATATATTAGATTTCACAAATCACCAGATATCACGAGCATAAGTCAAAATCGTTACAATTGTTTGATTGAGCAGCTTTAGTTGACAGTCAATTGTCAAATATAGATTGTGTATACGCCTTTTCCCCCTTACATTTTACCGTCAGCTACATCGGCATGCAGCGTGACTATGATATCAACTGAGTCATCAGTGGACGTTTTC
>JAEAOA010000432.1:2410000-2500000 GCA_016746295.1 Potamilus streckersoni
CCCTATTCCTAATGACATTAGGACAACTGAAGTGTTCTTAGGCGCGCAAATACTACAAATAATTTCCTGAAATTACCTAAAATTACCTAATGACGACACATCAAGAGACATTGTTTCACACTCGCATAGATTTTCCCATCTTCACGTTTGTATGACCCATCATTAAGCTCTTCCAAGCTGAGAATTGGCACTTCATGCCATGCATCACAAAACAGAACTCAAACACCTAATACAAAGAATTATTCCTATCTTAGATTAATAAAAACTATACATTAAAATATCTATTTAAAAGCAAAATCTTTAAAAAAATTAGACGGTTCATTTTACGAAACGAATTCATGCTACCATACATTTCTCATGAATAATGTACAATCTGGTGGATCACTCGGTGTGAGAAATATCTCCAACACCGAAGCAACAGATAATCAGTAAAACTTAACAAAGTTATAAACGGAGACGTAAATACAAATAACACGTGCCCTCTTTTTATTACACTCTCTGCTTCTTTCAACCAACCCCTGACCACGATAAGTTTCCATCATTCCCTTTATGCGACCAGAGATGTGTGGTAACTTTAGAGCAACAAACAAATTGTGATGAAATATTCAGGGATCGTTTTAGTGTTCTAATGATGCTTTACACCTGTTTTTTTTTTTCGTAAAAGTTTCTCTTTACCAAAAGGAGAATAATAACATCTTTGGAAAGTTCAAAGGTACATTCACGAGATATGGTTACGTTGGTTGGATGCAGTAGATCCCGAGGGACAAACTGTCCATAAACGATATGAAACCCTGATATTCGAATATTTCGAATGTTTTTAAATTTGGAATCAATTAACGATTGCTTTAATAGATCGGAAATTTACTTGAATCGACACCTTAACAGTTATTGACTCTGAATTACGTCGATATCACCTATATAGTATTCTAGTATTCCAAAGCCGACACATTTCGAATCTCTCACACAATTATATTCATTTTCTCAAACGTGGTAGGGGACCTCGAGTGGTCAAGTGGTCTAAAGCCGTTATGAATCAGTGCCATCTCACGCCCGTCTGCGTGGATTCCAGTCTTGGGCTCGGCAAATACGCGTACCTGTGAAAGCTTGCCAGTAGTTTCTCTTGGATAGGTGGTTCTTTCTAGTGTTTTCTCGGGTTCTTCCTCCAACATTACTACTGGCCGCCATGTATAGCCTATCTTGTGCTGAAAAATAGCGTTAAACCTTATAACAACAACAACATATATAATGTATACACCATAACAGTTATTGACTCTGAATATTGACTCTGAATGTTACGTCGATATCGCCTACATAGTATTCCAAAGTCGACACATTCTGATTCTCTCACACAATTATATTCGTTTTCTCAAACATAGTAAACCCATCCCAACTGTCATATGTCCAACTTTCAAGGCTTTCTGTTTCGTGTCATACTTTAGTTTGCTATTTGTTAGGCCATGCATGGATGAATGTCCAATAGTGTGTTGTTCACGACAACACTAAGAATCGACAGAGAGGGTTTTTAGTTTGTGGTTAATCGCGCCTACTAAAACTACTACCATTCATTTCGGAATGGCAGTCCTCCCTTCTTTTCATCAGTGCTTAGACGCTCTCAGAAGTATTATTTGGGTGGTGAGGACAAATATGTAGTGGTCAGCTATCAAGTTTTACGGAGAGTGGTGGGCAACAGCCCCCCCTTTACCCTCTGTGCAATCTCCCATGCATCAATGCTTAATGTTTTAAAGATCAGTCATATCGAAGAAGAAAACGTGTCTCCTTACCCATAGCACTTAAGTCAGAACTTGCCGGCAACGATGCCAACCAAACGGCAACAATAAAAATGGTGGAATTAGGAGCCTCCAAGTGGGTCCACAATCAAGTTCTGATTTTTTTTTTACACGAAGACTATAATGTCAAGCCTGCCAGTAGCTTCTAGTGGGTCGGTGGTTCTTCCCTGGGTTTTCCAGGGTTCATCCTCCACCATTAATACTGACCGCGATGTATAACCTATCTTGTGCTGAAAAATATTGTTAAACCCTACAACATCAACAACAACAACAACTGGTAATATTCACACGAAATATTTTAAAGAATTAAAGTTTAACAATTTAACTTTCTTTTCAGAAGAATGAATTTCTTAAGATTTGCCTCTAACACTGACCACCGTTTGACAACAAATAATTTTAATTTGCCGGTTCAAAAGAAGAAAAGTCGCTTTACTGAAATGCGATTAAACATAATTATATCAGTTTTCATAGAAAAAATGTAGATTTGTTGTTTAATGACTAGATTTTGTTGTTTAATGGCTGTAGATGTATTGTTTAATAGCTGTAGATGTCTATGGCTGTCCATGTGTTGTTTAATGGCTGTAAATGTGTTGTTTAATGGCTATAGATGTATTGTTTAATAGCTGTAGATGTCTATGGCCGTCAATGTGTTGTTTAATAGCTGTAGATGTATTGTTTAATAGCAGTAGATGTCTATGGCTGTCGATGTGTTGTTTAATGGCTGTAGATGTATTGTTTAATAGCTGTAGATGTATATGGCTGTCGATGTGTTGTTTAATGGCTTTAGATGTATTGTTTAATAGCTGTAGATGTCTATGGCTGTCGATGTGTTGTTTAATGGCTGTTAATGTATTGTTTAATGGCTGAGAGTTTGTTGTTTAATGGCTATATATGTATTGTTTAATAGCTGTAGATGTCTATGATTGTTAATGCGTTGTTTAATGGCTGTTAATGTATTGTTTAATGGCTGCAAATGTGTTGTTAAATGGCTGAGATTTTATTACAACGTATAACACAACGATTTTACTAATGTGTTGCTGTTATTATGTATGAACATCACTCACTACTATGTCATTTACTTTACATTGTGACTTAAGTTATTGTAAAGTGGACTATACAGTTATGCACTCCATGTTGTTTTAGTTGGTGAATTTATGCTACGTTTCTTTAAAATGGTATGCTACGAAAACGTTTAAGCAAATGATAGTGCGAGAATGAGAAACGGTTTTTCACGCGCGACCATCAAAACCATAAGGTAGGATATGCTCTTCATTTGCATGTATATTTTACTTAGTGATGAAATGTTACAAGCAGTACATTTATGCTTTGCAGAGTGCTGTAGTTAATTATGGATGTATGAATAACCAGCTAAGCTCATATTTACGTATAAAAGTGATTTCTTTATATACATAGTGAAGTTTTTTTTCTAATAACAATATGCTTAGATTCATATTGTTGTTAGAAGTCAGAATCATTTCAAGCATGCATATTTATTCGCCAAAAAACTTTACCAATGCTTCATTTAAAAGGCTTCGAAATAATTATTTTGCATGGTGATTAATTTTCTGCAAAAGTCCGAAATATTTATTTATTTATTTATTTATTTATTTATTTTCCGCCATTAAATATAGTTTGTTTCTAATAAGGTTTTGTTATATTTGGCTCTTGTGGTAATTTGACCGTAAAGTCCGGTCGTGATATATTAAGGGACATAATTCAAATTGTCCGTCGAGGAATGAATCAGCGTGGCTACCTCCCTTGATATACTTCGGCAGATTTTATGTATAGTCTCAAATAATACATGATCGTTTCAAATGAAGATACTCATGATGAAATATTTTTTCTCAGAATGTTTTTCAAGTGAGATTTCAGCTAAAGGATTGAGAGATTGAAAAACTTAAGAAGTTACAATCAAGTTTCCAGTGTAATCACAAAGATATTGAGATTTACTTATTATCATAAAATGGAAAATATTAACATCTCACAGGTTGTTTTCTTCCCGTTGATCCTGTTTAATTAGCATTTCCTGAATCTTCCAGGTGACGTCATCAGTAATCTTGATATCTTGATTGAACCAGGGATTAAATCATTCTTGATTAAAGTCTTGAATATCAGACCAAACGTCCCTACATTATCTATGTTTAATATGGAACCAGTGTATTACCAATTGAGTTTGCTAACTATTTTTAAACAGAGTAATGCCGCTCGACCTAAATCTTGTCAAGATACCAAAGAAATGACGGTTCTGAGCTTCGATGCTTTAAATGGGGAGGAGGGGTAGGGGAGAATTCTCTTTCTTCGATGCTTCTTTACAACCAATAAATAAAGTAGTCTTGGAAACAGAAATTACTGCTCCCATAATTCAAAACACGCACTATTTTTTCTCAGTATTATAATTTCTGATTCAAGGGGAGGCTTTTTGTTTCAATTTACGACTATTGCACAGTTAAATCGATCAAAAGTAAATATAATTTACATAAAGTTTCTGCTTTTGGAACTGATAATGTATGCAGAAAAGAGAGGTGGTTCTGCCACCATGATAGCTGCCACTTCAGAGATCTTCATTTGTTAATTTTCATCTTCAGTTACATGTTTTGCAATCAAAGAGTTTCAAATTGTCGTCTGGGATATGAACTCAATTACGAAATAAAATTGGACAAACATAGTTATCGGACTTAAACTACATGACAGCAACATTTACACACCGAGGGTTCTCGTTTAGGGGATTGGGTCGTATTGTAGACCAACACATTCTTCTTCTCCATTTGTTATTTTAAATTTTAGTTGCTTAAACAAAGTTGTAAACTTTTTTCCTACTTAAAAGTTAACGTTCTCTAATGTGCAGACACAATTTTATGCGAAGGAGAACGATATCACGTATCCAACTATACAATTTCCTAATGAAAAATTAGAAACGATCCGATTGCGTCAAGGCATATTTCTTGCTTATGATCACGCAAGTTCGTCCAAATACGCAATTGGTTAACTTTTTGTACTTTATTTTTTATATATTGGTTTTCATCAAATATTGCGCCTACTTCTCAGCAGTGCCATTTCTCTCTGCTAGTAAATTGCTATCGTGAATGCAGCGGTGTTTTTGGGGGAGAACTCAGATCTTTGTTTCTGAGAAACTTTATGCTGTTTAGAAATTTTCGATGTTTTTAAAGAGCTGTGTGACATTTGTTTTTTGTTTTTGATTTGGTTTTTTTTTGTTTGTTTTGTTTGCTAGGCATACTATATGTGACTCGTAAGAGTCAACGAAATTAACTTTTTCACATGACTTCACTTAACGTTAGCTATTTGCACATCATCTTTCAAATTCGAACAGATATAATTCGCGTATTGTGCATCCAATATCCTTTTCATGACAGAGTCCCAAGGGAAAAATGTTGCTTGGTGATTAGCTTTCTGTTGGAAATGTACAAAGTAATTTCTCATAAGATCGTATTATGGGGGTGTGGCGGGCTTGCTATAAATTTGTAAAAAAAAAAAAAGTGGCGGGTGGTACTTTACTGGCAGTCAATGTATGTATGTAGTAACCTTTTATGGCACCTTGGTACAAAAGTGATTTTGAAGTGCCAACAAAAAAGGTTAACTAAAACAAACCCCGTAAAATTGGATTGCACATTCTGGAAATAAATATTTGCCAGTTTGCAAAACAATGAGAAGTAACTATGTGTATTACATGAGGTAGAACATACGATGTACAACCAATATATTACACAGGGCTTGAAGTAAAAGAACTCTGTAAGTAACGACGTATATAACCCGAGGTAGAGCATACTACGTACAACCAATATGTTACACAGTAAGAGACAGTATGGAAATGTGTTTAGGAATCCAAGAAAAAAAATACTGATATAAAATACTAGTTAGTATTTGTCACAGAATAAAGCTATAAATAACTTGATTTTGCCGTGAATCTATATTTCACCATATTCGTTGTACAGGTGTACAACTTTATCTGGGGTGAATCACTCTGCTCCAGGTAAAGTGATTTTCGAAATTTCATGCAGACGGAAAGTCACGGAAAAGCATGGTTTACATGAACATTTGACCATAACTATTATACACTCCTATGGATTTAAGCTTGATACATTGTGAACTGAGACACAAGTCATTTGGATTTTGTCATTGGTGGGCGAACTTTCCACCATCGTCTCAGGCCATAGGGGTAAGTGCCAAAGTTTTGTTTTATTTGATTTGTAAAACCTTTTCTCGATTCTGTATTATGTCGGGTGATAAAGTTTTGTTTTTACAGTGTTTGCTTTGTTATTACCATTTTAGAAATAAATAGTTTGGTTTTATTTTAGCATATTATAGATTATGGATCCAATTGTAGCCTGTTGGATGCTATTGTAGACTACAGGAGCATATTGTAGATTATGGGAGCTATTATAGACTATGGGAGCCTATTGTAGCCTGTTGGAAACTATTGAGCATTAGTGGACCCTATGGGAGCTTAGTGGACACTATTGTAGCCTATTAGATAGTAGACATTACAGGAGCTTAGTGGACACTATGGGATCTTAATGGACATTAGGGGAGCTTAGTGGACATTATTGGACTGACGGAGTCTTATTGGAACTGACGAAGTCTTATGGGAGATTCAGTGTCCGATGAGAGCTGGCTATATCTATCCGTGGTTGGATTGGGTGTAGCTATGAACGGAGCAGGTAGCAGCCTTTGAAGAGGACGGACGTGTTTACCAGGAGCTCCAGGAGAACAAAGGAACAAGGAACAGAGGACAAAGGAAACAGAAGAAGAAAGAAGAAAAGAACAAAGGAACAGAAGAAGAAAGAAGAAAAGAATAAAGGAACAGAAGAAGAAAGAAGAAACAGTCAGGAAGAAAACGGAAGAAAAGTAGACGCAAGTAACAATCAAATTCTTTTACTCACGATATATCGTAAAAGAAAATTACCAGCCGAAGATTGAAGAAAATAGAAAGAAGAAAGAAGATTACTACTACCACTTTGCTGCTGTTTTAACAGCAGCGAAGTGGAAAATGGTTAGTCAAAATGCCTTACATAGAGCTCACTTTGGCAAGAGCTCTTTTTCGGCTAACAACTACTTCTTTGGCCCTTGAAGGGATGATTGGTAAAAACAAAAAATGTAGACCTCGCCATCAAAACAAATTAAGATCACTAAAATGTCCAAGGTAGCTTATACCTTCCAAATTCGACACAACTTTTGGAACTACAGGTACGCACAGTACACAAAAACTCAATACTAATCATTAGTAGGAAATTTCACAACTCCTATCCATTCGACTCGTATGTGGTTTACACATGTTTGGCTATGATAGGAGACTCCCACCCACAATAGGTAACGGGCAGACACAGGAACTTGATTTAGTGGGCAGAAGCAGAGTCCATTGCCGACACCGTCAATTTAAGGAAACCAGGGAGCTACAATCAAGGAGGAGGAAGGCAGTAGGAAGCGCCCTGGGCCACATTAAAACAATGTGAAAAGGTTACACTTTCAAATCCAAAGTATGTGGACCCAGGGTAAGACAGACACAAGGAAGAAGATCTCAACACACAAGAATAGAGAAATCAACTACGGTACCACCCTTTACTGGATCCTTTCCTTCGCCTTTTCCGAGCCCGGGGGTCGAGGCGGTGTAACTGAATCTATGGTGCTTATAAGGTCTGTTTTTAAGGTTGGTAGAAAAAAGGTCAAGCACTAGACCAAAAGCCCTGCCCTTGGGCTGAGCGTCTCCCTAGATTAGCAACATTATCGAAAGATGATGTCCGGCTTAGGTGGTAAACCATCTAGGGGGGTTATTACGCCCATGCGCCGGGGCACAAAAAGTGTCGAGCTCTGAGACACGGGTGAGCCCTGCCTCGGAAGGAGGGGAGGCCGCTAGCCCTTTTCAGGGCTTTAACCAGTCATAATACACGAGAGTGGATACATGACTATAATAACAGACAGTGAACAGTGGATGTAGCTATCTGTGTCGCAGCATGCCGTCTACATCTAGGTGTATGAATACATGTACGTAAACGAATACACATAATGGATTCGTGATGTATATGAACGTGGATCGATAAGAAAGGGATCCTGTGAAACTGCAGAGTTCCAGTTCTTATATTGTATAAACTGTAGAGTCACAGTTTATGAAGTGAATTCCAGTTTAAAGTGATGCATGTTCATCTATTTGTGTTCATCTATGTGTGTATTTAGTTGAACGCTGTATTTAGTCGAAAAATATAATAACATTATGAGTATTGATCATTTCCTATGTCTCAAGAGATTTCGCGAAACTCAAAGATTAATGCATACAAGAGAATAAGTGAATCTCATTTTTCATTTTTCACTTTTCATTTTTCATAATACGTGGTATTTTTGTTTTAAGATAGAGGCCAATGAATCATATTTTTGTAATTTTTTCTTTATCATTTCATGTGTGTATGTAGGATAAATTGCATCAATTGTATGACAGTAGTGTGAAAATCAGTGTATTGTGTGAAAATCAGTGTATTTGTTTTATATTCACATATATATCTAGTATTTCATTTTATAAATTCCAATCATTCATCGCTTTGTGTTTGTTGTTATTCATTTAGTCCAAACAGAGAATTCCCACTCGGTTACAATTCTGTTACAGTACTTCTCAATAAAATAGACTGAAAATACCTTTGTAATATATGTTATGCCTTGAAGTGACGTCATTTATCCTGTGTTGATTGTATTTCCTGTTCTATTATGTACGAGTACCCTGTGATCCTACCCATTAATAAAACCTGTTTCACGTTCTGAGTCTGGGCAGTACAGTGGGAAGCATATGCACCAGAACTTGATTGCACTATATAAATTTAAATGTCCTCTCCATGGCAAAATAGGAACCAGACAGTCTTAACGGCGGCCTTGCAAGGTCATTAATTACTTCCCCTAAAGGCTGTCTGCAGATTAATGTTACATTGGCTTCAACGAACAACAGTTTCAAGGGCCACAGTTTTCAGTTATGCCTTGTTTCTTTTATAAAATGATTTCTTGATGACACATAACTTAAGCAAAAGTGCCCTATGGACAGACATTCATTCCTTTTTGACTGTTTAAAATGTACGACGGGTACTGCGCTGAACAACATAGTACTTTGCAAGTGAAGAACGTGTCGATACATCCCTTCAAATAACTCTGCATGCATCTCTATACATTTTCTCAATCTGATTATCCAATTATTAAATTATTAAATGATGCTTTATATTCACTTTTCAGCACTTTGTCTATACACTACAAAACTGCATTGCTAGCAGCATGGCTAGTTTCAAATCACCTCATTTTAATGGATCTTTGATAACGGAAATCAGTCCAAAACTAACGTGGGACTAAGTCAGGGCTGTATGAAGGAGGCGACAGAGTTTGAATGTTGTGTTTCTTCAAGAAGTCCTTTATACGGGTCAAGAAGTGCCATACAGCACTTGTATATATTCAGGTATGGTCTACCTACGACGGGTTTTGTTTATTCAATATCCAGACGCTTAAATGTTGTTTTAAATAAGGTAGACAAAATCTCGGTATTTTTCATATGAATCGTTTTCCAACATAGACGACGTACAGTGAGGAGAGTTGTCGACATCACCAACACCCTTAATCATTTTTGTCTGCAAGGACAGGGCACGGTTGATTCATGTGCAAGTGATGTATTAGGTTAAAGCATAAATATTAGGTTAAAGCATAAAAGTTGTTAATACCAAAGGGTATGTACTAATATTGTAAATGTTGACCTTTTTCTATATAAAAAAAAACTATACTGCACGTGTAACATCGCAAACATGAGTCAGTAGATTTAAGTGGACTAATCACAGACGTACCAGAATGTCATCGGTTGATAGCTACAACAAAATTTTGTAGACTTTCTCCTGTCATTTGTATAAAAAAAGAACCTAAATAAATTTACTCTTAATTTATACCTTTCCTTATCTAATAAAATTTCAACGTATTATATAAATACGATAAGATTTCCTCACTGTCTGTCAGTTATAGCATGACCGTATCAACATTGCATTGACCATTTTCTACACTTTTATTGTTTTCTTCGCCTCTTGTGGTGTAGTTTTGCACTCTTTAATATATTTGATAGCGAAAGATTTACCATATGACACATTTATGTGTTATTTATTTATTTATTATTATTATTATTATTATTATTATTATTATTATTATTATTATTATTATTATTATTATTATTATTATTTCAGTGGATAAAAAAAACAAAATGAACTGAAATATTCTTATCATCACACAATAAATTATGGAGGCTTCACCTGGTAATCCCGACTACCTAACTGAGCTCATTCCATACAGGTGTCCAAAATGTGGTGACTTGCGAAGATTTGCAACACTTAGAGAATTGAAACGTCATTTAGAGGGAGATCATTACTTCAAGATGGGTTGCATCAGACCAAGGAAAAGGTTGCGAGTCTTCACTCAAGACGCAGAGGACAAGAACCATCTAATGGATAACCCCATTTCGAGTCCGACTTCTGGAGAAAGATATTCGGAAGACTCGGCACGTATGTCCCCTTTATTGCACAGTTACAAGGAAGAAGCCAAAATGCTCGAGATGCAGGTTGAATTTGCGAAACAAGAGGAACTCAAAAACAAGCTTTCTGGTATAAAAAGTAAGGCAAAAGATAATGTATCTAGTTCACCTAGTGGTTCTGGAACGGATTCAAAAACAGACCCATCGATTGACCGAATAGGAGACGATAACTCTACATCTTTTGTCAATCATGAGAAAACGTTTACTAATGTCCCTTCGTCACTTTCAAAAAATGATTTTAACAAAATTCCTCCCCTAAAGTCTGGGTACTCAGAATTTCGGAATGTGCTGGATTCATTGAATCAAGAAGTAATCCGTTCAAGAGAAAGACAGTGGAAATCTGCAGAATCTCTTCACAAGGCAGAGGATATTCTGTTGGGGATGGAGAAAGCAGCAGAAGAGAAATGTGAGGAGCAAAGGAGGATCATCCAAAAGCTCTTGAAAGGTCTAAATGACAAGGAAGATACCCTTCGGTCCGCAAGCAATGAGTTAGATACTTTGCAGTTACAGAGACAGCGACTTTTAAAAGAAACAGAAGATATTTTTTACAAAGCGGATGAAAAGAATAGAATTCTTAGGCACGAGTTGGAACACAAAGAAAGGCAAATGTCTTGTCTTAACAGAGAATTGGAAAAGTTAAAATTTTACTCACAGACAGAATTGAGGCAAAAAGATGAGGAACTAAAAAATGCAAACAAGGAAGCTAAACGCTTAGAATGGGAGCGAGAACATCTAACTCGAGAGGCGGAAGAGTTGCTGAAAAGAGCTGATCTTAACAGCGAGGGGCTGAGGAAAACCAATGAAAGGAAAGAGGAACAATTAAGATATGTTAATAAGGAACTGGATAAGCTTAGGTATATTTTCATATTTTCTATCGGTATCCCCCACCTCTACTTCCCGAACCCCACTCATTTGTTTATTAGAAACTAGAATTCAGTTTTCATAGATATGGATATAAATTGTCTATGTATGAAGGGAATGAAATTTTAAAGTATTTTGCAGCTTAAAATTACACACGCACACACACACACATCTCTCTCTCTCTCTCAACAATAAAAAGAAACGGTTGATATGAAAGATTTGTTTGAATTTTAGTTAGTTTTAGTGTTGTTCTACTTTATAACGTTGACTTTGAACAAACTGTGAACTATTGGAATTGCTTGTACCATTTTGTTGAGATTCCAGATGCTTTAAATTAGGTTATGTCCTTTTTTATTAAAGCTGATGCGAAAGGCTGAATTAATGACCAAAATATGCTAGCCACGTATCTTTAAGTTTTAACTGGAGTTGGAATAGAGAACATAAGTACATTATGTTTATCGTCAGTGGGAAAAAAAATTGACCGCTCTTTCTTTCCAGATGGGAACAGCAGGACCTTCTGGAACAAAGTATAGAGTTATACAAAAAGGCAGATGAAGGAACGAATATCCTGAAGGGCATGTTGAAAGCAAAAGATCAGCAGCTTAATGAAGCGCTAGAAGGACTGAAACATATGCACGAAGTCCAGGCCCGTTTGCTGGAGGAATCTCGTTGGCTGACCCAACAAGCGGATGAAAACAGTGATAGTATGAAGAAACTCCTCATTAAAAAGGAGGAACAGTTTCGTCTGGCTAAGCACGAACTAGAAAAGCTCAGAGATGGTACGGAGGTTTGTTATCTATGTGTTTGTGTTATTTCAGTATTCTATACAAAGTTTGCATATCAGATAATTGTCATTATTCTCAGTACTACTCTTGTAGCGTGGGCCCTGGGTGACCGAGTGGTCTAAAGCGATCGCCTTTACCGATCACATTTTTCTGACCTCTCTCCGCATGGTTTCCAGTGTGGGTATGTGAGAAAGATTGCCAGTAGCTTCTCGTAGATCACTGGCTCTTAACGGAGTTTTCATTTGTTCTGTCTTCACCAGCTTTACTGTTCACCATGTATCGTGTGGTGAAAAATGACTGTTAAACCAACAACATTCATCAATCACCTTCTTGCCGGTTAATTTCTGATACAGACGAAGCTCTTTAAGACTAAAGGTGTATGCTGTTTGTTTTTAATTTGTTTGATATTTACTGTATGGGGCATCCAGTGATAGAGATGTATGACAGAAATTAATCCATAAATATTGATAATATTCTTTTTGACTTTTTTCGTTTCGAAGAATAGCGTACTTATATTAAGTAGGCACTGACAGATCTTTAAAGATGCAAGACATGTTTTTACATATAATGAATGTATGTTGCTGTCCATGAAAACACTGAAATGTCGAGCCAAAAGATGGCAGACATCTTTCGTTCCTGGTTTGTTAAATAACACGATAATTGTAGAATATTGATAATGGCTGAATAATTAGTGTTCCGCTATAAATCGGTTCTAAAGGTATAAAAAGTTCCTTTCTTAATTAACTTGAAACTCGGTCGGCTAAGCTCATTTACATAAGAACGTTTTGCCTAAAGTATAAAAATTATGAACATGTAAGCTTAAAAACTTTAAATAAAAGTCAGATGCGTATCAAATATGAGAATAATTAAAGGGATAGCTTGTGAATTATGTTTATTACCAATGCAATGTTTCCTTTATTTCAGTTCTGTTGATGGGAACAGTTCGCACATGTTGTCCCACACGGTTATATTTTGTAACCACCCATATTATGTATAACAATGTGTAACTAACCACAACGGACACCTGTTTCACTGACACTCGCAAAATTTATCCTTAGATTTTAATTAAGTTATCCTTATTACGTAACTTTTATAAATGTTGAGACTTTTGTGAAAGATATAGTTTGTTCATCGGATGAAAAATTAACTCTTGGGCTCTTGAAAAAATAATTAAGTGATTATTTTGAAATCCTAAAACAAATTTTCAGTTGTAAAAACAAATCCTCCCAGAAAGAATTTAGACTCTTTTGCGTGTATTTTGAATCTTTGTTCCCGCTGAATATTAAGTTAAAACTTCAAAGTTGCCAAGAAACCAAAAAGAAAGATAATTACAAAATTCAATTTGAGAATGAAATTGTGTGATTTTTAGTGAAACTAGGACCGGGCCTGATTTTATAGCTCTCTCGTGCTGGTTTTAAGTGAATTCGAAACCGGACCTGATTTTATTACCCTCTCACTGTATTAGAAACTGGGTCTGATTTTATAGCCCAGTCATTCACTTTAGGCAGTTAGAAACCGGGCCTGATTTTATAGCCCTGTCAATCTCTTTAGGTTGTTAGAAACCGGGTCTGATTTTATGGTCCTTTCATTGGATTTATGTAATTAGACAAAAAGCCATCCTGTAAAGATGACTGACAGATAGAAAAGGTCTTGGATGTTCTTTGTGTGCCAAACAGTGTTACTGTTTATCAGATTCTCAAAAGGTGGATGTAATGAAAATATCTGGAGCCAACACTTGGCCAGGCTTGAGATTAGACATGTGCGAAAAGAGGAAAGAAAAGAAAAACATTTATTTTAGTAATTCATTATGGAGACTAAAAACTTAAAGGATTTTATGTTATCTGATTCCGCTTTATTACTGAGATTTTTATAAGCGTTACAACCATGACTTCATCATTTACATGTTTACAATCTGCAGTTGATTTATTCACAATTTGCTTTTGTACAGATGAGAAAAACCTTCGAGAGAGCAGCGCTTCTTTTGCCAGCAAGGCAGAAAGCAACTCAGCCATCATAGAAAATCTCCAGGAATTAGTCCAGAGGAAGGAAGAAGAACTCTGTAAAACCAAGACGTAAGTAGGCTCACCAGTGTTCATGAAAGCGAAGAAAAATAAGCTACACAATTGTTCCTCTCTTCCGTTTCATTTTTTTTCTTTTTCTTCAACGTCCTTTACCAATGTTGTCTGTTAGGTATTGTAAAACTACATTCTTTTTTATTATATTTTTAATGAACGAATATTTAACTTATTGTATGTTACTTCTGAAAAATATAATTTCATTTCATTTCTTCGACTGTTAGAGATTTAACTCGACTAGGTCATAGCAAGCAACTGTTAACGAATAGGCCTTTTCTATGTTTTAATATATAGAAATTATTAAATTTTGAAGAAAAATATTTACCAGATAAGTCTTATAAATGTAGCTAACCAACGTGAACAAACATAATTACTGTAATTTACATTGGAGTATTATTATAATTATTATCCAGGGAACTTTCTTCTCTGAAGAAATTCATAAGCCAAACGGCAGAGAAAGAGCGAGTGGCACGTGCCAAACTGGAAAAGTTCATAGGAGAACTGATTGATAGGGCAGACAAAGCAGAGAAAGAAACCAGAACATTAACTAGAACAAGTGACAAAAATTCGTCCCGAAGCCAGAGTTATATCCACACGAATGAAGATGATACAGTGAATGTGAGTACGGTATTATTGTTTTCATGTCCAATATTTATTTATTTATTATTATTATTATTATTATTATTATTATTATTATTATTATTATTATTATTATTATTATTATTATTATTGTAGAACACGGGCAAGGAATGAATTTGAAATGAGTCTTTCATGACAGCATGTTAAACGTAAATCTATAAGAAATTTTAGTTTGCTTCGACGACTGGATTTAATGCCAAAAGAACCTTGGAAGTTATTGTTCAACAACGATTGCAGTCTCAATCTATGGTAAAGCATACCTCGGCCAGCATCATAAAACGATCAGCATTTTGATTGGTTATTACTCCTGTCTCAGGTATTCTTTAAATTTTCTTCTTGTACTTGATGATGTTCATTTTTTCATTTTCCTCTTATTTTTCGTCTCTTTTCATTTCGTAAATATGACAAGATGCGCGTTGAGAAAATAATTAACCAAAGAATTACAAGTAACACAAATACGCGCTAACAAACAAAAGAACTGCCTTTGATATTTTAAGATGAATAAAAACTAAACGCTATGAAAAACGAAAAGGATGTGTGAAATGTACGTGAGGTGAACCACTTAATTTTACATGTAATTTGAGGGTATATTATGTTACAAGTTTCAGAAGATTCATCTTTGTACTAACGAAAAGCTTGTCTTCAATTTTTGAAGGAACATGTCAAAACAAGTCGGTCACCAGGTAATGGAACACAGAGTATTTGGACAAGAAAACTTGCCGAGGACATTGCCACCGGAAAGCATATTCAGGAAAGGTACTAAGAAATTTTTTTTTATATCTTATCCGGATACATGATTCTTCTACCTCGTGTCATTATGGAAACAAAATTGCTTTCTTGGACTTTGAGTACTAGGCGGAAGATATCTTACTGCCATCCATAGACCGAGAAAAGTAGAGAGAAGGTAGCGAATATTTAGATACATACGGAATGAAATTTAATAGAGTATAATTTATTTTTTTTTAGTTTGAACTGAAACATTCTATCATTCTTGTCCATGACCAAGCTTTTTGTGGGCTTCAGGCTTTATATAATAGATATAACTCATGCTTATGATTCAGATAGTCAGATCTTTTGGGTTATAACTGTAATGTACTTTGTAAATAAATTGGTTGCATTTTTGTAACCGAAAATATAGTTATTAGTGGAACTTAATTTATTGCAGTATGTCTATTGAACCTAATTCATTGCATTATGTCTGTTCAACTTAATTTATTGCAGTATGTCTGCCAAACATATTCAGGATTCATTGACTAGAAGAAATAGAGACTCTAAACAGCATCCACAGAAACCCTGTATAAAAGGCAAAATCAACCCTCTAGGGCACCAGATTGTGGACCTCGGTATGGACTCTTGGTTTGAAAATTATCCTGGATTTTCTTTGCGTCCTGCAGTGAATCCGGTACCAGATCAACTAGAAGAATCGCCTGGCCTATTGATAACACAAGTGGTACAAACAAACAACAGTGACAGAATTGCTATGGATTCAGCACAACCAGAAGAAACCAATTATTCCTTCGGCGTGAGTAAGCATGTGCATGATGGTGGCAATAATACAGAAACAGTCAACATGCAGAATGTACAGATGTATGGAAATATTAGCTCTCCTCCAAGTTGGGTTCAGTCTCATGGTGATCTGCAAGACAAAAATAGTCACTTTAAGGTTGGGGCACAGTTTGTTTCGCATAAGCATGTAAATAATTCGCAAATTAATGCAAATAATAGTTATACTCAAACTGGATTTCAATTTCCTGATGATCCACATGAAGATGCTAGTCGTGCACAATATGGGATGTATATCTATGCCAATAAGAATGCGCAGCATAATAGATTGAATGGGCCGCTACAACTCAAGGCAAGTAGCGATAGTCAACACTATGCGACTCGGCAAGAAAAAGAAATTATGTTTAGGCAAGGAGGAGAGTTGGCTATGCGAGGGAATCAACCTATTGTCCAATCAGATGTATTTGAATACCCGTACGCGACCAAACCGAAATTAGAAAGGCATGGAGGGGAACTGGTGCATACGAAAAAGCAACTTCTTCTGCCTCACTTCGTCGGTTCTGACAGGCTTATAAACCAAATGTCTGTGACGGAACAAGAGGAGGCACATTATCCAATTGAAACCGACGAAAGCGATGACATTAGCAACAGGGGATACGAAACATGCGGTATGGAACATTTTGAGTTCCAACCAAACGTCTACAAGCAACGAAGCAAAGCAATGATAGAACCAGGTGGTTTCGATAACCCACCAGAACAAGTACCTGTAATGCTGCAACAGCACCACAAAGTTGGCCAACACCAAGCAAGAGCCGTCCGAAATGAAACATACGGCCAAGAAGCACCGTTAGGGATAAACATAAACATCAGTAGACATCGCGACTCTGACACTCAAGAACATAATTCATATATTTTGTCTCCACCTAAATCTTTTCGAGATTACTCTAGTATGCCTTGCGGTCTAAATGATCCTAAATATTTCAGAAATGAGGATGACTACGATGATATAAATTTCCAAATTGAACCGGATCACGACGAAATTGGCAAGTATCAACCATTTTCCCACGTTACCAAACAACACTGTGTCCCATCTGTCAAGCTAGAGAGATTGCATCGATTTTCGAAAAGTGAAGCAGACCTTCCCAGACATTTGAAAACACTACCTGGTCGTGCCCATGCTGACCTTGGTTATCTAAATAAGAAGCTTGGCTCAAAAAAGGCTACACCTCACAAGGGCTTTCACTTATCACAGCCGGCTAAAACAAATTTGAGGAGACATCTAAGAATTCTTCCTGGTCCAATCAATATTGAACCAGGAGGACATCTTTCTAGAAAATCCGACACGTCTTTGAAAAAGTATATGTTACCACAATTAGATGATTCCATTCTGCCAGATCGTCCTAGCTCCAACTACAGACGTCGAACACAATCTCAGTCCCCTACAGCTCGAAGACGTGACAGACGAAGTGTGGATCCTGATCGCAGTTATGAGGTTGTTCCATATTATCATGGTCACACAGTTTGAAACTATTATTATTATTATTATTATTATTATTATTATTATTATTATTATTATTATTATTATTATTATTATTATTACATTTTAGGATAAACTGCTTTTTCAATACGTAAGACGTTTCTTTTGGATGAAATCACTTAATTAAAAGACAGTACATATATATTTACAATTCTCTATATGTTTACCCCAAAGAAAGGCCTTTTTATTGTTTGAAATTTCATCTTTCCTCCTTTCCTTAGATACCTTTTCCAAAAATTAAGTTCCTTATATTTCTGACGCAATGTGGATAAATGTTTAGATTTTTAACCCGCTTATAATTATGCATGTTGATTGTTACAAATTTATTGATGCAGCAATAACACAACCATGTTTGTCTTGTGATCGAAAAGTTATTCACCGGATGTGTCATTTTTTTTTTTTTTTGGCATTTAATTAGTTCTATGTCTGTGCATGTGCATCGAAACGACAGTTCCGATAGGTTCGTCAGTCATGCGCTTTACTTTGCAGTATATCAGACCGGTCACTGTTTGTTTGCCAACTTAATTTTTTTCCTAACCTGGACGTATTTTCCAGCAAAAGTGCTGTTCCTTTGGTTTAATTTTGCTTGGCTTTGTTTACTTTTATTGTCTTCATCGTTAGAGCCTATCATTTAATTTTAAAAAAATCATTAATTTATTTAATATTCAGCAGGTTCATTGGAATTACATATATTGACTTATAAACGTGCAAAGACTATTTAAGCCATCCCATTTCATGCACATAAACAAAAGCAATATGTGAATATACAATTTTTTTATGACTATGCATATAAAAACAAAATATGCCCAAAGTCAAAACTGAAGTTATCGTTTCCATTTCCTCCACGAGAGTTCCTTCAAATTTAACAATTTATTGAGATAGTTATTTTCTATTGTTCTGTTTTGAGATGCACGATCATATTAGATATGTAATGTATTCTTATATTTCAATTCGTTTATTTCGCAATAAAATGACCTTTTAGAGAATAATTAAAATAATTTCTTAAAATATGCCTGAGACAACATTTCTAATATCGATAAACCCTGCTGAAAATATTTAATTGAAGCTGTCAATATCGCATGACGATGCTGGGAAAGTAAATAAATAACTAACATTTTTCTTCCTTTAGGACCACCGGGTAGAAGATTCTTATACATATTTTGGTGACATTATCCCGCCAAGAAACTTGAAGAAACTATCAGTTGCACACATGCCCATTGTAAGACCAACTTGCAGGAGTCATGGTACGTAGCGATAGTGTCTAATAAGCGATTTGATGCAGACATATATGTAGTAATGCGAGATATCATTGAAACTACGAGAAAACTGCCGTTCATTGATGTACGGGTTGCCTACTGTATAATTGTATTTTCCTTGTCATTTTGCTGAAAAGACCAGTCATCTTTACTTGATCTATTAATATTATGTAGCCATTGCAAATCGCAAAATAAATATCCATTATCCATTGCTTGAATTATTTACTCTATAATCACTCGTTATTTTCACACAAGTTACACTTTTTTGGAGGAAAATATATTTCCTATTTAATTTAAACATTGTGGTAGTGGAGGAAAATATCTTTCTTATTCAATTTAAATACTGTAAAAGTTAAGTGCCGATTGAATGATCTGCCTGTAAGCAAAAATACCCCCTTTTAGACATTTATTTCATTGCCTTTTTGTAGCAGAAGTTAACCGGTTTGATTATGGTTTGAGTAGAGGCAAGTATGACCCCAGAGGATCAAGACTTGACCAGTGTTAGGTGTAATTTACAATTTATCTGATGCAAATAGATTTCATTCGGCGATGTCCCATATAACATGAACCGAAATACTTCTACCTGTCCATGAAATCCATTTGTGAAGACTATAAAGTTGTAAACTGTGATCTATCACATTATTTTAATTCAGTTATGGGGTAGAAAAAGTAAGTTATTTACAAAATGTATTAGCTACACTAAGTTACCGTAATTAAGTTTACTAAACTACATGTCCTATCGCGTCCATGATAGCTCTTAACATTAAGAGTTTGAGTTTAGACTGGGCGGCGTATACAAGCTAACAATCTTTACATGAAAAAAGAAGTAGCATACATATTTTTAAAAAGAGTTAAACAATGAGAAGTTAAGAAATTGTAAAAAATAGCTCTCTTTATGGCCCAAAACAAAGCAATTCAAATTATTATTTCTTTGATTGCAGATAACGATGAAGAGAAACAGGTGGATACAGTTGGTTATGTCAATAATGGTAACTTCGAACAAATCATCGACGAAAATGGAATTATGTGGGAAGACAACCAGGACACGCTTCCTGACATTTCCGATTCTGAATTGGACAGAATTAGTCCATCCGGAACTGAAGCTGTCAGCGGAAACATGGCCAACTCTCCGATATCTCCAAAATACCGCGAAGACGAATCAGTTTCATCCAGACAGAGCCTACAAAGCAGACAAAATCAGACTGCTTTTAGCAAGAAAGGTAATATACCTAACAGTGGAGCAATGGAAAGGTCGAATCATTCAAACAGACAGGTTTCAAACGTCAGAACAGATGTACACTCTGATGTTAATATGTCAAGAGAGACATCTGAAAACCCTCCCGAAAAGAACAAACATATATCGTCTGCAAATGAAAAGATACCAAACTCTGATTTCGTTCAGAGTAATTGTGATAACGGTAGAAGAATGTCTGGTAAATATACCACTGGCAGTAGCTTGTCAGCTAGTGATTTGCATAGTAGGGAACGATATTCTTCTAAATCTTCATCTAGTAATTCGAATAGCTTCTTGAAATCTCAGTCTCCGCTAGATTCTCGTTCCAAGTACCTGTCAGGGGAGGAAGAGAGTAAACGGTCCAAACTCTTTCAGCCAATCAAATCACCTATTGCAAAAAGTGGATCGGACCAAGACTTAACATCAGGTGGAAGGGAGGTGCACGCGACTTTAATTTTACGGGAAAATAACACTAAATGTATAACTCCCGATAGTATGCTTTCTGAAAAGTTCAATGAGACAAATGAAGAACGCTCTACAGATGGAACTTTATCATATAACAGCGAATATACTCGGAAGAGTCCGATTAGTGACATACCTGAACTTTTAACTGAAGAAAATCATTCTGTCAAATCAGATTGTGAAACATCGTTTAGAAATATTGAACAAAAGTCAGCAAGACTTGGACCGAACACTGAAGAATTTATCAGAGGAAGTCCTTCAGTCAAAGCTTTCAAAGACAAATTAGACGCTATTGCTCAAAAGTACAGTGTTAAATCGAGATGTATCAAAATACCTGAAGCGAAACTAGAGCAGTCCTCATCCTGTCAAGATAAAGTAAATGCGGTTGCACAGAAATATAGTTTAAAATCGATAATATCAAATCCAGCTGGAAAATCGGACTTTAGAAGACAATCTAGTCCGGAGAGAGCTACGAGTCCTGTAAAGTCACAAAATCATAGTCTATTTTCTAGCAGTGGGGGAAATTCTAGTCCTGAAAAACGATATGGATCGGGTAAGCAACCTGATATGGTAGAAAGTTCAAAATACGATATGCACCTTGACAATGAAAACAGATCTTCCAGTTTTGATAGGCAGTATAATTTGGATAGGAAGCCGAGAGAAATAAGTCAAATATCTTGTGATAAGTTACCAGGGGAAAACGGCGAAATTAGTGAAGGCAGACATGCTAGTTATCAAAACAATTTTTTTTCTGGTGTGGAGAGACAGTCTTGCGATGAAACACACGTTGATCAGGATCGGAAATTTAGTAATGATATATTCTCTGTTTTGGATGGACGGCTAACTCCAAATAAAACAAGTCTTGGCAGACATGAAAGTTTTGATGGAAATATGAACGCGGAAGGTCGGAATAATAGCACTTTTTCAGATATAAGCTCGAGTAAAAGGACAATTCTGAGGAAATCACCTTTGCCTTATTCATCAAGTGATGAAGTCGATGAGAAGTTGGAGGAAGCCGAGTATACCGATGATTGGGAAATGGATAATGTTTGGAGGGATGCCTCTCAACATTCTAAAGCATTTAAATCGCCATCTAGTGAAAATCTGGACGAGACCGATAAGTCTAGTATTATGCATGAACATGGGTCGAGAGACAAAAAACGGAACGGACAGGAGGACAAAGTAAAACAAATAGAGTCTGTACATGGTCGTGATGTTAGCTACGAATTTAATGACATGCCACAAAAAGAGGAAATGGTTAAGAAAATGTGCAAGCCAGATGCAAGGAATGATCGATCATCTGTTTTAAATCCAGATGATAGTGCAAAGGACACATTTATTAAACATGACGCAGGCAGCACTATGGAAATTGTGCGAAACGAACTCCGCTCAGACCATTCAATCGATGCCCCTGAGTTGTACGATAATGACAACATTGAAGACCTACGTCATAGCAGCAGGGAATCGAACATGAATTTCAAAGATGCTGCTAGACCTGTATCATTAAGTGATGGTGAAACTATAAAACAGCACATTAATGCAATAACCACAATGGCAGACATACATCAAGAAGATTTATATGACTCCGAAGAGTATGTGCCGGAAATGGATGATCTCCCAGAATCTGCGCAGGCGCTGTCTGATCTTCAGCAGCCAGGGTCAATGTTTGCGGTACCCATGATAGAATCATCCTCAGTTGACGGTGACTCGAATAAACAATATTTTATCGACCAAAACAATCTTACGGAGACAGAACTTGACACGGATGCAGATTCTCGCAGAATATCGCAAGACTTTTCAAGTGGGTCTGACAAAGACGGTTTCAAAATTAGGGTGAAAAGGAAAGTATATTCAAAAAGTCGCTTCAAACGGCAGACAGCCAGGAAACATGTTCTTTCGCCCTCCTCCTCACAAGGTTAGACTTTAATTATGATGGTGGCGGACTTCTCAAAGGTGAAGGTTTTATGTCATCTAATTTTTGGAAATAACACTATCTTTCTTTGAACTGAATGTTCTAACTTATCACTAGTGTTGATGTAACACTAGTATTGATGTTGTGTTTCTGACCAAACATTCATATTAAAAGGTGTTTTTTTCAAGATCGGTTAAAAGAAGAGATATGATCAAACAAACTCACTGCTGATGAAAATGTTAATATTTAAATAACATTTATAGCATTGTTGTACCAAAGTGGATGTGATGTATTGTGTGTGTGTGTGTGCGTGTGTGTGTGTGTACGCGAGTGTGTGTAGTTGATAAAATTCTCAAAGGTCTGAATAAAAATGGATGGGTGAAAACATTAAAAATACCACACACAAACACACACACACACACACAAACTCACACACACACACACACACATTAAAATTTAACGAAACAGACAAAAATACACATATACGTGTATGTTTAAAGCGTTCAGGCTTTAATCACAACTGAGAAGAAGAGACATTTATTCACACGACGGTCACAGCTCATATAGCTTAATGAAAATATTTAGAGGGTTTTTTAGTTGTTGTCTTTTTTTTAAGATAAACACTTTGCTATTGTTTATTATCAGGCATGCACAGTTTGTTTTTAATGTTATCATACGAGTATGATTTGAGTGTTTTATTCTGTCAAAGCTTATTAGTTTGATACACTTTGGTACTCCCAGAGTAGTGTAGAAGTATGATCGTTGGTTATACACTTTTGGTATTGACAAAAAAAATAACATAAAAAGAAAGGAGATGAATTTACGAATAATGTAAAAACAAATGAATGAGCGAATCCCTTCTATTTTCAATTGTTTCATGTTCATTAAGTAAAAATGGTGATTTTGAAAATTGGCCATAAAATAAATATTTCGATGTTGATTAATTTTGTCAGTATAAAGATTCGCTTGATAAATCTGTTTCCTTCAAAAATAAAGGTATTAGTATATTCGACGTCACATTAATGTCTTTACATTAGCAGGGCTTTTATTGTTCCGTATAATCGATGTGTACTGGTCGAAGGTGGATTTATTGCAGCATTCCCCGTTTTAATTCAATTTTTTTAAATTGACGTATTCCTCAGTATTTCCCTCTATGATTTAAAAATAATAGAAATCGCTTTATCAGGAGACATGCAACAGTTCCAGAAATGTATCAGATGAAATGAAACTTGCAACCTGCATAATAAATAATCACTTCAGACATCTTAAACTTTGCATTTATGAATCTGAAAATGCAATTAAGACGGGAAAAGACACACGTGTAGGGGTTACTAAAAGAACAGAGATATATGTTGAGATAATAATATGTATGGAACCGATACCGCATTATTTTGTAACTCTTTACAGAAACGGCATTTATTGTGGTTGGTCCTATGCTAGAACGCGAACATGCACACTTTCAAATCGGTCACGAGTTCGATAGGCTAACAATTGAGTCACACTTCTGACTCTAGTAGTCGACTCTTCAGACATGCAGGAGGGTGCAATATGCTATTATGTATCCCCGAGTGTCTTAGGGAGTTACATAAATAAAATTAGTAATCCAATAGAGCGAAGGCAATTTAACTGTAGCTCTGAGTATCTGAGAAGAAACGGTTAAGTCAGTTTATAAAGTAGTTGTACCTATATGCATATGCAAAATCGCACTATTAGGACTGCTGGGGTTGAATGCGTAGCTGCAGGTATTAATCCATTTTTAACATCGTGTACCTTTGCAGCGTATCCGAATATCTGTGGGTGACTTGGGTTTTTTTTTCTTCATAACACTGCCTCTAATACACCTCTTCCTTAGCCAATGTTCCGATAACTTTGACTACACCTTGGCGGATCGAACAGCTATATTGGTGTTCTGTCCTAGCGACATCTTGGATTTCATGTGTTGCCTCCCTTAATATACAATGCCAACTAACCAATAGCATGGTGCATTGCACATCGGCCTAGAAATTTCCCTAAAAATGACGTTTAAATGAAGGTATGATTACATGTGTATCTGAGTAAAAGTTATTTATGCAATTGGGACGGAACTGGAAAATTGCTTATTTATCAATTCATTCAAGTTTTGTAATCCCCTTGTTTCGAGCTGGTAGGAACAGTGTTCAAATTTGAACAACTTAATTTTGATTGAATGATGTGGCTTGTTGCCCCATTCAATAAAATTCACAGATACGATGCACAGAAATATCTGCTCGATATGCCAAGGTGTAGATAGTGTTATCGGAACCTTGGCTAGCGAAAATGCCTAATACAGGGAACTATTTTTACTACGCTACCTTAAGCCAGTCAAATCATGGTTTTAAGTAACATTTCGCTTGTAAAATTGCGTCACATTTCTACCATGGCAACAATAAAAGGCGCCTGCCGTCGACTTAACAGCCCCATATTGTTTATTCCATTGTGTAATGTAACAGTCTCCGATCTTAAATACTGCACCTGGAGTCCCACAACCAATGGTCTCGACTAGATTTTAATAGGGACTATTGAACAACAGGGACACTCATGCAGCTCTGACCTGAAACCACCAAAAATAAACCGTGATGGAAACTCACTAAACTTCACACCGTGCGGTTTGCTACTAGTAATTGGCTAATTATTTCGGGCTGAGGAAAATATTCCCAGCACGAACTCCCAATAATCAAACAAGTAATCAAAACAAAATCCAAGAATTCCTTAAATGAAGCGCTATAAACAAATGCGCATACTCCAAATTTATTACATTAATGTTATTATTATTAAAATAGTTACTTTAATTAGGTAAAAAAATGATACTAGGTTGTTTGGGGCAGAATCTTTTACAGTGCCATTATTTTGACGTATTAATTTAGAAACAAAACAGAAAAAAATATTCGATATTAGGATTTACTAAGAAAGTACACGATCGTTTAGAACGTTTGTATTCTTCTAAACTTCAAACATACACGTACATTCTAATTATGCATTCTTAAGCATTTGTATAAAAAGGATATTACGTCATCCACTTCAGTACTAATAACGTACACTTAACCAACTGTTTTGAAAGAGGATTGTTGGTGTCCTGTTAAAAGGATAACAAAACTGTCAAATTATGTTTGCAGCTCGAACAAGCAAGACCTAGTAAGAGGACATCCATTAATTATGTCAACAATTTTAGGCAATTTTTTACCCACCCACCTTTAAACAACTGTCAAACTTTCAGTGACCACCCCATAGAATTTCAAAATTCCCCCCCCCCAAATTAAACCTAGCAATATTTTTTTATGGCTGGCTTTTTTGTTAAAAATAGAATTGTGGAAATTAAAAGGTCTACAACTGAATTTTAATACATTTTTACTTGTTTAAGAGATTTTAAATTGATTATAACACTTTTAATTCATGAAAAAATTGAGACTTTAAATTCCTATTTTCCTCTTTTTTGATTTATTAAATTTATTGAAAAAAAATAACATTGTTGAGGTCAATTTATCTTGAACTCCCCCCCCATGCCAACAATTGTCAAACTTCTTCAAATCCCCAACCCCCGTTTTGTTGACATAATTAATGGACGACCCATAAGAAATGTATGTCTTCCTTCACTCGCTCTCATATGACAGATGGACGCGATGAAGAAAAGATGATCACACCTTTTCTCTTTGTTTTTTTTATTGATTCGAATTCCATTTGGGTATTTTACATATCAAACCAGATGCACTATTTGCATATGTTAAACCTAAATAGGAGTGATCGCGAAATTTTTGCCAGTGATTCGCTATCTACTTGTCACAATCCAAGGAAGATGCGAGTGGCAAATTTGTCTAAAGCGTTCATCGCTACGGATCACTGCCATCTGACCTCTGTCTGCGTGGGTACGAGTATGGATATGTGAGAAAGCTTGCCGGTAGCTTCTCGTGGGTCGGTGGTTCTTACCAGGGATTTCCTAGTTTCTTTCTCCACCATTAATATTGGCCGCCATGTATTGCCTATAGTGTGCTGAAAATGGCGTTAAGCACTACAACAGCAACAACAAAAAAAAAAAAATCAGAAAATCGGTCGAAATTAACAGATGTGCAACGTCATGGCAATTATTTATATAGGACACGTGTTGTCTCATTATGTAGTTAAACGTTCATACGTGCTTTTAATCGATTATAGTAACATATTTGTGCATACATAAATCCGTTTCCCTTTGAAAGTCAACACTTTGTGTATCGTTTTGATTGAATATTTTTGCAGATGCTGCAGGTGATGGGTTTCATAACTCCCACATAATAGAACAGCAGAATGATCTGGCAGTTACATCGTTTATTGTAATATTATTTTCCTGTGCTTTGACAACGTAAAAAGTAACGTGGTATGCACTTTAGTTACAATATTGAGAGTCAGACCATACATATTTTATTTTTTAAATTTGGATGCAGCGAGAAATGACACAATCAGCGGAATATTTAAATTTCTGAGAAGGTAAATGCAAAGGTTTAGAAACTACACAACAGACTTAGACATTGCACTTTTCCGTTACAATGCTTTTGTATTTGACAAGTCCATAGATGTTTCAGTCACACCATATATATATATATATATATATATATATATATATATATATATATATATATATATATATATATATATATATATATATATAGTGCAATTTATCTAAAGGCATTATGCCAATATTTCAAGAGTACTTCAGTACTAATAACGTACACTTAAAAATATTGACTATCTTCATAACATATCGTCAAAATTTGGACCAACTGTTTTGAAAGAGTATTGTAGTTCAAAGGATAACGAAACGTTCAAATTATGTTTGCAGCTCGAACAAGCAAGCAAGAGGACGTCCATTAATTTTGTCAACAATTTTTAGGCAATTGTTTACCAACCCACCCACCCTGTCAACAACTGTCAAACTTTCAGTGACCCCCCCCCCATAAAATCATGTCAAAATATTTTAACCCCTCCAAACAGCAATATTTTATAAGGCTAGCTTTTTGGCTAAAAATAGCATTATGTAAATTAAAAGTTCAACAAATAAATTTTAATACATTTCTTACTTGTGTAACAGATTTTAAATTGACTATAACACTGAATTCATGAAAAAACGAGACTTTACATTCATATTTTTTTTATTTATTAAATTTATTGCAAAAAACAACAATCTTGACGTCAATTTTTTTTTAACTCCCCCTCACCATGTCAACAATTCTCAAACTTCTTCAAATCCCCATTCCCCCATTTTGTTGACATAATGTAAGACCCCTAATAAATGTAGGTCTTCCGTCACTCGCTCTTATATGACAGATGGACGCAAGAAAAATGATTGAACCTTTTCTCTTTTGTTTCTTAGTTTCTTTGTGAAATGTGATTATTAGTTTTAATTTGGTTAATTTAAATCGATAAATACTTGTATGTATTTAAGTCCCTGTTAATTTCATGAACAAAATGATCACTTTTTCTCCTAAATTAATGGACTACTAAAGCCACTTTTTTCCTATTCCACCTCCCACTAAACATTTAACGGTCGAGCAACAGTCGATCCTGTCATACGTTTTTCAGTTACTATTACAGCTAGTGTATATTTTTTCCTGTAGACATTTGTTTCAGACTTTTTTCAAAAAGTGCAATTTAAAATTTTAGCAATGAGTTCTTCTTCTTCTTCTTCTTCTTCTTCTTCTTCTTCTTCTTCTTCTTCTTCTTCTTCTTCTTCTTCTTCTTCTTCTTCTTCTTCTTCATTTGTGCTCTAGGCCTTATCTCTAAGGTATGTTCTCATTCTTGAATTTGTTTATGATGGCATTGATTTATCTGTTGCTTGAAAACTTAAAATAATTTCCCTTTTATTTGGGGTCAGAAAAGATAAACTTATCACCTCTAGGATCACATCGCTTTTACTTAACTTAACCATCTACGGCAGAAGTTAATTGATGCAGAACACTTTAAGCACTAATAATTTTAGCGCTTTCAAATTGTATTTATTAATATTATGATATAATCTGAAGTTTCATCACCGTAGCATTTTTTTTCTTGTATTTTTGTTGCATTGATTTACATGTTGCATGTTTTCATTTTTTCATCTCTCACATTTCGCTGTAATATAGCAAGGTTGGCATTTACATTGTTGTTTATACTTCGTTATATATATGCCTATACTTGGTTACATATACAACTTGCAGACATTCAGAATATTTATTTTCATTTTTTGATAAACATCCATAGCTGAGAACAACAAATAAAACAAGTACGATATCAGATATACCGAAAGATGTTTTAACCAAAATAACTGAAAAAGATTGAAAACAAAAACATGCGTAGGAATGCACTCTAAAGTCATGAAGTTGTATCTATTACAGATTTGGCTGATACTATAAAAACCATAACAGATTACAAATTTACTGAATTTTTCTTTAAACAAAATACACGGTGAGGTTAAACAAGCAAAAAAAAGATACAAAAGGATACATTGATCGAGAATTAGTAAATTATATGGGAGTGGTAAAAATTGGTATTGGCTAATTAGATCTGCGGAAGAATAGTGATAAAATATCAAATTGATTTGAAACAAGAATTTGCAATGGTAACAGCTGTATATAACAGCGATAACGTAGAATAACGTTTACATTTAGTGGTATCACTGTTGTATTTAAATCGAAATCAACAGAAAAGACATTTATTACTGAATTTTACAATTATATATATATATATATATATATATATATATATATATATATATATATATATATATATATATATATATATATATATATATATATATTGCATTAGGTGCTACACTGGACAAATTTACAAAGTAAATTTATAAATGCCAACATTGCTACATTACAGCGAAATGTGAGAGATGAAAAAAGATGAGTTTGAAAAGAAAAACTAACTATATATGCTTTATGGCCTTTTAGTTGTAGCAAGTCATAATGGTATGTTTGTGACTTTTTGTGTTGATTACAAATTTAAATATTACATTTTGTAGCGGAATGCTTTGTTCTGCTTAGTAATTTCATTTAAAGATAGAAGTGCATCACAATCCATATTCATAACTGATAGACGAGTGTCTTGCGTTTTAAAGAACTCGCATTCAAAGGAAAAAAAACGTTGGTCATTTACTTTTGGAAAACAGCAGGAACAGAAAAGAATCCGGCATAAGTTTACTCTGAATAAGTCAGTTAATTTAACTGCAATTGTGTCTTAATCCGCTTAAGAGCATAGAAACTCGCCTTGTACTAAATGTGAAGGAAATGTGAGGGGGTAGAAATTTTGTGCTCGGTTATTTATTTATTGACGGATTGTGACAAATTGTACAATGAGTTGACAAATATTAGCATATACGTTTTTTGTAACAGACATGTTCTACATCGATATTGAATGATAATTCGTCTTCAAGCTTCTTCAGATGTCGAGTATACATACATGCAAAATGGATTATATAATCAATTTAGTTGCTTCAAAATCAATCATTCCCACCCGTCGATGTGATGCATTAATTATTTTGGCCCTAAAATTCAAAGTCTGGTACGTACTCTAGTTCCTTGTTCTTAGATGGATTAAAGTTATAAAAAAAAATCTTGAGGGTTGTTTAATCCCTTAGTTGTTGATGAGCATCGTTTAATACGCTCTGAATGAAAAGAAGATCCGACAATATGCTTTGTAAAAAGAAATCGTCAGCATATAATCTAATTATTAACTTTAAAATACTGGCTATGGCATTAATTTAGATTACAGTAATGAAACGAATCGGAATACTAATCGTCAAGGAACATACGCAGTGAGGCGTCTTTGATTCCTCGACCTCCTCGTCAAATGTGTCACTGTCACTAAAATGAAGTAAGATTTAAACAAATTAAATATCGAAACAAACACAAGCGAAGAAAATTACAACACCGACTCTTACTGACGAAAGACATCAGTACTGACCAATGTTATGTTACTGACCGAAACATATCTATACTGACAAGCACGAATTCCCACTGACCAAGACTGACCATCACTCACAACTACAAAAGGATGCGTAAGAAAAATGTAAAAGTGTGGTAAATTGATGAGGGTTAAAACAAAAACCCCAATCCACTACCGTTAAGCAACAGTTGCAGCATCATCAAGGAAAGAAATAAAATTGTACTCCTCTATCAGGCATTTATTATACACCATTATAATATTGTTGTGTCAATCACTGGACCGATGATATGGTTCGTTCTGAATTTGTATTTGGTTTTATGTCATTGTTTTATCGTTATAAAATTGTTTGATAGAAAACAAAACCTAAACCAACTCCTGCCGTCACCTTCTCCGGGCATGTGTGACAGTATGTTTATTAAAGTGTGGGGCTTTGCTTGGTTTCAATTCTAATCTTAAAATATTTTGCATGTAAGATTTTTTTTTTTAAAAAAAGCTATTTTACGTTATTTTTTTTTGTTTTTATTTTTGTGATTTTTTTTTAAAAAATCACCTCTTTATTTTCTGTTAGTCTTAATTCTTAAATTTATTTTATATTTGTGTAAATTAATTTTCATTTGACGTTTTCATTATTTAAGTTTTAAAAAGATGTTCGAATTGCTTGGTTTCATTTGTCTTTTAGATTACATTTTTAGATTTTTATATTCAATATATAACGATTTTTCTAATACTTTTTTATTTTACCTAATGATGTTGAAATTTTATTTCTATTTTTTTAAATATATTGATTTATGATATTTTTTTAAAATTTTTAAATTTGTTGTATAACACTTTAATTAAATGTTCGGCTTTTTTATTTTAAAGTTATGTTTCGAGCTTTTACATATTTATGGATACTAACTTTTTATGTTTATTTTGTGCAACGTATTTGTGTAATTTAGCTTGAATGTATTCATTTCTTTTGAATTATTGTTTCATTGCATTTATTAATTTGTTTAAAAAGCTTTTTATTTAAATTTGACCTTGAAGTTTTTAAAGATAGTTTTCTTTATTAATTGGTTTTTCTTCATACTTGTTTACATTTTTAAATATTGATCTAATTGTTTGAGTTGATCTTTCAAAATTTAAATTGTTTGACATATATGCGTGTTTACTTCGTTTAAATTGCAAACTATTGTATTCTCTGTGTAGATTTTGTTTAAAATAACCGGTTGTATTTTTGCTCAAAGACATTTATTTCGATCTTTCGTTTTCATTTGAGCTATTTTTATCTTTTTCTTCAAAATATGTTGCTTTTATATGAATTACGTTTTATATATTTTTACTTTTTATTTTTATACTCTGTCAGTAATCTTTAAATGTTTCAAGTTTTTTCCATTTCTAATGTAATCTTTGCTTAATTTCATGTCATTTTTGGAATAATAATATGACTTCATGTCCAGACCAAACATTAGTTACATAAGTTTTGTCTCCGCACATTTTCTTTTCTGCTTGTGGAATTTATTACTATTTATAATATTGACTATATTTTCAAATATAATACTTCAGATTTGTTTAGTTCTTGATATTCTTTCGAAATTTTTAATGCTACTTCACAGTTAGGTCATCTACAGCATACCGCTATATTAAATATCTCATGCTAGAAACACTCTTCCTCTGGCTATATAATGTCATCATTTCCGCCATTACGGAATTTAATAAGATCTAGAGATGTGTTTAATATTTAATCAATTTCAGACAGAGTAGCCCTGTATGATCAGACTACACTGATATATTTCCAATGAAACCCAAAGCAGTTCGTCATGCTAATTCTAATTGTGATGTACAGTAGCCCGCTATGTTAAATGTGCATAATTCCCGTTATTGTTAAACGTACAAACGTTTTTAACATCATATTTCCTTCAGGTCATAAATTATCCCAATCCATGATGACCAATGGTGGATTCTTTTCTTTATGGCCCATAATTTAACAATTTAGCCCCATAGTGACCCCATTAACTACTTATTTTAATGAAAACTCAGGCTGGAATAGTTGTCAAGTCTTCGAAAAACAATTTTCTCTTCCAAAGGGGTTTGATATCAATCTATCTTGTGAATTTGATTCCATCGTACTACGCTCTGAAGAAAAGCAAACTCTAGCATAAGATGATCTATATTCCTGAAAATATATGGTAAAAGGTAAATGTCATGCTAAAAAAAACCGGCAGATTTTCTAGCGATGAATTAATTTCGTGACCCCAAAATAAAATTTCTGAAAGGTTTTAATTATTAACATTTAAATGACAAACGGGTTTTCTTTTATTCGTTTCTCTTTTTATCTCGTACTTGTAGCCAAATAATACTTATACCTGACTGAGGTTTCCAAATATCATGTGTATAACACTGGAAACGTTAGGTATTTAGCTAAATGCCATCTCGACGAAAAACTTTTTTCCAAATCATATACCACTAAGTATTTCAGGCAGGTTCCGATTTACTTATACACATATACGAAGAAATAAATAAAATTTCATATGTTTTATTGAACATTTAGCCTCTTTAGACCAGTTGGATAGACTGCCGCATAGCAGACGAGAAGATACTAAGAAACGACGAGAAGTCCTGAATCACATCTTCTCTTTCTTGGACACAGCCACTCTAAGCCAAGTGGCTGCCGTGTGCAAAGAATGGAAGATAGTCAGCAGGAATCCCAGACTGTGGCAGAGAGTGCAACTAAAAAATGACAAAATATCATCAAAGGTTGACTGGAACCTCATCCTCTCTATTTGCCTCATCACTTAATCAGAAATTTATGTACAGCATGAATAACTGCACATAATATTTTCTTTTCTCTTCCTCAACTTTGTCTTTATGGATGGATGCATGCATGCACGCATATTCGTAAGTTTTGTACGCATGTTTGTGCACGGTACAGTCAAGTAGACAAAAATGATATATACATCAGGATAGAGGGATTTTTATGGAGTATATACCCTGGTTTCTTAAAATTGATTTTTGTAGATCAAAGCCATGTAGAGAGAGAGAGAGAGAGAGAGAGAGAGAGAGAGAGAGAGAGAGAGAGAGCGCATGCTGAGCTCATATTTGCAACAGTAACTTTCACATTTTCAAAGTATTAACAACTAGTTATCATAAAACAAAAAGTTGCAAGCAATAAACGTTACAATAATAAATTTAATAGTATAATTACATGTTGTTGGGCTTAACGCCATTTTTCAGCACACGATAGGCTATTCATGGCGACCAGTATTAATGGAGGAAGAAACCGGATAATCACCGGAAAGAACCACCGACCCACGAGAAGCTACTGGTAAGCTTTCTCATATATCCACATTCGCCGAATCCTAGACTCGAACTCACGCAGACAGAGGTGAGATGGCAGTGATCCGTAACTGACAGCGCTTTAGACCACTAGGCCACTTGGGGCCCCGGTAAAATTACATGCAATAATGAAAAATAATACTAGGAATCAAGTTCTTATTATTTCCACATTTTACTTATTACTAGATATATATATTTCCAACTAAGACTGAACATTCCGTGACACTCTCTCTGTTATGTTGACACAGCATATGAGAGCAGAATGAAAAATAAATTACAAAGAATAAAATGTCAAAAGTCAAGAATTTGTAAAATAAAAATGGTACCAAAGAAAAAAGAACTCTCAGGATTGTACACACAATTATGGTTTGGTTTTTTCATAACGCCACTTATAAAGAAGTATATGTCCGAAATCTGCTTTTTCCCGAAACGGATATAGCTCTTCGGTGACTGGTGTAACCATTGATACCAGACAAGACATTTTTACTCGGGACATTCCTAGCCTAGGTGGGAAAAGGAGACCTTATCCCGAAACAGAACTCATGCTTCTCACACGGTACATAAAACATTTTAGAAGTATTTTTATTTACATAGGGGAAAAAGTAAGACAGTCGGCTGGTTGATTTTCTTGACGATAATAGGTCCATGCTTGATATAGAGAACGCAATAGATCTAACTTATCTAGTATATTTTACACCAAAGGCAACACTTTATGAACAAATTACAGCAACTTCACTCATAAATTACAACTATAGTGGTTAATTAAAGTTTTTACCGCCTAGCTTCCATGCTCTTTTATTGAGTGTTTCATAAAATGTATAACTTAAGTTCGTATTCAGGTATAACATTTTATGACAGTTAAAATAAGGAAGATTCTTGGCTTTCTGCCAATAAATATGACTTAATTTCTCCGAATATATGTCAAACGCAATCGTTTTACCTATCAAATTATATTTATTGAAAACTCTAAGCAAAATCTACAAATTAAGATACCTAAAAAAAGCGAGGCCCGGGAAGTTTCGGGCAATGTGGTTGTACATTTTGGGAATGATGGATGAATAGTACGGATGGATGAACGAGTGTTTGTCAATAATACTGGTCATCAGATTGTTTTCGATGACCAACTATCGTCAACTACGTTACAACCGTGCTCTTGTCTAATTTTACCTATTGTCCAATAACATAACAGTATTCATTTGCATATACTGTTGAAAGTAATGTTCTAGGAAACAAAAACACTTTTCATTTCAGTTTTTGACGACGATCTCTAAATGGTGTACAAAATTAAAGTTCCTTACTTTGGAAGGTACGTTCTATTTACATGAGCTCCATTTGTTGCGATAGGGGGCGCTCAACCTATGTTACATACTTCCGTCAGAGATGTAAGGTGAATTCGTTTGTATTTGCAACATGGGCAATTAAGAAGATGTTGACATAACTGTTACTGAAATTTATTTGCATGTAGTTGTGGAAAACAAGCATGATCAAAGAATATATCTAATCCAAATATTTGTCCCTAATGCCTTTGATAAATCAGTCTGAACTGGTCCAAAGTACACTAAGTTCAGCAGGTATTAAAATAGGGAAACGAATGTTGACAGTACAGTAGCTGATACCAGTTTCTGAAAGCTCAACGAATGAGTTACAAAATATATAAATAGTTATCATCTCGAATTTTTTTTTACAATTAACCTTTTTTTATAGATGTATATTTGAAGGCCTACATGTATACTCTTTAGCCAAAATTACATCCAACAATCATACACCAAACCAAAGGGAATCGAACAATCTTTTAAAAACACCTTAGATATGCTAGATTATTTTCTAACTAAGCAGGTTAACTAATGAAAAAAAAACAAAAAACGTGAAATTCTTTTCCACTAAAATTAAACCCTACGCAAAGTACGAGACTGAAGAGTGCCGCCATATATGTTTGGCATATTATCTGTCGCGACATACACTTCACTTTGAAGTAAACAACTTATCAAAAAAAGATCTAACACACAGTAAGTGTCTCTCGAAGGTATTGAAGATCCACTGGTCGAAAATAATCTCCATCAATTCAAGATAATACTATTTATTGCTTTTAACTGCCGAGTGTTGAAACCATCATTGACATTCATCGGCGATGACTAGATTTCAAAATAGCAGCAGTATTGCACATCCAACATTAACACCATTGTCATTTAGAAGAAATCAGACATTAATAGTAGTCTTTTGGTGAAAAACCAATATCATTATGATCGTCAATTCATGGGGAGTTGCGACAACAGGATAGTCGCCATGGCAGCGATGCTGAATGTACAACTGGTACTATTTTCATTAGGGACATAATAGGTGTCATAAAAAATCTACTGGTCAAAACCTCATGTTGATATAAGCATCCATTTGCAGAGGATTGGAGATACCAATATGTTCACGACACGACTTTTCATTCAGGAGGATCAGCAACGACACGAGTATCACAATGGCTATATTGGACATCAGATTGGCATAATTTTTCACTGAAAACCAAGTAAACACTTAAGGAAATCTTCACGTAAAAACGCCACTCTGGCATGACCATCCATTCAGGACGAGTAGCGATAGCAAGATATTGAAGATGGCTGCCATGGTAGTCTCCTTCACCCAAACACTAATGTGATTCTGAGAGATCTTCAGCCCAGAGCCTGGCTAGATTGTACAACTATTTCACTTTTTGCAAATCTTGTTCCCCTTTTAGCTTGATAAATACACCATCTAAACTGTAACGTTCAGCAGTACTATCTGTGCATAAGCAATAAATGAATACATATTTATAATGAACTTTAAATATGGTGGAATCTGTTGGTGCCAGAAAGGGGAATGTGTGCCCCCTTTATATATATATATATATATATATATATATATATATATATATATATATATATATATATATATATATATATATATATATATATATATATATATATATATATATATATATATATACACTGAGAATGTGACAATTTTATGATTTTTAAGATTTTCTTACAAAAGGAAATACTTCTAGTAACCTATACATAATTTATATACTCACTTCAAGCAAAAAGTATGACAAATATTAATTTATGTGATAAAAATATTTATTATCGGTAAAAACCAACAAAAAATTCTTTTACCAGACTCGCGGTTGACGAAGATCTCTCAGTCACCCAAGAATATGGGTAAACAAGGCTATATGTTTTGTAGCACATACTATTATCAATAATCACCTTTAATATGCTAGTAAATTTACAATTTTTTGAGGAATTAAATGGCAATTATTTTCTAGTGAGAGTCTCTATGTTTGGATCTATATTGAGTGATCTTTCAGATGTAAAATAATTCCATACTAATGAGGTTTTTAAATATAAATAGAAACATAGGAAAAACAGAATAAAAAATTCTTTTAATTTCCAAAATTATGGCTTTCACGCAACACCATAACACTAAGACATGTTCATTTGATCACCATGATGTACATCCTGTCATTAGCATCCATCGCGTGTTTTTTTTTTTTTTTAATTAAAATTTACAATAATTATTTGGTTCGTGCCTTTACAGACCTCAAATCAAGGAACAGAAGATGGGGAGAAACTTTGGAAGAATACAACATGAAAATTCGGTAAGTGGAATGATAAGTATTTTCATTTTTCTGTATGTATCTGCATCAGTAGTTTTCTCTCTCTCTCTCTCTCTCATGTATATATATATATATATATATATATATATATATATATATATATATATATATATATATGTGTGTGTGTGTGTGTGTGTGTGTGTGTGTGTGATTGTGTATATAATGATGGTTCATGCACTTTTATTAATTATTATTAATTATATTATATTATATTATATTATATTATATTATATTATATTATATTATATTATATTATATTATATTATTATTATTATTATTATTATTATTATTTCAGCGCTTGCTTGGAACCTGGCCTTGAACAGCTACTAAAGCAATGTGAATCGACCTTGATTAGTTTACGCATTGTTAACTGTGGGCATCTCTTAACATCAAAGTAAGATTTAAATAAATATGTCAATATGTAACCCAGCCAATTTTTGAGTGACCATTTCAGCATTCAGTTGCGTGTTTCTTCAAGATCATACGTTCAGATTTTTAAGCAATTACAAAATCTGCCACTGATTTTAATCTGTTGTATTTTGTCAGTTCTATAATTTTACATTTAACGGTTCTAGCTCCCAAATCTAATATAATATTTCACTGAGATAGAAATTATTTACGTACTACGTTGGTTTCTTTTAAAGGTGGGGGACACGTTCCCCTCTCTATGCCTATTCTTAGAAACAAATAAAAGTAGGACTCTGTGTTTGCATACAAATGTTTTAAATGATTCTTTGATTCAGTTTTTACCATACAATGTGAAACCTTGTGCACAATCTTCGCTTTTTACCAATAAATATCTTACTTTTTAGAGCTCTCTGGGCAGCCAGTGGCTACAGTCGTCTGCTGCAGCACGTAACCTATCTTAGTGACATTGATCCTGTCGGACCGGAAATTATGTGGGCACTTGGCGCCGGGTGCCGAGACATTAGAACTTTGGTGATTCCACCTTTATTTCCATGGCAAGTAAATGCTATTTTTTTTTTTAACACTAGGTCTTAAACTATGCGCAGAGAACATTAAGAATGGACGCTAATCTGGAATACTATTTGGTGAGAATATCTGACATTGTTTCCGAAAAAAAGGTTACCATGTCGGTTCCTAGACTGATTTTATAACTAGATTGGTATGATTGCATTTAAAATTATCAGCTTACATTATATCTAATCCAAGAAAAATTCTTATTTTGTGCAGAAACTATTGCAATATAATTATAAAGGTAAAAAAATTAATTCTGGTCTTATTTTTCTATTGTGGTCCGCATCGTTTGCTAGTTCGACAAAGGCGTTCAGAACTGTTCTCATTCGTCAGATGGTTTTCATTATGACATAACCGATTAGCACTTTTTTCTACCGATTTCCGATTCAGGATTTTCGTCATGAAATTTGTTCAATTCCGGATACGATTCGATTAATCGGAAATGCTAAATTAAAAGGTTTTTCAAATTAGCTTTTTAAACCGTGTTACACACGTTTTGCACATCACACCGACGTCACAAGGAGAAGAATATGGCAGGACTATAGCAAAATGCAAAATATGTTAGATATTATTTATGCATTGGTTTAACCATAATGATCTGTAGTACAGCTAAGATTATGAACTATCCGGAACTGAAAATTTTTGAGGGCATGCGCATTGCAACTAATGGAGGTAATTTTAAACGCTACGATCAGTAACTCCGTTGCAACCGTGCAATACCCTATAGAAATTCAATTTTATTATTATTTTGATTATCCGAATTGGTCGTTCCTGCCTTGTCCTATTGCGAATAATCGGAAGTTCATACTATCCCGTGGAATCCGATTTCCGGATCAAAAGTCGGTTAAGCTCTAGTTTCCATAGTTAGAACATAAAACTGACCGACCGTAACAGTCACCTAAGTTCGAGTAAAAATAACATTTGTTAAAATAGTAACTACCATCTATCTAACGAGATTGTAATTTATAATATCTTTAATTTCAGCCAGAACATCGGACGATTTAATACAAAATGTGTCCAGCTGATTGGAAAATTCTTCCACGACTTAGAGGTTCTCAGCATTGGTGGACCAGATGTTAATTTAACTTCGCTTGTCAACGTGGGTAAGACACTCACCATTTAATTTTTGGGGAAGGAAACGGGAAGATGGATTTGTTTCTAAAATAATAAATTCTGGTCCTCAGATAGCTTGAAAAACATTTTGCTCTGATCTAAAGCAAATAAAACTAATTATATCCGTTATACAAGTTTAAAAATAGTAATTATCTTGAGTTAAATGAAAAAAAAAAACAAGCAACAAATATCCTGAAGTACCAGCCCCACTCCACAAAAACAAATGAAATGGTCGGTCTCTTAGTTTAAGTGTGCTTGTTTATGCATTTGCATCTCGCATATATCTCAAAACTGAAATATAGAAATACACCTACTTTCTCTTGTGATCTTTGATGAAGTCATATGGTTTGATTTATGGCAACGTTAGCGAAGCGCTTTCCATGGAAATAACTCGGAACCAACTAAATCAAATTCAATTTTAACCGGTTTTCAGAAACAAAAGAAATAAGTTATGTCCACGGTATGATTTATAGTTTAGCAATATCTGGTTTCCACTCAATAATTTTGTAAGAAATATTTTACGGATTCTAACGAAATTTGGGCATTATGAAGACCTAAGTCAGATTATTTTAACTATTTTCCAGCCAAATTTTATAGAGCTAAAGTCACATGTTTAGTTATAACTTTGCATTGCAGTTAACGCTCGGTTATGCTTGAAGGATCCGACTGATAGAAAATAAATTTGCTATGAGGCCTGACATTATAAAGATATAGGTCAAGGGTTAATATTTCGCCGTTTTCTGGAAACATTCGTTGTCGTTATGGTCCAAGCTTTGCGAATGCATTTTCTTTCATCATCTTTGAATTAATTGTATGCAATTAAACCTAATTTGGTACGATAATTTACATTAAAAATAGTCCGATAAATCACTGTCCCCCCCCCCTAATCTGTGTTGATACTGATATGTGGGTCTGATGAGACTTGTTCATTGAAGTGTGCAAATTTTGTTGCATGCAAATCTTTTCGGAACAAACCTGCGTACACTTTTGACACATACCAGAAATTGGTAACAGCCAAATCAAGCGGGAAATTGAAAATGGCCACAGGACAGATAGTTGTGCTACATAGGTGGATTTAAAAGTCACCAAACATACAATATGCTCCGGAAATATAATGTACATGTCACCAAAATAATTTTACAGCTGACGGTAGCTGCACAGTAACGAGAAATGCCGATAAGTATATAAAATGTACGCCGATGTATGCAGCCAAAATTGAAGGCAGATAATTGCAAGTTTTAATGAATAGGTGATATCAGCCACTCATCTGAAAATCAACATCATTACGGATGAAGGGCTGATTTCTCGGCCTTCATTAAAAAGGCACAGATCACAATTTTATTGTAACCGTTCGCAAAACTTTACGGAGTTATTGCCCCTATTTGGCTTACATCTTGGCACTTCCAATTTCACACACACAAAAAAAAAAAAAAAAATTGTCTGGGTCTTCGTGGATTGAAAAGGAAATAGACATATGGCTTTACATTCAGAAGATCTAATTCTGATTTGATTTTAACCGTCTTCAGTTAAATATTTACAAGAGTTATGATCCCCTTCAGAACTTTGCACATCATTTCCATTCCACTAAATACCTATTTAAGGTCGTCATCGATTGGAACCAAACTGCAAATATGGCTTTACGTAAAGTGAACTTTGATCAGGTTCAAGTTTAAATGTTTTCAGGTACATATTTTACAGACTTATGACGCGTGATTTTGCCCTTCAAATGTGTCATATTGGTAGGAGTGTTCATGTCGTATGGGTATATTTCTTGTTTGCTTTGTTTCATTGAAATTTTGCTGCGCATCTTTTTCATAATTATTAAATTAAAAACATCAAAACATATACAATGATAAACTCGAAATAAGATTATTTATTTCCTTCCGTTTATTTTGAAAAGCTGTTCGTTTTGCGTTTTGTTATTTTCAACGAAGTCGTATAGTTCGGCTTTTAACCTTAGTTAGGGAGACGATTTACTATGGAAACAACTGAAAACTGACAAGGAAAATATTACTTGATTGTGTGCGAACCTTCTTTAGCAACAAACAAACCGCCATGTTACAGAACCAGTCACATGACTAGACCGTGTAAACAAATTTTATCAAGTAATACCGGTTTCTGAAAAGACTTTAAAGAAAGCTTCTTATGATTTATCAAACGGTTGACAAACTTTAATTAAACCCGACAGAAAAATTATGCGTGAAGTCAATATCCAACTTGCCTTTTACAACAAAGTGGTTTCAATAGTAACCATGTTCAACATTCAGCTTGAATTAATACAGCAATACTATGTACAACTATACTGCTAGTACAACTTACAGCTAAAGTCGCCAAGCCGTTTTTAAGATATTTGTTGCTGTGACCTGATAACAATGAACCTATCGTTTAAAAATATATCATGAATAAATCACAACGTGCGAATTTTACAAACTGTAATTAAAAAAAAAACAATAATTCGACAAATGACTGTTCGGCGTGTATTGTATTAAAAGAGTCACAGTTTATGCACATTATTTCATATAGATTTATTTTTCTCCATTCAATCGAGACGGTAACAGAAAAATGATATTCGACCAATGACTAATGAACTGTATTTAAACAAGAATGGTACGCAAACATTTTATATTTAACAGACAAGATATCGTTATATGAAGAACAGCTCGAGAGTATTCTAAAATAACTCGATCATCTAGTTTATAGAAGTAAATGTATATCTTAAAAAAAGAGTCGCGTTTCTATAATTTATCCTTAAACAATGCTTTATTTATATTGAGAAATAAGTCTCGAGAAAAGCGACAGATCTTTTTTTTTTCAGCTCAATCCTGTCAGCGACTGCAGAGTATAGAGCTAACTCACATGTCCGAGATGACGCAGATGGTAGCGACATCGGTGTGTAATCAAGGTTTATCCAAATTGCAGACTCTGATCTTCACTTGCACTCCTGTTGCCTTAGACGCTCTCAAGTGTTTCTTCAGTAGGTGTATTACTATACTACGCATATAAATAAATAAATCATTTTAGGGTGGATTTTTTTTATATTTGTATCTTAATATCTGATGTATGATCGTGAACTCTCTGCTTTAAAAATGGCGATCAAACAATAGTTTTGAGAAACAGCCTTGCAGTCTATACACCTCCCGTATTAACCTCTAAGTCATCTAAAAACAGTTCAGTTTAATTTTTGCACACAAAGGGAAATGGACTGGAATTTCCACTTATACATCTGAGCCTATGATAATGGAACATATAACACGACCGTAATATTTGATTTCATCTCTAAAAAGGACAAATTACTGGGTGTAAACTCATGTTACACAGCACAGTTCGAGTTTTGTACTCAACAGGTTCATAGGATATAGACCAAAGATAATTTCAATCACACTGACTTAGGATATAATATAATTTACACAGGCATAGGAAATAATCTAATTATATATGCATAGGAGATAATATAAACTACACAAGCATAGGGGATGATATAATTACACAAGCATAGGAGATAATCTAATTATATAGGCATAGGAGATAGTATAAACTACACAAGCATAGTGGATAATCTAATTACAAAGGCATATAAGATAATCTAATTACACAGGCATAGGACTGGTTATAGAATTACACAAGCATAGGAGATAATCTAATTATATAGGCATAGGAGATAGTATAAACTACACAAGCATAGTGGATAATCTAATTACAAAGGCATATAAGATAATCTAATTACACAGGCATAGGACTGATTATATAATTACACAAGCATAGGAGATAATCTAATTACACAGGCATAGGAAATTATATAAATTACACAGGCATACTACATAATCTGATTACACAAGCATAAGATTAAATATAATTACACACGCATTGGAGTTAATCTAAAATACACAGACCTAGGATATAATCTAAATCACACAGACCTAGAAAATAATCTACATTGATCGTAGAGTCTGTAATAATCCACAACTCGAGGAAACTAGGGTAATACTATAACTCCAGGAAGATCAATTGTTTTCTACTAAGGTCTCTGCTGGTCATAATAGTGTTATAGATTCTGCATTTATTATCCATGTCTGCCCAAAGACTTGTCACTGATTGCTCTTTCTTAAGACTTATATAGGTAGACAAACTCCCCTCTTGTTGCAGAGTAGAGTCGTCCCATCTGATGACTAAAGTATACCCGTTTTTCCATACTACTCCTTTCATCCAAACAGTGGCGTCACGGGGAAAGGGGGCGGACCGCACCAGGTGACACCATCAGACGGGGTGACACCAAAATGACTGCCTATAAAAGTTTTGAATTTTTGTGCAGAAAAGAGGGAGGGGAGGGGGACCCATGAGTTACAGCACATGACTATCCATAAAAGTTTTGAATTTTTGTGCATGAAGGAGGTCCATGTGCGTGACACCATAAGTTACCGCACTGGGTGACACCAACCTTGTGACGCCACTGCCTCCAAATCAACACACTTGGTAAGATTGTATGCAGGAATAAGCCATCTGAGTTCCCTTATCCATAGCCAAATGAATCCAGTTTGTTTTCAACAGTCACCATCTATCACATAAGTGTGTGTATAGCCACACTTACCGACAGTTCGTCGATGAAGGAGCTGCGATTTAACTTTTTTTTTGTACATTATTAATGTACTGAACAAAGCAGCTTTGAAGAGCACTCACACACACACACACACACACACACACACACACACATTATATATATATATATATATATATATATATATATATATATATATATATATATATATATATATATATATATATAAAATTTAGGTGGGGTTATGTAGGGCTTCGACCATTAAATAAGTTTGATTGAAATCAATTCAGTTTCGTCCGCATCCTTTATTTGCAATGTCTATCATTAATTTTTCTAAAACAAACTGAACAAATAAATAGGAGGAATTCTTGCATATATGTATTCAAAGAGATGTAAATTCAAATTTTACGTAATTATCGAGATTTTCAAAAACTGTAAACTACATCACATATGTTGAATGCCTATATAAACTGGCAACCGTGTTGCTAAAAACAAACTCTCGTATGATTCAAAATGCCAACAAGTTGACAGTGTTTGGGACCCCTGGCGACAGTCAGGTTAGATCTTATAAATCAATGAATGAAATTACTATTTTTTTGTGCATTTATTACAATGTGATGTCTTTTGTTTTCGAAATTGGTGGGATAGAGGATGGAATACAAACAAATGGGATGTTGTGAGAATATTATAGGGAGCCTTTCCAGTATTTTTTCATCATTATAACCACCGCACCATATCACCATGTTGTTTCAGTCCTCATTTGTATAACTGCACGAGACATTGAGCGATTCATCGTCTTAAACTGGAAATCTTACGACATATAAATAGATGGTGATAGCGTCTCTATCCCGTGCGTACTTTACAGCCCCAGTGTCCTAACCACACCCATCAGCTTTAACCTAATACTATTTCACTAGAGACACAAACCGTCCATAAAACACGTTTATAAGTTAGAAGCAGTAAGATTTATTTTGCATTAAAATTAAAACGTCTGTGACGTTTCTAATTTTTTAAAAAATTATTATTTACTTTGCATGTTGTTATATATATATATATATATATATATATATATATATATATATATATATATATATATATATATAACTGGAAACGGATATGAATGAACCATGGTTTCTAGGTAAAGGGTTACAACTGCAGAGGTTCATGTTGTACATTGTAAACTTGGTTACCTCCCTTACACCATGAATTCCTCAATATACAAAAATGTTTTGCATGCAAGCTGAAAGCGTTCTCCAAAGTCTACAATATTCGTTTTGTCTGTACAGCATTAATTCCACAAGTTATTAATCCGATGACTGTTAGTAATTATGCGTGCACTGTACTGAAGCTATAGTGCCTCACGCAACGCTCTTTCTTGCAGAATCATGCGCACATCTGAAACAGGTAACAATTCAACTCGGACCAAAGGACTACTTTACAGCTACAAAGAAAGAAAGCAAAAAAGAATACGAGGCTTATGTTGACCAGCTTCAAGTAAGATTTTTAATATGTACGCTTAAGCATTGGAAATACGTCTGTCAGTCTCTTTTGTCCTTCACTATATTCTTCAGAACCGCTGGGTGCGTCCAATCTTTAGACTTGGTATATTGGGGACTTACTGGGAATCTTCTGCATGATGATATGACGTTGCTCCTTTTTCTTGGCGTCCATGGATAAAGGTCTGAACGGCCAAAATTTTAATTACGCTAAAATTACCAAGTATTTTGTTTAATACCAAATGTTATAATACTGTCACAGCAGGAAGATATCATACATGTTATGAATTTTGACTTTTGACCAGTTTTCTAAGTGGAGTTGGAGGGGGTGTAGGTGGAAACATTTGGGGGGTTAGCAGTATGGAATAAGGAAAAAAATGATTTTCGCGATTAGAAGTCTCCGAAATTGGTTAAGTTTTTTTTCTTTTGTTTTGTTTTGCTTTCAAACCCATGATCTATTTATGAATTGTCGTTTCATGTGGAAAATGTCAGCTGAGTCCCGAAGCCATCTCAGATATAAATTTTGGCGGAACTGGTTCACTTTAAGTCACTAATCACTTTGAATTATACGAGCTAAGACCATCATTTTATACGCAGCATTTGGAGCAATTTAAAGATCTAAAGAATCAAGCGAAAAGATAAATACGTAGGAAAGATTTCTTACCGCCATTTTGTGTTACTGTGCACAATAAGGTAACATATAATATAGCGATACTGTGATGGCGGTAGTCAATATCTCGCCTAACACTCACGCGCGCTTGTGTGTGTGTGTGTGTGTGTGTGTGTGTGTGTGTGTGAAAATGATGTTTTAAATTTTGCTAGACTTTGTTCTTCATCCTGTTGTGTCTCATGAGCTAGCACATACATTCGTACAATCTCGGAGAGTACTGCCAGACGAAAATGAAAATATGACGAGGTACGATTTGTAGGACTGACCTCAGAGGTTGCAAATGGTCTCGCATAATCTCGTGTTTTCTCTGTTTCAGAAGCTGAAAAGCATGCCAGGTCTGGGTACAATCTTACATCTTAAGGTTCAGCCCTTGACTAAGATGGAAGGCAATGTAAAAGAGGAACGAGGAATTATTTCCTGGTTTACTGAAAAATTTAAGTAGCCATGAGATCAGCTGTTCCAACATGAACATCTTTATCGTCGTAATCGTTCTCATATTTCTCTTATCATGTCTTTCATCATCATCATCATCGTCGTCGTCATCATCATCATCATCGTCATCATCATCATCATCATCATCATCATCATCATCATCATCATCATCGTTGTAGTTATAATGTATTTTTAAAAATAAAATGTATTTCGCTTATACTGTTGTTTCACACCTCTTTAATTAAAAAAATCCCTTGTTTGTGCATTCCTATTATTTACACTGATACACTGATATCAAGGATTTGAACCTGAGTTCATTCAAGAAAATATCCCTAACCTGCATTTTTTTCTTCCAGTTATCTGTCCTACCAGTACTACTCATCGTCGTCGTCATCATCATCGTCATCATCACCATCTCTTTTGATATTCATTTTTATATTTCTTCTATTCCTTCTCTGTATCAAACTTTTCGTCCCAAACGAAGGTAGATGTAACATGGTTGGGACCCTGGATTCACCCTTTTTCCTGTTTGGATCCAAGTATCAATCAATCAATCAATCAATAAAAGAGAGGCAAACAGCCAGACAGAAGCATTCCAAAGTTAGCTGATTTTCAAGACAGGAGAAACCATACATTATTTTCTAGAACAAGGTTATAGAAACCTTAGAGGAGCATAACTTTCTAAGCGACAGTTTACTTTATTCAACCGCATTTATATAAGTCGTCCACTTGTTCATGAATGTTTCGCCTTCAAAATGCTTAAAGCATAGTGGGAGGGGTTCCCCACTAAATAAAAGCTGTTTAAAACTTGTTTGATTTAAATATATGAGAATGTGTATTACAATGCTGTCACTGTAATAAAAAAAAATTGAAAACATAACCGATTTCATTTTTTCTTCCTGTATTGCAGCAAATCTTTCTTTTTTCTGCTCAGTTAAAGCAAATTTTCATAAGTTTTATTGTTTTCTAATTCCTTATTTTTCTCTAATAACTGTGCTTCTTATTTAAAGTTCTCCATTACAGTTTATGTAGCTAAAGGATAGATTTATGCCTTATTGCCAATAATGTTAAAAAATAACTGAACATTTCTCACAAGTGACATATGACAGTCAATGTGAATAGGTTTCCTGCATATTGTTCTACAACATCATGTACATTTTGTTTAACCAATACACTAGTATATATTCTGCAGTTTTCATTAAAAATTTTTTATTAAACTTCAAAATTACCATTTGGTTGTTTTTGGACTTAAAATTTAATAATCACAATAGAGTGACACGTTCTATACCTTGGTCCGTTCACAACTTCCTATACATCTACCTAAAGATGGTCTGATATTAAAGAAGAAAATCTAACCTTGCTTAGTTTAAAGAATTTGTTATTCTAACAGTATATTTTTGGGTGTCCATGTTTAATTTCGACAAATATGAAATCCATGACACAGTGCTAAATATCAATCATCTGCCAAAGTGACAGAAACAAATAACGCTTAAAATAAGACACAAATTAAATCTCCTGCCACAGCAGATTGAAAAAAAAAATCACACACCAAATATGATTAGAACGATTAATAATAATAATAATAATAATAATAATAATAATAATAATAATAATAATAATACCATTATATGGATGGTACCTGGACGTTTCGCCACATGGACGTTTCGGCCCAAGACATTTCGCCCCACTTCAATGGACATTTTGCCACACCTGGTTAATGGACGTTTCGGCCCAGGACATTTCGCCCCACATCAACGGACATTAAAATTCATACCCCATAATTCTCTCTCTCTCTCTCTCTCTCTCTCTCTCTCTCTCTCTCTCTCTCTCTCTCTCTCTCTCTCTCTCTCTCTCTCTCTCTCTCTCTCTCTCTCTCTCTCTCTCTCTCTCTCTCTCTCTCTCCCCCCCATTCTTTTAGAAATTGATCAGTACACAATCATAGTAAAGAAGCCTTTCTGTCAACTGCTATCAATACATGGATTTGTGAGATCCGGTGATGACTTGAAACAGATACCGCTATGTTTTTGCATCATGTCGGAAAAGAAGAAGAGACATTATAAAAATGTGCATGTACACTGAAGATGAAAAAAGATTTTAAAAATTACTTTAATAACATAATGTGCAAAATAATGAACAGTATTTTAGCACAAAAAATACATTTGCAATGTATTTAGCCTATATATACCCTATATATGCGGTTATGCGAGAATCAATAATTAAATTAATTTGTGTGCCTTTAACATGCGCTTTTATATCAGCAAGTATTCTTGTATTATTCATGAAATATATTGGCAAACTTTGAAAACATGCAAGCAAATCAAAGATACTAAACAGAACTAAATAATCATTATGTTCATGGAGAGTTTTACTTCTTTTCCCGCCATTTTTAGGTTTTTTAGCTAATCAAAGACCTATTGCCTGAAACGAAAGTCAAGTACTTGGTTGTTGACTTCAAAAAGGGTCTATGGCAAGGGATAAGAGCAGCTTTTGGAACCCCACAAATACATGACTGTGCATTTCATTTTGGACAGGCCCTTCGGAGAAAAGTTCAGCGATTGGGATTACAGGTAAACAACTTCCAATCCACTCCTTTGCGCTGCGATTTTAATATTCATTAGTCTAGATCCGATTTTTTTATACTTTATCGAAATGTTGAAAGTCACTAATAAATCATACATTTTTAGGAAATTCAATATCTTGGGAAGTCAAAATCTTAATTCCTTTAAGAAAATGTAAAATTCTCTCAAGTTCTAACGGAGCAAAAATGTCGCATCTGTTCATCCTAATTTTTTAAAATTTTCCTCACAAATAATTGTATTTTCTTTTTCAATTTTAGCGGGTCTATCAGGAACACAACAGTATGTATAAACTGTTGCGAAAGGTTTTCGCGCTCCCCTTATTACCGTCAGACGACATACCACCTTCATTTGCAGAGTTAAAAAGAAGAGTTGATCCGGAGGAAGTGAATGTGCTGTCATTCCTAAGATATGTTGAAGACAACTGGATTCATAATGACATATGGACTGTTGACTCCTGATCAGTTTATTGGAGAAAATCCGAACCAATAATGATGTGAAAGGGTGGCATAATCGTCTGAACAGGAGAACAAGAAAGGGAAATTTGCCTTTCTATCTCCTCATAACTTTACTTTATAAGGAAGCCAGATAAACCGGATCCGTAATTTGTCTGTTGCAAGAGGGGAAGATAAGACGACATCAAAAGAAACAGACAACAAAAGTTCAGGGTCGCCTTATCAAGTTATGGGAGAAATATGGAAACCACCAAATCAGCACGTACACCTTGCTTAAATGCTGTGCCAGATTGTATGGCCCATGTTAGACAGAACAAAAGTAAAGATGGATCAGTAAACATAAACTTCTTTATTGCAAATTACCATCACCGAAATTAAGTTTTAAAAATTGAGAAAATCATAGATAGCTACTATTTAGAATTATACTGTTGCACATCATTTGACACCGTGTCCATAGATGTAATTTTTATTATTGACGTGTGCTGATTTAAATATGCAAATAAATGGTTATTTATTTCGAAAATAAATATTTGAAAACAGTTTTTGTATGTATTTTATTGTTAATTACAATTTTCATTCCTCGCCCCTCATTCATCTCGATGACTGAAAGTAAAGAGTCACTTGAGCGTGTAAAAAATTTAGAGAAATAAACACTATTTTGTAAATTTTCAAAATAGAAACGAAATGCATCCCGAATTCGACCGATGCTTACCATTTGAAAAGAGGCAATTAATTGAAGTACAATCAAACTTTCTTGATACAAAATGGATTTTTTTTTTATACCTAAAATAATACTTGAACCAATGTTTATAGAAATGACGTATCGTTGCACAGAATTACCCGATGCACAGAATTTGCTGACATGGTATTCTAGTCACGTTCAATTTGTAAATATTTTTTTCAATTTTATATTTTCCTCCAAATAATCAACGGGGCATGCTTTTCGCATACTTTTGTGCAAAGAAATACTTGATAATTGCCATCAATTGTGTCTGTGTTTAGCTGATGTGCAGGGAACAACAAGTCTTTAATCATCCTAGTTTTAACAGGTTTCGGAAAAGGAATGAATTAAACTCCTCAATATACACGATCTTGATATTGATTTCAAGAAATTACAAACCCCTCTGTTAACGCCATTCACCATTATCGATCAAATAACTTTTACCATTATCGATCCAAAAATCGATAAAACTTGACACAGTTTCTAAATATTTACAATAACCAGAGTAAAATGAAGACAATGGTGTAATGCTAACGAATTTCTATAAATGTATAATATTTCCTTTGATGTGGGGCGAAATGTCCTGGGCCGAAACGTCAATGGGGCGAAACGTCCATATACAAAGTAAGGCGAAACGTCCATTGAAGTTGGGCGAAATGTCCTGGGCCGAAACCTCCATAATCCATATGGATCAATGGAGATAACTCCATAGAATAGCTTATTCGTTTCTATGTATGCCATTTGAAAGTATTAAAGCTTCGAACTGTAACTATTTGTTTTTATAAATGCTATAATTTTCACAATCTTAATTTTTTCACAATCTTAAGCCGTTATCTGTTCAATCAAACAATTTCAGAAGTTGCACGAAGCTTAAAAATTCATTTATCTATATTCCCATGTGGGCCCAAGTAAAAAAAAAAAATCAGTTTTGTAAATCAAACTTTGTACCTGAAAAATAGACGATCTCCTCTGTAGAACAATCGTTAATACCTGCGTGTTCCGTATAACGTTGGAGTATATACTATGGATGGTCAACGCTGTCGTTTTACGATCCATTATAACGAAAGGCAGGTTAAGACATGTCTATTTTTAGCCATACATGAACTATCAGCAATGTCAAGGTTAAGTATTCATTCGGGAAGAGAATAAGCGACAGATTCTTTCTTTTAAGTGGACATTATTTTTCAGTAAGAGATAAAAATTAAGTACTTTTGATTAAAACATACCCAGCCGTTAGTATTAGTTCAAAAAATGACCAGTAACTCTTGTTAACACGAACGTTTTATTTCAACTCAGGGAGTAAGCATTGGTTTTATGTAAGTACACTATCTTTTACCTGTATTGATGGAGAGCTGAATATTTGAGGATTTTTTTGTGAGTGCTTGAGACAGAACAAGAATTTAAATAGAAAATACTGGATAAACTGCAGTTATTTTATGAACACAGACTATTACGACTGACTGAATGAATGGGATTCCCTAGATGTCGCAGCAAAGGTACAAACGTGATATCTATTGTGTAGACCTACTATCGACACCGGTAGTAAGATTTATTTTCCTACTCTAGGTAATTTGTGCACCGGTGATTTTGTCATATTTCGATTTTTGTTTGTGTTTTCTTATTATTTTTGGTCACGCATTGTCATGAATATTAGAAAGAACAGGTGCAGACTTACACGGAAATCCACATCGTACAGTACTGATACTGTAAACATGAACTTTCATATATATATGCTACTGGAAATAATATCCATTTTCAATACAAGAACACACTCTTCTCAATGATCATTTCCAGCATGCCACCACAGGATTCTGACGCTTTTTCAATAAAGTACGACGAGATCTCTGACATAATTTATAATACCGATATGGTAATTTCATCTTGTCAGAGATTTCGTCGTACTTTATTTATAAAACGTCAGACTCCTGTGATGCCACCAAGGTCACTCACGATTGAAATTGAAAATTTACAACAAGCAAGAAAGATAACGAAACTCGCCAAACCGGACGTACATCATGGAGAGAATTACACACCCTGAAACGAAAATTTGAGAAAATTTTGCAGCAGTACATCGAAATCTGGAAATATCGCTTCAAAATTCTTTGTGTAAAAATTCTCTTTTTGTTTTAGTACAGGGAAATGCATAGTACGTCAAAACTAGGGATGACAAGAATAAAAGACCTTAAAGCCTTTGAAATTCGATAACTCAAAAGTGTTTTTAAACGCTCTAGCTAGTTTTTTATGCGGCGACGAGGCTGCGAGGTGTCCGCAAATAAAAGCTTCACCCACCAATTCAGTTCAAGTAAATGTAGAAATAGTATTGAAATTGAAGTCGTGTACTTTTTAACGCTAATTATCCTTTCTTTTACAAATATATTTGAGAAATCTTTTGGCTTGATTTTGTAATGCAAATAAGATGTATCGCCTTTAAAATCGAAATCGAAAGCAGTAAGCATGGGAGATAACTCGCGGATGTTATCTTTTAAAATCCAAATGCTTCCATTAAGACCGTCATTACCTAACATATGTTCCACTTGTAATGTTCAGTGTATGTAATGGAGAGAATAAAAAAAGTACAGGAAGATACATAAAAAATATTAATTATTGGATCAAGGGAATGGTATATAAAGTATGTATTTGCATAATAGTTGGATCCAATGCAAACTGTAAAGACCCATGTCTACAGTTTCATAATGCACCTGTAAATCAGCCAGTATGCACCGTGCTAATATTATATTGAGACTGATGACAGAGTTATAGTGACCACTTCTAATCTAGGACACATCGTTCCTTTTTCTTTTCTGTAAAGAAAGATAACTAAAATGTCTACCAACATTGAATATAAATTGACATTTTTGTTTAAGACTGATAATTATATTTTATCACATGTTTATCAAATTAAAATGCTGAAATTCTTAATTGTGGATGAAAGGTAAATACTAATGATATACCAAATATATGTATTCGTGAGAATTTAGACTTTTTCATTGACAGATTTCATGAGTTCAGGCAGTTCATAGAAAATGTGTACATTTGTACACAGTTCTATTTTAAGGTTCAGTTCAGTATACAATTCCGTCATTATATTATTTTTGAAAGGTGAATAGTCTCCACCTGTTAAAGCTTCCTCCACCAGACTATTATGATTCCGAAACTAAATAACAGAAAAGAAGTAATGCCAATTATTTTTCTAAAATCAACATATACATTTTGCAAAGTAAAAATTTAAGAGGAACTTGAGGGTTGTGAATTAAATCTGAAATAATCCTAAAAGTTCTGTCACAAGTCCAAAAGTCTAGTAGATGAATTCTAATACTGAATGTGCTGATGTACCAATAGCCTTGAATAGGATGAAGTGTGACAATATTAATGTATCACATTTATATCATCCAGAATATCTTAGAATTTAGGATTATCCCAAAGTAGTGTTTCAGTCCAGAAAAATCAATGAGCATTTTAAAGACCCAATGACTAACTTTTAAATAAATTAATCTTCTCAAATTATAACTGAGCACAACAGAAATAGTTTTGCAGACTAAATTTAAAGGAGGAATGAATAATTTTATTTATCTGATTGTTATATACTAACTTTCACCTGACCTATAATGCAATATTATTTTCTTAAAAACTTCACTAATTTGAAAATACCGTCAGGCTTCTAGAACATTTTAAGTTCAATAAAAATGGCTAGATCTTGAACTTCAAATATGAGTATATTACTGGACTTCACTGTCTACTTTAAAAAATTATAAAAGTCAGGTAGGCCATAACTATTCTGCCTTCAATCACAGACAAAGGTCATGCACACAAAATAAATAAAAGATATATAACACATGCCTATAAACAGTATCATGATTCAGTTCATATTACGTCAAAACAATATTTGTATTCAAAAATGATCACTATGCATTGTGATGAGTGCTCTAAGCATTTATTTTGTTTTGCTGATGAAAGAGGATTAGTATACTCTAAGCTGCATATTATATTACTTGCTTGTACTCTTTACTAGACTTCACTTTATACTCCAAGCGGTTTATTTTATTACTTGCTCATATTCTTTACAGGTCTTCACTGTATACATGTACTCTGAGCTGCTTATTGTATTACTTGCTTGTATTCCTTACATGACTTTACTGTATACTCTGAGCTGATTATTGTATAACTTGCTTGTAATCCTTATTGGACTTCACTATATACTCTAAGCTGCATATTATATTACTTGCTTGTACTCTTTACTAGACTTCACTATATACTCCAAGCTGTTTATTTTATTACTTGCTTGTATTCCTTACAGGACTTCACGGTATACATGTACTTTGAGCTGATTATTGTATAACTTGCTTGTATTCCTTACAGGACTTTACTGTATACTCTGAGCTGATTATTGTATAACTTGCTTGTATTCCTTACAGGACTTTACTGTATACTCTGAGCTGATTATTGTATAACTTGCTTGTAATCCTTATTGGACTTCACTATATACTCTAAGCTGCATATTATATTACTTGCTTGTACTCTTTACTAGACTTCACTATATACTCCAAGCTGTTTATTTAATTACTTGCTTGTATTCCTTACAGGACTTCACTGTATACATGTACTTTGAGCTGATTATTGTATAACTTGCTTGTATTCCTTACAGGACTTTACTGTATACTCTGAGCTGATTATTGTATAACTTGCTTGCATTCCTTATAGGACTTCACTGTATACTCTAAGCTGATTATTGTATAACTTGCTTGTATTCCTTACAGGACTTTACTGTATACTCTGAGCTGATTATTGTATAACTTGCTTGTATTCCTTACAGGACTTCACTGTATACTCTAAGCTGATTATTGTATAACTTGCTTGTAATCCTTATTGGACTTCACTGTATTCTCTAAGCTGCATATTATTTTACTTGCTTGTACTCTTTATTGGACATTACTGTTTATTCTGAGCTGCTTATTGAATTACATGTACTTGCTTATACTCCTTACTGGACTTCATTGTATACCCAAAGCTGCTTTTTATATTGCATGGTGCTATTCCTTAATAGACTTCACTCAACAGTTTCCTTTGATGTTGGGCCGCAATGATAGTGATTTACTCTGATAGTCCTCCTTTTATTACAGCAATTCTTACTGAATCTATGCTTGATAGTTACTGCATTACAACTGACATCAGGTATCAATATTTTCAGTTTTTGTTTATTTCATTTCCTCAATTAGGGAAATAACTGCAATTTCATCTTATTAAAAAAAAATAAAAAGAATCAATTACTTAATTTTATGCCACATGATCTCAAAATAGTGTTATCTACTAAGACTTAGTTTCATTAAAGGAATTTTTTGTTTTGTTTTGTGCATGATGGTTGCAAGTCAAAGGGTACAACATCCAATTCAGATACAAGTGAAAAGAAAAGAATGATAACATTAAATATTAGTGTATCTTCTACACAGGGATTTTACAGTTGTTCAAACTACATATTTATCTGCAACAGCCCTACCATTTGTATGCCTGTTTTGGGTACAATCAGTAAACTTGATGATTTTATGCAAATACCATTAGTACCACAACAAAAAGACAGTGTGACATACAGTTTACATTCTCCAGGGTAAGGTAAAGTATTAGTAATTAGTCTAAGTTATTTTGCACAATATATATACAATTAAATCTCGGTTAATAAAACTTAATGATGGTACACGTCTTGATGAGTACTATGCCCTCATCACAACTCATATTTTATGCTTCACTGATTTTAGGTTCAGTCTCAAGAACTTGTCATCCTAAAATCATTGAACTTAAAAATTGTGTACATATCTACTAGTACCATACCTTTATAATGAAAGAAGGTCACTGGGACCTACAAGTCACATTTTACTGGCTTAGGTTTTTGCATTTAGCTCATGTCCACATAGTTTTGGTTAGTTGTTTTGTATCCTGGACTCTTATAACTTAAGTCATAAAACTTGATGAGGATTGTTTCTAAATGAGCACTACACTCTCAAATCACAAGTTACTGTGACCCATATTTCACACTTGACTGACTTTAGTTCAGAATTGCTTTTTTGATTGTTTATGTTTGAATGTTTAACTAGATGATTTTATACATTTCTATTACTACTACACCCTTACAAGAAAGGTCCATGTAAGTACATTTCACATTTGACTTCCTTAAGTCATTTTCATTTAGCTCATGACAACATGGGTTTTTAATTCGATGCATATATCTAGAACCATGAAACATCATAATGAGCACTACTCCCTCATTTCAATACTCAATTATTATGACCCATAACTTAAGCTTCGATGACTTGGATTACATTTTGCATTTATTTTATTTCTCAAGCACTGCTCATGCTGACATCATCAAATTGACGATGGCATATATATTAGTACCACATCATTACAACAAAGGAAGATCATTGTGATCTATATATGTAATCATTTTTTATTGGCTGTAGTCAAGTTTTTATGTTTAGCTTGTGAGCAAATTTTTTTAGCTTTCTATATTCATTCTATCCTACCTTGAATCATGGAACTTGGTGAGGGGACGGATCATGAGAATACTTATACATTTTAGAAAAAGATAACTCTTTGAATTCTATCTCATACATCAGTGGCTTTGTTGAAATTTTGTGATTAAAGTTCATTTATTGGATTTTGCTATTGTCTCCATTATGAAACATTAAATATTTAATGCAGTATAAAAGATAAAGATGTTTTCTGGATGATATCAAAAGCTCAAGATCTGCATAGTTTGTTTAGCTGTCAGTAATGAGTTGATATTTTTTTGTAATATTCAACACTTATAATACTATCTTCTTGCTATGCATGATAGTAAGAATGTATTTTGAAGCCGCAGGATCATATTTTGTTACATCTCAGTGTCAGTTGTGTTCTAGTTTATGCATTTGTTATTATTTATTTATTTATTTATTTATTTCTTATAATAGGTTCAAAACATCAGCAATTTCCTGTAAATAACATTACCAACTTAAACAGTCATGGCAGAGAACAGTTCAGATGTGATTGAATCCCTGGTTAACTTGAAGATAACTGGTGATGATGAAATGGATGTTTCAAACAGTGATGATAAGAGTAAGCAGAAGAAGGATGATATAAGCGATGATGACAATCCAGATAAGTCAAGCGCATTTGCAGATGAAGACTGCGTGATCTGCCTAGATAAATTAACAGATGCGAAAACACTTAAAAAATGTTCCCACTCTTTTTGCACACTCTGTATTGATCAGCACTTTAAGAACACCCCACATTGTCCTGTTTGTTTTACGGTCTATGGAATAAAAACTGGAAACCAGCCAAAAGATGGGTATATGGACGCTAAAGTAAATCAAAAGATCCAGCTACCAGGATATGAAGGCCATGGAGCAATTGTTTTATACTATTCCTTTTTTGATGGAATACAAACGGTATTTCTCTTTGTCAGTCTGCCTGTCTGTCTTTCTGTATGCATTATGTGTGGTTGGTTGTAAGTCTGATTGTTTATATGTATTTATATATGCATCCATGCACAAATTGGAATACCTTCAAAACTGCCTGCATGTGAGATATTACTAATTGGGTACTTGCAAAAGAGAGAGAGAGAGAGAGAGAGAGAGAGAGAGAGAGAGAGAGAGAGAGAGAGAGAGAGAGAGAGAGAGAGAGAGAGAGAGAGAGAGAGAGAGAGAGAGAGAGAGAGAGAGAGAGAGAGAGAGAGAGAGAGAGAGAGAGAGAATTTTAGTTTCTTTTAAAAGTCGATTGATAGAAAAGTGTAGTAACATTAATATAATAGTTTTGGTTTTTTTTGCCACATGGCCAAAACTAAAAATAATAAAGGGTGGGGTTTAATCTTTAAAGCATGAACATTTCAAGCTATTTTGAGTAAGATATGATGATAATAAGATGACCATCAAGGCAGTTAAGCATGCAGAGTGCTATCCAAATGGTACTGTGATTCTCATAATGTCACTACCTAATATAAGAAAGGAAATTGCAAAATATAAAGGAAAATATACTTGTCTTAAGCCATTCAAAAATTTGGCACTGTTGCAAAAATGTGACCAATTGTTGCAAAAATGATTGAAAAAATTACCAGTCTGATTAATATCAGTGGACAGTGGAGATCTGATTTTAATGGTGGAAATGAGAATTCAAAATGAGACTTGCCCTGGTGTCAGATGTCTTGTGCAGACAGTGGTGAGAGCTGTTTGCAGATGTCAATGTCAGCACAAACCCTGGTCTCAGTCTTTTTTTTAAATTCTTATTAAAGTTTACCTTTTTGACCCATAATTGTGATGAACATAAATAATACATTGGTCTATCAGCTGATTCAGTCATCAAATTTATTATTTTAATTAAATCATTTGCACAATTTTTGGACATTAGGGTACACAAAATTAGGCACTTCTGCCAGATTCTTTCAGAAATCGGTTTGTTCTGACAGTGATGTTTCCAGAGAAGAAAGATTGTCTCATGGGCAGTGTTCATAATCATGCAAGACTGGTTTCCTTCTTTTTGGAGTCAGTGTGCAAAATGTCATACTTAGTATACAGGGGTCAAGCTAGACTTAAATTATAGGGAGAAGTGACTTCTCCTTTTGGTCAGAACAGGGAGAAGTGGGAGCTAAACAGGAAGCTAAACTGGGAGAAGTGAGACCAAAGCAAGAAATGTGAAATATATATGGTATAATATATATGATCATGGGTATATATATATATATATATATATATATATATATATATATATATATATATATATATATATATATATATATATAGAGAGAGAGAGAGAGAGAGAGAGAGAGAGAGAGAGAGAGAGAGAGCTAGCTGCATTATCTTATTTATGTGCTCCATTTCTCAGTATGCCTTTAACAGTTTTATACAATGCCTTATTTTCAAGTTAAAAATATGGTATGTTTATTATCAACCCATTTTGTAAATGTATAAAAATTATTATATTCATACCCATTCTATTCATACTTGTAGTATGTGTGTGTTTGGATTGAGATACTTGCAAACTGACCATATTACTTAAAAGGCACTGCAAAAGCTATACATTGTAATTAATTTTAACTGAAATCAAGAACAAGATTAGAGTCTTGTAATTTCAAGTTGGTAAAAATGCTTAATAAACTGCCACTTTTTATTTATTTTATTTTGTGCAATTGGTGTGTAAAATTGCAGTCAAAAATGATTTTTTAGCATTCTTTGAAACAACCCCAAATTCATATACATAGGAATAAATTCATACATACACTTCGTCCTGATTTCCTTGTTCCCAATAAAACATTACTGTAACAATTTATTTACAACACAGAAGTACTACTAAAGTAAATAGATAACAAAACTGGACCCTTTTCTCCCTAAAACCGAAACATCTAAATACACAAAAATAAGTATTGCACCAAGCGAGTGCGTCTATTTTTAGAAAGCGGGTTTTTCTTAATAAAACTTTTTGCTTTCTTGCTTTGTTACAACAAATTCATTAATCAGACAGCATATTTATGTTTGAATTATTTGTCTACCTACTGATATTAATGATATAAGTCGGTTAAATTAACATTTGCGTCACTACTATATATATATATATATATATATATATATATATATATATATATATATATATATATTTTGTAATTTCGCGGAAATTAATTACGTTAGGGCAGAAACAACCTTGACCTTGCAGCATTGTTTCGAAAACAAAACAGATTGTCAGGTGTTGTTGACCTACATTATTAAATATTTCAGCTAAATCTCCTGTGACACAATATTTTAACTTTTTTCATTATATTACATATTTTCCTGAATCTATTTGCCCAATTATTTACGAATACAGACAGTTTAATTTTGTGGTATATCGTATACGTAGCGATATCCGCCATCATAGCTTCGTTTACAGTTTCAAACTGATTTTAGCAAGAAAATACGCAGATAAGGCTGTTAAAATCTCCATTTATAAAAAGTAAGAAATACATAAGAAAACATTCTTCACCAATCACAGTTCTTTTAAAGCAAATTACTATTTATATATTGATGCATTTCACCTTGGATTACAACATTGCCAGTACTATAGGGCTACAGCGAGGGGGCATCTCAAAAGTCATAAAATACAGCCATTTTACGTCCAAAAAATCGTGGGCAAAGTCATTTTTGCTCTCCTAATAGAATAAGGCGAAGTTTACAGTTCTTAGGCGACTAATGTTTTGCCCATTTCGCCTGATATCGTGACCTCAGAGTATAAATACCATGCTGCACAATAGATAAAACAGTTAAACCGAAATCATCATGTTTTCCTCTTGCCGCTTAGGAGGAGCATCCTAACCCAGGCAGACCATACTTTGGCACGAATCGAACGGCTTACCTTCCAAACACTTCAGAGGGACAGAAGGTGCTAAGACTCCTTAAAGAAGCCTTCAAAAGGAGATTGGTATTCACAGTTGGGAGCTCGAGAACAACTGGCTGTGATAATGTTGTCACATGGAACGATATACATCACAAAACAAATACATGTGGTGGAACTGAAGAGTAAGAAATCATTTGGTTAAATCCCATTTCAAGAGGCTGACTGTATTTAAAGTATCAGTCCATCTATTCATGCGTCTTTCCATTGTTAATTGGTTGTAGCTTGAATCGATAAAACAATCCAGATGAAACTTTCCTGCATTGTAGGAATATCTTCATGTGTATACTGGGTTACTTTGACCTGTTTTCCAGAATGTATTCAGATTCATTAACTGAAAATTGCAGTTCTTGCCCCAAAATTAAGAATATCATATAAGCCAATTGCTGCCCAGTAACAATAGTCTAGCCTGAAATACAACCTTTATTTCATCCTTGAACTTGTTTCATTAAGAATTACAATGTAAACGTCATAGAAGAAGAGTCAGAGGCAGAATACCAGACTGAGCTGGTTTGTTTCTTTTTGTTTGGATGTTACATTAAGTTTAGTAACTCATAAACTAGTGGATGATGTTTGTCATGGTAGATGGGTTGGCAGTCATTTTGGTCAGTGATTATGCATTTCTTTGTATGACAAATTTTGTGGTCATTTTGTTTGTTTATTCACATAAGCATATTAAAAACAAAAATGAAGTCATGTGGATCATTAAAAACATTTTTTGTTACATAAGAGTTACATCTTATTACAACATGTCAGGGGTCTCTTGGTAAAATAAAAATAAGACTTCAACATCCTTTATGGTATGTATCAGGCTCTTGAAAAATGTTAAATTGAGAAATTTTGCATCAGTCTAGCTATCACTTTATAATAATCCCAAACGTGCTCAGCATATCAATTTCTTTGGGATTTTTAAAACACTTTAGTATACAATCTGACTAGAATGGACGTGGCTTTACACTGATTACTTCAGATAGTTTTTCAAATGGTTGTATTGGTAGTTTTAAATTGTAGCTTCATTTTGTATTCCAGATTTGGATATCCAGATTCAACATATCTTCGGCGTGTGCAAGAAGAACTTGCTGCTCATGGAGTAACAGAGGAGAGCATATTACAAAACTGAAACAATTGTTAATACTTTTATAGACTTATGATTTTAAAAGAAATGATTTCTCTCCTGAATGATGTAAAATGGATTTATTTTGTTAATAGTACTTTTTGGTGACACATGCTATTGTATTATCTTGAGACATCAATTCCATCACTATGAATGCCAGGTAAACTTTATGCTGTTCTCAAGGCAATTCCATCACTATGAATGCCAGGTAAACTTTATGCTGTTCTCAAGGCTTGCATAACATGCTCTCAAATGGGTCAATCAGTGGCTTCATTTGAATCATGTGATAATGAAACCTTATGTACTTTCCATGGTACACAGATGAACTAATGTTGTATAATCAACATGTTTATGGTATATGTTACTCGTCAGGTTCATTGAACCATGTTTACACCACCAATATACAGCTATGATACAGTGATCGTTAGTAAAATTATGTGAATAATATGCAATATAAACACAATGATGAATTTTAGAATACTACTAAACTGTTAAGTCTTTTCTACTTGAATGAGTACATTTTAAAAAGAGCATTTATTATAATAACTTATAATAAAACATGCTAATCTCTGATTGTGATATAATAGTGGAAGGATATTTGAATGTCAGGTGGAATTAGTTTCATTTATGATCAACTAGATCTTAGGATAAAGCTGGGCTAAGTTTCACCATTTTTCTCCAAATACAGCAGTTAAGGAGTCGAGATAAAAACAAAGGATGACAGACACTTAGACCATTCACATAAGCGTTTATGGTCATTGACCAGCAGAATTAAACAAAATGGCAAGGGCATTGAATATAAAAAATATACAGTTAATGACAGAGATTTGGCATAAGCTGTTGTCATTTTTATCTCTGCTGGTCATCTGGCACCTTTCCATGTCAGCAATGGACAATGTTGCTTTTTTGTGCATTAGTCACAACAGAGACCAATTCCACCACCCCACCCAAAATATTCAGCAAAGATAAATTCTGCTTTTAAATAAATAATCCCCTTTTTCTTCTGGATTTTGAAACAAAAAAGATCAGCATAACATTGCAGTTTTGATTTTAAGAATAAACAATCCTTTTTCTTTTTTCTTTTTTTAAGTTTGCACTTTATAGGAGGTTTTAACCAATTTGAAACATGAATCAAAACTCATATAGTGGTAACATCTGTAATTTTCTATCCAATGACTATCTAAAAACTCTTTAATTTCTTGACAAACTGCATAGGTAATAAAAATTTTCAACCAGAATTAAAATGTTATTTCACATATTCATCAGTTGGAGACATTTACATTGTATACCTTTCTTATATAAATCTGTATCTATAATCTGTGATTGGAATATTTGCTCTGTAAATATTTTCAACTTTTTGTCTTTTTAATTTTTGCTTTTAAATAAAATTTCTTTTTTATCTATAAATCCCACATTAGACCAGTTCTCAACCTGAAATATTTTTAACCTTGTAGGCTTCTTCATCTGTTAATATATAACAACTTTAATTTGTATTTTATGCTTACATTTTAAACTTTTTCCAAATTGTAGAATTTATTGTTTTGTTTGATCACACAGAGTATTTAATCCAGTTTTATGATGTAATGATTTTATTATGTAATGATCTTCGATAGGCAGCAAGGTGGTTCTCAGTTACAAAAAAGTTTTTCCTCAGACAAAAACAAATGGTAGACTTTTAGTTTTAACATCCACCACTATTTGCTTAAAGCAACAAGTTTAGTTCAGTGACCAACACTAAAATCACATGTATAGTAATATAATAACATTATAATAAAATATTAGTTAGGCCCTATGCTAGTTTTCTTAAACAACAAATGAAGAATTTATGTAAGATTTCCCATCTATTGTCACAGAGACCATGTTGCTTCTGAGCAGTATAGTTTGATATAGAGTGAAATATTAACAAGTGATGCTAAAAGTCTATATATCTGCAACTTTAAATGGTACTTGTTTTGAGTAGTTGTACAGATTCAAAACTTAAACAGTACAAAAGTGATGCATTTATTTTTTTTGTTATTTATTTTAAGATTGTGTTATTTTAATTTTCACTCTGGTTTCATAATTTTTATGTCCTGATTTTTAATTATGAAACAACAAAAAATGGTAATGTGAGTTCTAATGATTTTCAAAATACTTCCTAGTACAGCTAAAGTGAAACTCCACTGTCATGTTGGTATAGTGAGTTTTTAATTTTGTTCTTGTGTATTTCTTTATTTAAACTTTAGTGGTCCAGCGTTGCAAATTTTTCAACTATAGTACTGTCATGTATTCATAGCCATTGTTATGTTGTATTTGTTTCCCCTTACATTGATCAGCTTTTCGTAATTTACAATTCACTGACTTGTACACCTTTATGCAGTTGACATACTTGGTATATATATATCTTGTGTTTTAGGCTTTTTTATGAGTGGGTTTAGCAATTTTAACCTTTTCATTCCTATGTTCTTAATATTTAAATGGCACTGTATATCTTGATTATACTCACATGTTGTTCAATCACACACACACACACACACACACATACACACACACACACAAGTATTTGCAGTTGCGTCTTAGTACACAGATAGTGGACAGATACAAACATGTGATGCATTCCATGTTCATAGCAAAACTGTATATTGTACCTTATGATAGGTTGTTATTGGTTACAGCTAGTCACCTATGGGAAGGCTACAGACAATCTTTGCTTTTCAGTTTGTATAACCTTTACCATACCTATGCTTACTGCTGTTTATGATAAAATTATTAATATAAATATTTGGCAATATTAATTCTACTAGTTGCTTGTCTTGTAAGGAAAAAAAGCAGAATAAATCCCTAAATATTACCTTCCTTTTATCTAATTATATGCCCATGCAGAGAGAAAGAATAGAAAGGAAAATGTGAAAAACAAAACAGAAAAGAAGAATATACAGTAAAACCTGTCTTGAAAGACCACTGTTATGTGAGACCACCTGTCTTGATGGACCATATTCTCAGTGTACAGATTTATTGATTATATAGTCTTATAACCTGTCATGAGAGACCACCTGTCTTGATAGACCATACTTTTTTGGCAGAGGGGGTGGTTTTTCAAGACAGGTTCTACTTTACTAAATGGTGCATCAGTGTATAATTTGGCAGAAAAATATGTTTCCTTTTTATAAGACTTTGTGAAATGTGGAAATGCCATCTGATTTTGGATTTTTTTGCCTTTTTATGTTGCCATTGCCATCTCCATTTGGGATGTAGCAGTTTGGTTTCTTCTAGACCCAATGATATTGTAACAGCAAATTAAGTTCAGTCTCTTCCACTTTACAGAACTTATTTCAACCTGAGAATGACTGCATTTTTTACAGTCTGCCCTTTGGATGCAGAGAGAGAGAGAGAGAGAGAGAGAGAGAGAGAGAGAGAGAGAGAGAGAGAGAGAGAGAGATTGTTTCCAAGCAAGTATGTAGAATAGAATATTTTTATCAACTGCACGTGTATTTTCATGGATATGATGGAAAAATCCAGATTTTTAATCAACTTGTATAAAATGTTAATATCTGGCCAGCAGATTATTTGAGGAACACTCATGAGATGTACTAAAGCATTTATTTCTATGCTACAGATTTTTTTATATTTACAAACTGGCTGTGTGCAAGACTGAAGGAACACAATAACTGGTAACTCGAGGAACACTTGGCTTGTGAGTTGTCAAGCCTTTCCCTATCGATCTGTTTTAGGTCAGTAAATCATGTAGATAAATAAATTCTGATGACGTTCATATTTTTATATTATAGATCTTCTCAATGCTGTAACATCATTTTCAACTGGTATAATTTAAGTTTCATATATAACCTCCTTAGTTAACAGTATATTGTGATTTTTTTTAGTCTGTTATGTATGACTGTCTGCATATTAGAGGAGTCCCTCCTGCATTTCAATAGATATTTGGTCAATTTTAATTTTAAACAACTTTCAAGGTTTTAAATAATTTTAAAACTAAACATCCCATTCTGTATCACTCTTACTAGAGAAAAAGTAGATATAGAAAAATTGCTTGATTCCATGAATAAATGAATCACCACCAATCACTCCAGTAGCTTCTCGTGGGTCGGTGGTTCTTTCCGGTGATTTCCCGGTTTCTTCCTCCACCATTAATACTGGCCGCCATGAATAGCATATCGTGTGCTGAAAAATGGCGTTAAGCCCATCAACCAACCAACCAATCACTCCCCCAGGCAAAATTTGACCATTGTTACAACTAGCTGAAATGTACACACATTCTTGAAAAAAAGTGAAATTGAATCATGATAAAGAATGGAGTTCTCTGTTGTTATTTTGGATAGAAAACCTATTCGCCTGTTTCCAAATGTTAGTGTTCCTTCGTTTTTCTTCTAATAGTCTTGGATCACTTTTCTCACACAGTTGATTTCCAGAGTATTGTATAATTCTGCATACAGGATAAGGTTCACCCCAGGACTACTGCAAACTGAATTCCCACACTAACTTTGCCTGATTTTATAAGTTGGAAATTTTCATTGTTGCTGCCTTTGTCTTGAATGAAATCAAATCCCTACAAAATGCATATCATTCTGCAAAATTGTACAAAATTTTCTGTGGCTGCTGTTGGTAAATAGCTGTCATGTGACTGCAAACAGCATTAGGAAAAACCTTAAGTAACTGTCACCTCGTCATATTAAGAACACTCATTCAGTTTTCAATATGTGAAGATGGAAGAGCCACAATAGATTGCACGTTTCGTCATAGTTTTACAGTTATTCCACAATGCACTGTTAAAAAGACTTCTTACTACTCCACTCCATATAAAAGTGAAGATACCTCCTATCAATGTTAGGAATAGGGACACTGAGCTTCTGAATATCTACATCTTCAGAGAAAAGGAACAACTAAGGTTGAAGGAAAAAGAAATAAAAAGATATCTGTTGTCAATGTCAAACAAAAGGACATTGGACTTAAGAGCATACCAAGAAAAAGAGGGAGGAGAAGTGTTCAACAGAAGTCTAGGCATAGTATATCAAAAGTGTAAGATACTAATCAAAATGTACCTGTTGAATAGTATATAGAAAAAGGTGATCAACAATACCACAAAATAATTGATGGATGGTGTCTAAACATTTAAGTATTCAATTTCCCATAGATTCCTAAAGTGTCCACCAACCCACATGTTAAACCTATGGACATTTTAACACAGGATTTCCTGTATACACCTATAGTGTCCTCAACTGTTAACATACGTCATAATCCTAATATCCCAAAAACAGCTAAAGTGCACAATATTATCTACTTGTACAGTATTACTCCCGCGTCATGTAAGATAACATTTTTATTCTTATTATTATTAACATTGTAGATGAAACTTGTCCAGTTGATATAAACTTCCAAGTGTTCTACAGAGCATCCAGGCCAATGCCGAGTTACTAAACTCTATTTTCAGCTAATCATTCATAACAGAAATTATAGTGTTTGTGCAATTGCCTGTCTGTTATATATCCTGATAACTTCATGTGATTGAAAAGTTATTTCCTGACCACAGCCGACAGTTAACACATTTATATCATCTTCAGACTAAACAGAATTAAGCAATAGGAAGGTACTTTATCTATCTACTAGAAGGTCTATAATGTGCAGAACTCTCTCTCACACACACACACACACACACACACACACACACACACACACACACACACACTTAGTTTAGTGAGCTGATTTGCTGCCTTCAAATATGTACTTTGCATTCAGGTTATATATATATTTGCATTCAGGTTATATATATATATATATATATATATATATATATATATATATATATATATATATATATATATATATATATATATATATATATATATGGTGGAGTTCTAAAAATTAATAGTTCAGTTTAAATTTCTATGGCAATTTAGAAACGTTTGTATGTGATTAATATAATCAGTTCTAAATGCGGCAATTCCATCATTGATTGTCGTTAACGAAGTCGTTATTAGAATTTCCTTATCATCAACGTAATTTTTAGTTGCAGCGTCGAAATCTGTTTCTGGTGTTCTAAGATTACTAATACCGTGTTGTTCATGTTGAGAAATGCAAGCATGATACCACCGCGCACTGACACGCACATGGATCCTTGATTATCAACGTATATATTCGTTGCTGTATCTGTATCTGTATCTGCGACTGGGTTTCAAAGATATGTAAAAAAAAAAAAAAAATTCTGACATAACAATGTCACCAGTAAATTCATCGCCAGCATTCTTAACATAATCGTTAACGGACTTGCCCGAATCTTGTATTTTAATTTGGTCATTAAAAGTAGTGATATTAATAACAATCGTGGTGGGAATTCGTGCAAGTACATCTGATAGTTGTATGGTACTCGTTTGTAATCGTCCTTTATTTTGAAAAATAACTTCATTTTGATCAACACTTGTGATATTTAATAAATTAGTAATTTCATTTTTGAGCTGATCGAAAGTTGCGTATTTAGATAAGTCACCTTGTTGAGCAAACGATGAATCTCCTATTAATGTACCAAATTTTGAGTAAAAACTCATTATTTATTTGTTGTAGACAAAATTATATACCATAAAATTGTATAACAATAATGGCAAAATCGTCGATATTAAACGTTTATACATTGCGGTTGGTGAAGCATAAACATAACAATGAGCTTCCAGATTGTCATTATCTTATCGTTGGTGGAACTGGATTGGGTAAAACAAATTTGCTTATGAATTTACTTCTAGGAGATAATTTTAATTACGATCGCGTTTATATTTACACAATTAATCCGCAACAAGATAAGTACGAGCTACTTAACAATTATAATCAGTGGCGTCGCTAGGGTTGGTGTCACCCAGTGCGGTAAACTCACGGTGTCACCCCTCCAGATTTCAACCATATATTTTTTCTTATTTATTCAGCATGTAACAAGTCAACAGTATCAAAATGACAAGAACAAAACACAAGTTAACTGAAGGTCAGCGTGCACATGTATTAAAGAACTGTAACAACGTTAAGTTATAAATATTAATACCTTCTTTAAAATCTTCCTTTCCTGGTCTTCAGAGCATCAAACCTGTCAATCACTTCATCAAAGTCTATGTCCTTCACGGTCTCACTTTCAATTGATAATAGAGCCAGATCAGAAAGTCTTGACTGTCCCATGGTGGATCCTAAATAGTTCTTTATCGGCTTTAGTTTTAAAAAGCTCCACTCACATGAAGCCACAGCCACACAGATCGTGAAAAATAACTAAAGGATTCGAGACAGTATTGGGAGAGATTCATGGAAGTCTCATCCAGCTATAAATTGCAAAACATAAAACAATAACCAGTCCATGGCTTTGTGGAGATCAATATCAGTTGCTTTTAGGTGCCTTCTAAACCTTGGTATTTCTTTTAAAAGCTCATCTTCAGATAACTCGTCATAGAAAGACGTTAATTTGGTAACGGACACCAGTAACTCTTCTTGACTTGCCGATAGTAGACTCTTGGGTTGAACAGCCGCAAACATATCTGCTACTTCCTTGATCGCTTTTGATCTCATCTGGAGTTCAGAATGAAAACGACCAATACATTCGTGAAAAATGTGCATGTTCAATTGCATGCTCAACCAAGTGACTGCGTATCTCGTGCAGAAACAATCTTAAGGCCTCTTAGTCACAACTTTGTCTAGAGTAAAGCCTTTAGTCTGCAGGTACTGCTAGGTAAGATTGACTTCCTCAAGTAGATCAGCCCAGAGGTAAAGGTAGCAGATAAACGTGAAATCACCCACAGCATGTAAAAAAAACCTTGTGCTGTACCCCTTGTGTCCAAATTTTCATTAGGACCGCATAGAGCTTCAATCGCCGCCATACATTCATCAAACTTATCTTTCACTGGCTTAACAACAGCATAATGAGCACTCTAACGTGTTGTTGATAACCTTTTCACCGACATCCCAGTGTGTTCAATCAAAACATTCCATCGATGAGTGGAAGCAGCAGAGAATGACAATATTCTGTCAAGAGTACCAAAAAAAGTAACACATGAAACATTTTCGGCAAAAGAGTATTGGCCACACAAGTTTAGTGAATGGTCCACGCACCCATTAAAAATCGCTTTCTTATTCTTTCTTTTCAGAATGGCCTGAACACCTCCATGGATTCCAGAAATTGTTGCAGCATTATCGTAGCCTTGAGCTCTGCACATCATTATGTCAAGTCCGTCGCGTTTTAGATTTGTAAGAATGTCAGAACTGAGGTCATCAGCTTGTTTCCCACTTAAAGGGAAAAATCCAAAGAACACTTCTTTCACTTCAACTTTCCCATTGTGGATTTTAACATATCTGATCACCTCAGACATCTGGTCATTGTGTCAGGTGTGCTGTCGAACATAATTCCAAAATACCTCGCAGTTTTTATATTCTTGACAAGAATCTCCTTCACGATTTGCCAGGACATTTATAAATTCATTTTGCGTTTCTGGTGAAAGGTAAGATACGGATGCTTTTACTGTACATGAACTCCACGTTAGTCTCATTAGGTGTTCTTTCAGTACTGGGTCATATTTAGAAAGCATCTCAACCATCTCAAGAACGTTTCCTCTATTAAATGAAGCTTCATCGTCGTTGTGGCCACGAAATGCCAGATTTTGCTTAGCAAGAAACAATGTGATATCCAGCAATCTGTGCAAGATATCCCTGCACTTTTTTTTTCTCCCTGTCCATAATGGCAATACTTTCAGCATCAATTGTTTTCTGTCGCCTAAGTCCTGCTGCCAATGTTTTCCATTTTTCAAGGCAACCTAGATGCTCTTTCGATGTCTCATGATTATAAAATTTCGGGCTCAGTTTCCATCACTTATCAAACCCAGTAATAAATTTGGATGTTGTTTCAGTAACAATAGCAGCAAACAGTCTGCAGTAAAAGCAGTATAATTTCTCACTGACGGGTGAATAAACCATCCATGACCGCAGTATTTTCTCGCCATTTGGCATCATCTTGTTGAACCATTGTTTGGTTAGCTTGCGCACGTCTCCTTTTTCATCTTGCCTTGTCACAACATAAAACGGTCCGTCCTTGTTCTGAAACGAGGGGCTCCCTCTTTTGATAATTTCAACCCGAAAGTTATCTGGAACTGGTACATTCCAGAAAGAAGCATCTGATAAAATATTCCAATTTTTCTCATTAACCTGACTCAGCATCACATTTGCAGTATCTGGGTTGAATGAACATTATCATCATTCTCTTTCGGTTACAAATCATACACGTCTATTTGTTTGTATTTCGTTGTCAATCTCGTCAATTTTCTGCACTACTTGCTCTTCTATAGAATGCATACTGCTAGCATCGGAGGAATCAGTATCGATTGTAGACTGAGGAACGTCTTTTAACGAACCCTGGCCATCATCTGGTTTCTTAACATATCGCAGCATGGATCCTGTCAGTCATTTTAGTGAGTCACACCTTTTCTTTTTAGCTTTTCGCTGCTGGCAGACACTAGTCCGTTTAGATTTGTGCACTCCATGTGGCATGATCGAATTATCTTGAACAATAAAAATATAATATTATATATTTAAATTGTTGAAATGTAACTATTTACATGCAAAATTTAATTTAAGGCTCTTTATTTTCTTTTGCCGCGCTAGCAAATCAGGCAGATGCACGTAGTACCTTCCATATAATGACCAAACTATTATACCAACAATTGGTATATAATTAGGAGTACAAATATATTATTAGTGTGGAGCCCAATCCGCCCATCATGCATTGCAAATGGATTTTTGTAGGGCAGCAGCAGCAGCTATGTACCGGTACCGATTGAGGTGTTTCACAGCAGGTCAACGAAAGTGTGCGTGTCGTCATTATCATAGCAGTAATTAATTACTAGCACTACTCATTTTTTTGAGTGTAATCCTTTCTTCGCTGTTCATCTGTTATAAAAATTACGTCCTGTTCTAATTTACTTTAAACAGGTTAGTGATACAAATTGCAAGTTTCACAAAATTTACTGTCTTGATAAAAAATGAGTATGTAAACGTCTGCATATCTACGTCATACCACGTCATACCAAGCGTCAAGCCAAAAATGGTACCTCGTGCGCATGAAGCACTCGGCTTAAGGAAATACCTCCAAGTCTTGATCTATTCTACCTCATTAATTATCGCGTTCGTAAATAACTCCAAATTTTGATCTGACCAGCTCTGAATCTCATTAAAATGAGCCCCAGATGCTCTGCAGACTGCAAGGTGGCACCCTGACCCTGTTATGCCTTTTAGTCATGTATTTATTTAACTATGATAGGTTATCCGCTTATGAAATACGACTAGACCGAGCAACGTCTGCTCTGTAAAATTTGCAATTTTTCATTTGTTGTCACCTCTCTGAGATGGTGTCACCCGGTGAGGTCCGCACCCCCCGCACCCGTCTAGATACGCCACTGATTATAATGATAAACTCGTGACACAAACGCTCCCACATAACTACTAATAAATGTACACTATTTTCCAAAATTAACGAGGAATAATTAAAATCTGAAGCATCCAATATTATAAAATATAAAACTAAAAAGAATAATTTAGATCCCTTGTAATAAGAACCCTAGGAATTATTACGCTTTACCTTTAGTCAGTGTAGCCTTAGTTATAAGCATAATTAAATCATGACAATAATCATAACTATTTATAACATACATATACTGTATTTGTATTTTAATTTTCCTTATAATAACTATATATACTCTGAAAAAAGAATATCCCACAAACAAGGAAAAGGATTGAAAATAAAGATCAGCTCTACCACGTCCGCCTAAGTCCACTCACAAATTGAAGCATGAGTACAAACAGAAAGAAAAAGGCTGGCGGGTTGTTGAACAAACCGGATGTGTTTTCTGGGCTCCCGGCTTTTAAGGATAATATTGGATGATTCACTTCACATTAAGGATATTACAATAGGAAAAGCTATAGTAAAGTAAAATCTACTTAAATCTACTCAAAGCTACTGAATTTATAAAAGTCTAATTAAAATCTACTTTATCTCATACCTCTAAATTAATTGTCATTATACAATAGTTAAAGCCAACTACTACTGAATTTTACAACCCCAAGCAACTCTTACTTCAACCAAAGATGTAAATATACCCTCTTTTACAAATTTAATTTTTTTTTTAACATATTGAATAAAAACCAAAACTATTAATTAAAATTTCCTTTGTTCCCTTGTTCTCACGGAATATTCGTTTGTTCCTTTGTCCTCACGGGAAAAACACGTGGGCAGCCAAAAATATAAACTGAACAGTGGTACTACTACATAACAATAACCTCAAACAATATATTATAAATACTTAATTATACAACCCCTACATGAATTTACATTAAAATATTTATTGAAAAATAAAAATTTAAATTTAAACTCTAGTTAACAGTTAAATTTCCCTCTCAACATACCGGGTTAATATTATACCAGCTTACAAATCTGATAACACGAAATACATAAACCCTAAACTAAGGCTGCATCTGATTGACCGATAATAGCCGCGCTTAATCACAAAAGAAAACATACAATCTTGAGCTAAAAGAAGGATTGAAAACTAAAATCAATACCAACCAATCAAAATTTAGCACTCGAATGACGTACACAAGAAATGCAACTTTAGTACAAATGCTCCCACAAAGCTACTAATAAATGTACACTATTTTCCAAATTAACGAGGAATAATTAAAATCTGAAGCATCCAATATTATAAAATATAAAACTAAAAAGAATAATTTAGATCCTTTGTAATGAGAACCCTAGGAATTATTACTCCTTACCTTTAGTCAATGTAGCCTTAGTTATAAGCATAATTAAATCATAACAATAATCATAACTATTTATAACATACATATACTGTATTTGTATTTTAATTTTCCTTATAATAACTATATATACTCTAATTAGTATTGATAACCATCTATAATACTACAACTAAAGCACATAGTAAGAATGAAATACCATAAAACATAATTTTATTATAAAACCTAAATAGAAAACAACATTGAACTAGAATAGGATCGAAAATTCGGCTTTTATCATCCAATCAAAACCGACGAGACAACAACCTTATAATGTTGAATCATCCAATATTACTAAATCAAAAATGCAAGAATAAAGAAGAATCAAAGGAGATGCCTACAACAAACCATCAACAAGAACAAATCATCAGTATCAAATAAAGGGAACATTGGGGACTTTAGTAGGCGGGAGTTGAGGCGGAAGGCCGTTACGCTCTGTTATAATACGCAGCCAACCAAAAGGTCTTAAGGTCAGCAAATAAAGGTCAGCACCACGACCAAAAGCCCAACCCTAGGGCTAGGCGCCTCCCTGGATAGCAATGTTATCGAAAGATAACATCCGGCCAAGGCGGTGAGCCACCAGAGGGGTTAATAGGCCCACGCTCTGGGGCAAAAGTGTCAGCACTGGACACTGGTGAGCCCGGCCCCGGAAGGGGAAGAGGCCACTTGCCCTTTTCAGGGCCTAAAGTCATAAAACACGAAAGTGTATACATGACTATAATCACATATGTGCATGAGCATAAACTCGTGACGATCTTGAGGCTGGCGAAGATTTCTTTATTATCAAACAACCGGAAGAACTTATTCCAATTAATCAACTCGATTCGTCCGAACATAAAATAGTCGTTGTTGATGATGTTCCGCTAAACAACGAGAAAATGAAAAAAAAAATCAGATCGTATTTTTCACTGTCGCGAAATAAGAAACGTAATTCTATTTATCTTGCTCAAGGATATTATAATGTCGACAGATTTATTAGGCGAAATACTGGTTGTTTTATTTTATTTCCTGGATTTGACAATTTTGACGTTCGAAATATCGCGAACTAACAATGCGGCGACGTAACAAAAGATAAATTTATTGAATTATCATTGAGATAATCTTCTAAACGAAAAAGAATAGCCGAAGCAGTTCAAAATTGCTTACTAGGATATAATTTTTATTTTGCTGACGTTATGATATCATTAGGTGAATCTGATACATTTTTGGTAACAGCAGTGGATAAAATAAAATTTTATACAAATAAAATAATGAAGTTACGATTACATCGCTATGACATAATGGAATTTGGTCATAATTGTCTCTCTAGAAACGATATAGAAAATATTAATTATCGTACTTAAAACTAAATCTATCAAACGTCACCATCAACGTTGCCGATCCTTTACCGTCGGTTACTTCTTCTCCTCCAGCTGAATTAATTTTATGATATTTTGCCGCAGAATAAATTGATTTAAATTTTATTTCTTTTGGAGGTTCGAGACTTATTGAAATAATCGACTTGGAATATCTAACACCAAAAGCATATCCACGTCGACTATTTTCTTGTTGTGTAACGAAATCTAGGTTTTCAAGATGATTATCTGTTTTGATTTTGTTAATATGGTCGAGAACTAAAAAAGCTGAATAGCGCTATTGAAAGTTTCATAAATAAAACGATGCGATCAATAATAAACTTGGTTAATTTCTATACCACATACCATCACACCAAGATGTCCACTGTTCTGCAAATTTCTTAATGTTTTTTTTTAGCTTTTCTGTGTCTAATATTTCCCTTATCATTTGCTTCGTACAGATCAAACACTGAGTGAAGTTGATATTCGTTTTGGAATCATAAATTTTCAATATTGTCATCAGAAACTGTGCCATTTGCTCTATATTCCGTTGTCGTTTTGGAATATCTCATACAAACAAAGTATAAATAAAATCTTTTCTAAACATTGTAGTCCTTTGTGCATCATCACCCTTTACTGAAATTAAAATGGCAGCAGGAGTTGGTAAGCCAATAGCCTTTTTAGTTGCTACGCTGACAACAGAACCTAATGCATCTGCAGCGTAAAAGTTGTATTTCGAATGTACATGATACGTTTCTTTCTCCTCCGTAGTCAGTGGCAGATATCTCAAGATTTTTGTCATTATACTATAAGGATTTTATATCTCTTAATTTAAAAAATTCAATTAAATATACATGCAGTCGAAGATGTACATATGGAAACAGAGAGTTTTGACATCGAAGTCTCGGAACCTATTTAACAGCCAGATCGAGCAAAATATTAACTGGAACAAACATTGCTATGGTCGCCTGATGAAATACATCAAGAAATAAAACAAAAACATTAGAAGAATTTACTTCGCCAGGGTCAGGTTGGAAATTTGAAATGATAAAAGCAGGGTTTTTTCACACAAGATAGAACGTAAACTGCGGTAATTTGTACATCGATCTTCCTAGAAAATAAAAATAAGAATACAAAATGCTGTATAAATGTCTAAAACAACGATGACAAATGTTTCCAGTGGTCTGTTCTTTTCGCAATGTTTCATAAAGAACAAAATTCCGATCGCGTTAACAAGTATTTTCCGCACAAGAACGACTTCAATTTTTATGGTATCAACTTTCCAGTAGCAGAAAATCATATATCAAAATTCGAAAAACAAAACGGTATCTTAGAAGATTTTTTCGGACTAGAGGAACAAGAAAATGTATAGCCGAGATAAATCTCAAAAAATGTTTCGCGAAAAACAAAAAATCTATTTATTTTTCATGGACACTACTGTTGGATAAAAAAAACCTTTAACAGTTGATGGACAGTACAGTAGAAACAAAAACAAGAAATAGTTATGTTATAGATGTATGCATGGTTTTACTAGCGATGAAAGACTGCAGGACCATCTCAAATACTGCGTTAATGTTCAAAAAAAATAACTATGCCTAGCGAAAAAGAAAACAATATTCAAATTTGACAATTATAATCATAAACTAAGTATTCCTTTTGTAATTTACACCGATCTAGAGTGTCTACTCGTTTCTGTGGCTGGAGTAGAAACAAATTGAGATATATCAAGTACCAGAAAAATACAATAGCATAATCCTTGCGTAGTAGCTTATAAAGTAGTTTGTTGCGTCAGCGATAAAGTTTCATCTCCGATAAGGTAATATAGATGTCAAAATCCTGCCGTTTGGTTACTAAAAAATTTAATAGACGAAGTTAATGCAATTTCTAACAAATTACTTAAAACAACCCTGATCAGAATAACGTCTAAACAACAACTCGACTTTGATGAGGCAGTTAACTGTCATATTTTTGAACAGTCGCTGAGGGATTCCAAGGTGCGAGATCACTGTCATTTGACCGGCCAATATCACAGAGCAGCTCATAACAGTTGTAATTTGAAATTTCATACTCCAGATTTTATTCCCCAAATTTTACATAACTTTCGTGGATATGACAGTCACATCGTTGTAGAAGCTTTTGGTGATAAAATCAATAAAGCTAAACTAAAATTGAATAACGTGATAAAATGTATTCCAAATAATTTTGAAAAGCATATATCGGTGACCCTCGGCAAATTACGTTTTATTGACAGTATTCAATTTATGGCAGCATCATTAAACGAGCTCGTTAAAGGCTACAGTATTTTTAATAATATGCGAAGCTGCTTCGGTGAAAGCTATATCGATCTTACAAAAAAGGCATTCGTTCCATATGAGTATCTTGACGATTGGAGCAGATTTAATGAAACATCTATAGCTAGCATAGATAAATTTTACTCGCAGCTCAAAAATGTAAATATCAGCAACGACGAGTATAAATATGCACAAGCTACATGGAATATTTTTTTTTCTTGTAAAACATTTGGCGATTATCACGATCAATATCTAAAAAGAGATGTATTATTGCTAGCAGATGTTTTCGAGAATTTTCGTCAGGTCAGTCATGCAAATTACGGATAAGATCCCTTGTTGGTATTATTCTGCTCCAGGGCTGTCTTGTGACACTCTACTTAAAACTAACAAGATAGAATTAGATCTCTTAACAGATTTCGATATGTTTAACTGTATTGAAAAAAAAAAACCATCAGAGACGGAGTTAGCGTTATAAAAAAAAACATGCAGTGGCTAATAATACATATTTGAAAAGTTATGATAAAAATCTTCCGTCGAGTTACATTATTTATCTAGATTGTGTTAATTTGTACGGGTGGTTTTGTTACAGCCAATGTCTTGCGGTGGGTTTCATTTGATAACTTCAAACCAATTGCTTAAAGAAACTGAAGAAAAAATTACCAGAAAATGTCAGTTATTTTGTTGAAGTTGATCTAGTTTATCCAAGTTCGTTACATGATCTACATAACGACTACCCGTTTTGCGCAGAATCAATGACGATTGATTATACTTTATTATCGCTTGAACAACGAGCAATGACAATAGAAAAATGTTCTATCGTTAACAAGTTAGTTCCAAATTTGTTAGATAAAAGAAATTACGTTATGAATTACAAAAATCTAAAGCAAGCAGTAGATGCTGGACTAGTTCTAAGAAAAGTCCATCGCGTGATAAAGTTTAATAAGTCATGGTGGATGGCAGGTTATATTGACCTAACTACAAAACATCGTGCCGTGACTAAAACCAAATTTGAGAAAAACTTTTTCAAGTTAATGAATAACTCAGTGTTTAGTAAGACCATGGAAAACATACGCAGGAGAGTTTCGCGATTGTTAATGATATCAACGGCAGAAATAAATTATTTAATGAAGATGGGTTTTGTTAGTATGAAAATATTCAATGAAAATCTTTCCGCAATATAACAACGACAGACAAATTTAAAGTTAAATAAACCAATTTATGTAGGTGCAGCTATACTTGATATATCAAAGTGGCTGATGCACGATTTTCATTATAATTGTACCAAAAAACATATTTCCTGTATTTCCTAAAGTAACTAGAGATTCTTTTTTTACGTAAATGATATATCATTACTGTAGATTTTCTCCTTAAGTCCAGCCGTATATGACTTGATAAAATGTCAACATATCAAACATGTTTGTGTATTTCCTTCGAGGGCATATTTTAGTATGTGCAGTTTTGTTTTTAAGTAATTAGTAAAACAAACAAGATAATCTATGATCTGCATAATGATATTACACATTTTTTATATCTTTTTGTCTTCCACTTGCAAGAACGCATATATGGAATTCACTTTCCATTCGAATTATTGATTTCTTCTCTGCAGTTCGCTCTGTCTCCATAGAAACAGCCCATTTTGTCTGCTGATTTAACAAAGATAATTTTGGTCCCGCTATTCAGTTCATGTTTAGCTAGCACTGAAAAATCTGTTTTATATACAGAAATAAAATCTATAAATACAAAAAAAAATTTTATTTATAATAATGTTTGTTAAAAACAGATATTTTTTAAATCTTTTTTGTTACTTAGTTTAGCTTCGACTTTTTAAATGAAGTCATTGTAAAGTCATATACAGATATTATTAAATTTCGCTTTTATGTGCAATTTGAAATAAAAAATTCATGTATTCTCGAATTATTTATATCTTTTTCAAACCAAAATATAATGCAAAATTACTCGTTTTAAAAACCAGAAAATGTAATGCTGATTTGGTAACTTTTTCAATATTGATTTGTAATGCGTCTGTAGCTTCATTGCTAGCATGCTGAAACTCTCATACTGGGGCCGGTGGTTCGATACTCGTGAAAGGCAAATTGTCCGAGAAGGCGATTTTAAGCCAAGATTTGTAATTTATTAGGGCTTCGGCACCTCCACCATCTCATTCATGTGAGTATACCAATCCACTACGTCAACATGTGGTGGATTCACTTTTGTGAATTACCCATTGGTTGATTATTGGGGGATAGTGTTCTGACGTGAAGACGGCATTTCATCATATCATATAATCATATCATCTCATCAAAAATAAACAGCTCAGGGTGATATGAGGTCGTGACCTTGTGACTTCACTAAAGGGGTACCCCACACAAGAGCCATTCCAAAAGACACAATCGCAAAACTAAAAATAAACCTAATGAAATTCGAGGTCACAAAGACCAATCAACCTTTGAGTTTCTAGACTTTCGGTTTCGGATAGTAGGAATTCTCATAAGGCAATAAACAGAATCTGGTTGGTCACTAAAATAAGACCTACACATGTATAAACAACCCTCTGAGTTTCTAGAGTTTCAGTTACAGAAATTTAGGAATTCTACCAATGGAAAACAAAATCTGGTTAAAATAAGACCTACACGTTCAGACAGCACTCTCCTCCTCTAAAGTTTCGGTTTCGGATATTTAGAGCTTCTTATGGGGTTAAATGTCTAAATAAAGATTCGGAACCTCGTCAGATTTATCTGATATATCTGTGTAATGGTAGATTGAATGCCACCACGCGCTGTTTGTTTTTGTTTAGAAATATCCTTACAAATAATATATTGACCATGTTATCAATAGATGTCATCACATCATCTTCCCAACCCGCTATGACTTGGAATAGCCAGACTGACCCATATTTCGGCGATATACGATAGGCTACTTTTTGATGCAATCGCTTATAATTTTAAGTTTTATACCAGTATATGCTGAGGCTTCTTTGATTGGATTAAATCTCTTACAAAATCTGTTTGTTAGATCAAATTCAAAATGTCGTACTGAGAATGACATATATAATATTTTATTTGTTCAGTATGTGTGATGTGTCGAATCTTGAAAACTCTTAGAAGCATTGGTTAAAGGAATTGTATCAAAGTCAACTTAATAAAAGTAGAAAGAGCTACAGATAGTTAGATGATTATTTTCATTTCATCTCTGAACTTCAAAAGAGAATTCGTTCCAACCGACGTAACTTGAGCGAGTCATATGCTATGGTACAAAAGAATGACATAAGACCCTTCCCCAAAATCGACCGATTAAAGGAGGAAGCTTGCCATAAATGATTGTTCAAAGGAATGTTAATTACGGCGTGATTAGTTGTTTAGTTGTCTTGTCAATCCAAAAATTCTACGGAACATATTTAGAAAACAGTCTATTTCGATTGGTTAATATGGATTAATGGGCGTAAGTCTGTAAGAAATTAAATTTTTTACTTTAGAAAAATTCTTCAGTCTTCAATCTTTCTTGGTGAAAGTTAGACGGAACTTCGGGAGCGTGAAAGACGTTATCTCGTAATTTGGCAGTAAAGCGTGAGAGTTGTCTCAGCGAGTAGACAAACTCTACCTTTGAATTCGTAGAAAGTACGTTTTCGTTATTGAGTAATGGGCCAGATAGTTGTTTCAGTTAGGAGACGGACTATACTTGAGGTTTGTGGAAACGAATAAAGAAAACGGCAAAAGGAACAGCTTTCCTGGATTCACCTGAGAAATCCCTGAACCAATCACAGGACCAGAACAAATTCTAAGCCGAAATCTAAGTCCAGAGACGATTGTCCAATCAGAGTTCGACTGACAAGAGCCCGAGACCAAACAACTACACAAAGATCGGCAGAGCAGGGACGAACAGAAGTCCGCATAAAATAGGTGATGAAGTCTCTCATCGTAGCACTCAAAGGTCGCATCTCATTGGCAATGAAGATAAAATATTAACGTTTAAAGTAATTGTAGCCTTAAAGATATTTGTATTGTCCTTTTATTAAAGTACACGTTAGTACAATTTTTCCTTCTTTGTAACCAATTAATTGATTTCTTTTTATTTTAAATTCTGTTGATAAACTGATTAAATTTTATATTTGTTCATTGAAAGGGGGCTCGTTGTGATTGATTCTTCAATATACTTATTCAGTGATCTGCATTCTTCTTTCTATCTAATCCACACTGGGTACATTACACCGTGGAAGTCATTCCCTAGCAACGAACCGTAGTGAAAGAGGTTGGTGTATTTTTAACGCCACCAATTTATCACAGTATGACATTTTGGAGAGATACCGATCCGCTAACAAAAATGTTACCGTTTTTGGGAGCAGCTGGGAGGGTTTTTTTTTAAACAATATCATCAAATGTTAACGTTTTCTTGGGGGGGCAGGGTGTTTAAAAAACAATTAAAAAATAAAAAATTTCCACCAAGTATACACATATATAATATTTGTTGGGAATGATATTAAATGATATCAGCATATATATACTCCTACACCATATACAAGCTCAAATGATGGATATTTGTCACATTTGATCAAAGAAAATATCTTTATTAGTCAAAATGAGACCCTCATTTAAAATACATGAAGACAAAATTCTACTTTGCTTTGTACCTTTAGGTCATTGAAACTATTTATTTGGGGTTCAAATAGTTAATTTATGTGTTTATGATGGGGTGACTTCCTGAGTAACACATATCTGCTTGTATAGCTATCAGTAATTGTTTATAACCATAGTTATAGGGTATTTAGTGAGAGGACAGAGATGAAGACTTTATACTAGAACCTGTTCAAGTTCTCTACAAAATCATATTAAGCTGTCAGAGAATGAAATACAGGTCAGAGGGGTAAAATATACTTTACCCTGGTATATTTACCATTGCATGTAAGAAAACAGCAAAATGATGTAAGTTGAACACAGAATGCATTCCATTTTATTGTTCAGTTTCTTTAAGATGTTGATTGATGTAGTGCGACATTGTAGCCTAGATGATATTATGGGAATTCTCATGATCCATTTTGCTTTATGCATTATTAATGACTAATAATATTTGTTATCTGACACTTTAAAGATTACATAAGTAATATTCAAACAGATTATTTGAATCTAACTTTCTACAACTGATCCTAACATGGTTACATAGCTGACATGAACAAATATGCATATATTTTGTAATGTTTGGAATCAAAAGTTGACATTGTTAGGCTGACATGGTACCTATAGTGAATCTGTAAGGCTCAGTTTTGATTGTGTGCACTTAAAATATCCCAAGATGTTATTTTCATCATGAATATGCCTCTGTATGGTAACACATTTCAATTTAGTACTTTGACAGAGGGCGGTATTGCAGCATCAGCTGATATTTCATTCCATTGAATCATTGAATCATTTAACTTAAAACCTTGGTAGCCAAGACTCTTAAAATAGACTAAACATATTCAAACAGATTATTTGAATCATGTTTGCACATGTGATTTTAACAAGTACATTGCATATGTCCCACACATGCAAATATCCATCCTTGTTTACAAGTTTTCGGGATGCAAATTTCACATTTAGTTGATGATATAGGATCTATTGGTACCTATAGTTGATCTGTGTGGCCACATTTTGCTATATTCACTCACAATATCTAAAATTGTTTTTTCCTTCATGAATAGGATTGCATATAGTAATAAATTTTATTTTGGTACATTGTCATTTGACTTTCCACTATACTGGTATGTATCAATGTTTGCACCAATGATCAAACCTCACCGTTCCAACATTGCCTTAAACTTTATGATACATACTCTACCTGATTAGTTATTTAACCTGTAAATGGCTAAATATGCTTGTAGAAACTTCATCTATTTTTAGGATGCATTTGTCACTTTAATACATGTTCATTGCTTTACATCTTTGAGTGTCACTCTATCAAGTTTACCTTTTTTTAACCATATTTGCAACCTGAATGTTATATTGAAATCACCATATCTAACACATTTTAACTTCATTTGCCTACATCTTCCTTTTTTTTAGAATTAAGTGAAACATGTTATATATTTTCAGGTCTAGTCTGGTATCTGAAACAAAGTATTAGAGTTGGATCAATTTGGAAGCTCTCCAGTAGTCCAATGGTGATAGCAAGGTCTCATAAGGACATGTGCAGTGTGCTGCTATAAGTGACCAAGATGAGTTCATATCAGTACACTGATATACAGCATCTCAAAGACATGGCTTAGATCTTCATGAGAGAGATTCGCATCTTTTTTCAGTAAGGTGAAACTGTATTTTCATATTGCATTGTTGACTTTTGTAGTTATCGGCATTAAAATGGAATGCATATTTGCTATAAAACATGGTAGTGGTCCCATCAAAACTTTAAATTTGAGTGGGATATTAGTTATACAAACAACTGTCCAAGTACCTGAAACAATAAATGTGGAACATAGTACCTGTCATTGTTTCTTTAGTATGTACACCTATATGCATCTGGATAGGCATATTGCAATTTGCTGTCAAAATCACTGTGAGCTATCATGCTTCAGTACCCCTGGGATTAATATTATCAGTTGTACAGACCTAAACTACCATTTGTTTTAAAGACCATTCATTAATCAACATTGCTGCCTTAAATTTGTCAAACTGACTGTCATAACTTGTATGAAAATTTATTTTTTGTAAAATAAAAAGTTTTTAAAATTATATAATTTTTTAAATTTTCATTAAAATTTAATATATCAATATTTTTTAATTTCAAGACTATTTTCAGACAGGCCTTATCAAGTATTACAATTAGGTTTTTACTGCATTGAAAAATTCCTATAATTAAGGAAGATATAGCAAATTTAGTTTTGGTTTCTTAAGAACAATTGGACCTCAAATTGCACCCTATAGAACACAAGCACTACACACTTTCTGACAGCTTTCACATGTCTTGCTTGCAAGGAAATTTCAAAAGACTTTATGTATGAAGTTGAAACAGTAGTGGCATGCAAAATAAAATGCAAAAGTTTGACAAAAACATTGACCCTTTCAGGAATCAGTACACAATTAATAAAATCCGGTTCAGTACCCACGAATGTAGTCCCAGTCTATTTTTAGATCACTTTTTCCGGTCTAAATTTGGTGGTGATACTAGAGTTAGATTTTGGCATTCTTGGTAAGGATTTAAAGGCAATTGATTATTCTTTAAAATGTGATCTTATGGTGTGGTTGTCTGTGTGTATTTCGGCGACAGTGCACATTGAGTAATAAGGTCATGGTGATGATCCGGAAGTGAAATCTGTGTTCCGTTGCCTGGTGTTTTGTTTACAATTCAGCCTCTCAAAAAAAATGCAGGTCAACCCTTGACAAGAACTAAACCGTTAAGTCATCTTTGAAGGTATTTTAGATTAACATATGATTTGTATTGATTGTCACACAGTGGAAAGTTCAGTACTGAGGAACAAATGTAGAGACCGTATAGTAAAATTAATTGTGTACTATGGCCACGAGAAGCTACTAGCAAGCTTTCTCACATAACCACATTCGCCGAATCCTAGACTCGAACCCACGCAGACAGAGGTGAGATGGCAGTGATCCGTAACGGACAGCGCTTTAGACCACTCGGCCACTCGGGGCCCCCTAACTTTTAAGTAGTATGCTACTTTGTTTCGTTTTGGGGACAAGCCTCGACATTTTAGCCATCGCTGTAACTGAATATTGGAATTCTGGTCTATATTCAGATGAACAAATTTTGCGCCTGGTATATCGTTTTCAGTAAGAAGAATGATACAAAAATTATCGCTGGTTGCCATTAGACTTCGCCTTGTCCGAAAATCTATTTTTAGAAACTGATATCACTGCGTGTGACATTTCAAACTGGAATTAAGTATAAGCGCCATTGGCTCACAATCTCTATCAAAAGTTACCCAGTGGTTGTGTAATAACTTGTGTGTTCTATATATATTAATTGTTCACGTCCTTCAATATTCATTTCCTGACCGGAGCAAACAGAGACAACATATTTCCAAACTTTAGACGAACTTGAAATAACAGCAAGGTACTTTATCTACTTTCTAGAAACTTTGAGCAATGTGCAAATCTCCAGCAGTCTGTCTGCCCTCTTTAATATTTAATTTAGTAAACTTATTTTATTCCCTTCAAACATTTATTTAGCGCTGTATTTTTTATGTCATAATGTTTCTTCTTCATCATACGAAATCAGTCAGATTCTCCTTATGACAAACTATAAAATGATGGGTAACTTAACTGATCTGAAGACTTAGAAATACATAATCCTCCATTTCTCTAATTGAATTTCTTGTCCTAAACTATCTCAAGTGAGATGTGTACCTTGAAACAGACACAAGCGTGTTGCTTGCAGGACTTTATTTCCGATAGAGACTGACACAGCGAGTCCCTAACAGTGCATGCTTATGTAAGTTGATGTTGATTGTATAGTCCATTTGCAATGCAAAAGCAATTATAGTCGTATTTGCATGGACGTTTGCTTGACGACTTTTGGAGTCTCCCACTTTCGTAAGAGATCAGAGGACCCACCCGGAGGGTGGGCCTCCAATACCCACCTTCGAGGTGGGCCATCAGCCCGACCCGCGTAAGGGGACTTGATCCCGAGCTGGATCTTTTTCGCTTCGAACTTGACCTTAAGACCCTGACCTACCACACCACGACAGGAAAGAAAGCCACCCAACCCAGCAGCAGGCTAAGGGCCCCAAGAGGACCACCCACAAATCCACGCCCTCCCACTGGCTCTTTTTAATTGCAATTGATCCACTTCTGTTGTAGTCTTCGTTATTTATCTCTGTTGATTGCAATTGATTTAGTTAAGTCCGGTGTCTTTCAATAATACACACTACTTATCTCTGCCCCTTGGCTAATTGAAGATGAGTATTTACTCTTCTATGGTGATTAATGGTGTGTGTGTGTGTGCGTGTGTGTGTGTGTGTGTGTGGGTGTGTGTGTGAGAGAGAGAGAGACATACAGAGAGGGGTGGGGGTTAAACAGTTCCTTGAATTTACCGTTGTGAAGCAAGATTATGTTACTTAAATGCTACTAATCTGGCGTGAGAAATAGAGAATAGGGTAGACTGATTCCAGAAATCTTTTGAAGCATTAATAGCTAAAATATTTAGCGTACTTATAGGGAAGTTATAGTTATATATACATAGTACAGGGGCTAGATACTTAAGAAAATTGTGGAATTTATACAATTTTAATCATATCATTCTAATTAATGTCAGAGACCTTAAAAGTCTATATGATAAAAAATTGTCTACAGTACAAGCTCAGCCCAAAATTAAAATACGTCATTTGGAGAAAATAAGAGAAAAACAATATGAAACTGTAGGAGTCCTATGATTCGAAATTTCATTATGCATTTGGGTTATATACTCATAAGATTTTGAAAATACGTGGCCTGGTCAACTACAACGCTCCTTCTAATGACAATTTCGAGTATTTCAATATAAAACGTGACATTTTAACTAAAAACAGCAAAATTATTATTATTATTATTATTATTATTATTATTATTATTATTATTATTATTATTATTTCGCAGAATGTTGGCAGAAGAAAATTTAAGTGACCTAGAGGTTAAAGGTTATACGGTCGTCCCAGGAGTCCTACCACCGGAAGAGTGTGATAATTATATAGAAATGTACAACCGATGGCTTCGTCAGTTTGGTTATAACAAATGGCCGAGGACCGCCAGATCTCTAATAAGGGGTTACAATACTGGGCACTTGGAACCAACATGGCGAATCCGTCTTCGAGTAAAAGGCGTTTTCTCTCAGATCTGGAAGACAGAGAAATTATTAACCAGCATTGACGCTATCGCCATTGGACGACCTCCAGAGGAGGGGGTGGAGCCCTTTGATGATGGAAGCTCACATTGGCTTCATCTGGACCAAGAGTCGACACGTGACGGTCTCCATGCCTACCAAGGTGCCGTGTACTTGGAAGAAGCGTGTGAAGATGACTGGACTCTACATGTTATGGAAAAATCGCACAAAGTATTCGAAAACTTTTTTGACAACGACGAATCGGCTGCAAAAATATCGCACGAGAAACAATTTTTCAGACTTTCAGAAATTCATGTAAAATATTTTCAAAAGCACGGATGCGAAATCAAGAGGGTTCCAGTGTCCAAAGGTGGGATGGTTCTTTGGGATTCTCGTCTAGTCCACGCTAATGCCCAACCAAAATCAGACAGGAAGCATCCGGGACGTTGGAGATATGCAGTGTTTGTCTCAATGACACCGGCTATCTGGGCATCTGAAGAGGACCTTGCCATTAAAAGAGAAGCTTATGACAAACTCGAAATGACAAACCATTGGTCATCTGAAGGCTCAACCCTACTGAGAGAGTCGAGAGCTAGTAGTTCTTTCCCCAAAAAGCGTCCTGAAATCGTAACGTCCTCGGAAGTCAAGCGTCTTTGTGGGATTCTACCATACAACTTTTCGGATGGAAAATCAAACGGTCCTCCAAAGCCCGTAACACGTGTTTCTGTTCGACGAAAAGTGAATGAAATGGAAAGTTCATCATGATTCTGTCAAGACTTTACCTTGATATTCATTTCAATCACCCAAACTAATAGTTACCTGTTCGAAGCAAGATAAGCACTGCATTCTAACGCGCATAGGACTTTCTTCATTTTTAACAAACTATAAATAGTAGTTCCTCCCATAGGTTTAAATTATTACATTTTATTTTTTAAACAAATTTTATATTTCAGGATATTTTGCTTGCTTTTTGTTTGTCGTTTGCGTGTTTGTGGTTAAGATTTTGATATATCTATGTAAGCTGGTATCCACATTAAATGTGTCAGAATCGTTGTAGTTATTTACACCTACTGTGTGTGAGAGAGAGAGAGAGAGAGAGAGAGAGAGAGAGAGAGAGAGAGAGATGCATCTGGAAAGTTTGGATTTTCAGACTTATTGCAATATAAAATTTTCTAACGTTCTATTGATAGGAGGTATTTCCAGTAATTTTATATTGCTGAATAAAGCGAGTTATATCGACAGAAATCAGAAATAAAACGATCCACGACTGTACAATTGAATATGAGGTTTTTGTTGTCAATCCAATAAAACGGGTTTTGCCTCTATGCAGGAGAGACAAAGGGGACAGGTCTACAAAGATATAAAGACTGCTTTGTTTAAATTTCATATGTTCACTTGGGTTTAGTACGAAATTCACTGGAAACAAACCGATGATACTTGTATAATGAAATCAGGAAATGCATTACATCGGAATGGGTTTTGACATTAAAACTCAAATATTGCACTTGTGAATGCATGCATGTACGCATGCATATTCTGTGGAATAGCCTATTATTTGCACCACATGGACACCGTTACGCCGAAACCGTAAAATACTACTATATACATGCTCTGCAGAGGTAAGTTACAGTTCATACCTAGAATGTTTACAGCACGACGTATGCATTATTATATACAAGGACATGTGATTAATTTTTTTAATGATTTGTGTTAAATTCTATTTTATATGACTACATTCAGTGTCGAGACCTCTTCGGGGGATGGTGGTGGGGGTGAAAGGCTAGTCGACCCGCTAACCCAGTTACAAATGATAAACAGTGTCTTTTTTCGTTATAACCTAGAACTACCTTTGACAAACTTGAACCTTTTAACACAAATTTTTCCTTTATCCCTTTAATATTATAAGCGCCAATCAGGGGAAATGTAGAATTAATTTTCAGTCACAAAGTGCAATGTGTTTTATAGATTAAGACCGTATTTCCTACTTACTGTAAGCCCTTTGAAACAGTGATCCTAATAAAGCATAATTGATTAAAGTTTTTTGTTCGTAATAGAAAACATACTAACATAATCCAATAACACATATAGGGCTTTAGATTAATAGAGGACATAATCCAATATCACACATAAGGATTTATAATAACAGAAAACATAATCCAATAGCACACATAAGGCTTTAGAGTACTAGAAAGCATAATCCAATAACACTCACTGGGTTTTAAAGTAATATAAAGCATAATCCAATAACACGCATTGGGCTTTAGAATAATAGAAATACATAATCCCATAACACGAACAGGGCTTTAGAGTATTAGAAAGCAAAATCCAATAACAGACACGGGGCTTTAAAGTAATAGAAAGCATATTCCAATAACACGCACAGGGCTTTAGATTAACAATTAAAAGGTTTCCAACTCAACACTAAGATTGTATATGGACAAAGACAGGCTGGTCTTACTCGGTACTAATGACTATACTAGGATGGACGGATAAACGACTAAAGAGGTTGAATGAACGAGCGAACAGATTGCATGATGGACGGTGGGATGGACAGAGGAGCTGATAGGAATAGAAGCAGAAAGAGGAAGAATTGCGAGAGGATATATATATATATATATATATATATATATATATATATATATATATATATATATATATATATATATATAGATGATATAGAGAACGTTGTTAGGGTCGGGGTGGTATCGAAACATCACAAGGCGTTCTTATGCGGAAGACATCAGAGTGCAACGCCTTTAAAAAGATTTTAATGTAAATTTACTTAAAAGTATTCATTATTATTATTATTATTATTATTATTATTATTATTATTATTAT